>CM067319.1:8584390-8926890 GCA_034231615.1 Meghimatium bilineatum | reverse complement strand
CCTGACAGACAAATTCACAAAAACCTTAAATCCAAGGATTAAAAACGTGAACAAAACTGCACAACTCCTGGCTTCTGCACTTCTTCAAGCAGCCAAGCTAACCATACCAAGAGGTGCTAGGAAAAATTACAAACCATACTGGTCTGACGAACTCGATGAGTTGGAGAAAGAAGTGTCAAAGGCCAGAGACACAGCAGAAAAAAGCCCATCTACAGAAAACAACATATCACTAAAAGCTGCTGTAGCCAAACTAAGAAAAACGACAATTACAAACACAAGGAAAAGCTGGCATGAAAAAACATAAAATTTAAACTTCGACAAAGAGGGAAGAAAGCTATGGAAAATAACAAAAATGCTCAACAATGAAGATAACAAAACAGCACCAGTAGCTATAGAGAATGGTGGAGATATACTCACAGGAAAGAAGGCTGCAAATCACTTTATACAGCATTACCAAAGTACTGCCTGCCACAAAGTCGATGAAAATAGGAGAAGAGAAGTAAGAAAAGAACTACGGAATATCGAAAAAGAGATCAGCAAAGATAAACAAGATGTCATGAATATTCCATTCACGATTAATGAACTAAATGAAGAACTAGCAGTATTAAAACTTAGGAAATCACCTTGCCCTGATGACATACCAAATGAACTGCTAATTCACATCGGACCATCAGCAAAAAAGAAATTAATAAAAAATTTTAACAACTGTTGGGATAGAGGTCTAGTGCCACAGGTGTGGAAAACCGCCATAATGATACCCATCCACAAGAAAGGCAAGCCAAAAAATAAGGTGGACAGCTATCGCCCAATAAGTCTGACCAGCTGTGTTTGCAAAAGTAATGGAGCGCCTGGTAAACAAAAGAATGATGTGGTTCCTAGAAAAAAATAAAATCCTGCTAAATCAGCAAGCTGGCTTCAGAAAGTGTAGATCAACTGAAGACCAGATTACACTAATTGCCCAGGAAGTAGAGGATGCTTTCCAGGAAAAAAAGCAGACATCAGTGGTGTGGGTAGATATGGAAAAAGCCTTTGATTGTGTATGGAAAGATGGACTCCTCCTTAAACTACAACAAAACAAAGTGACAGGGCGCATGTATTACTGGATAAAACACTACCTGCACAACCGAAAAGCAGCAGTGAAGCTTGAAATGAAGCATAGCAGAAAGAAACTCTTTAAGCATGGAGTACCACAGGGAGGTGTTCTATCCCCCACTCTGTTCCTTATATTTATGAATGACATTGACCAAATTCTCTCGCGTAAAGTAAATGCTGCAATGTATGCAGGCGATCTGGCGATATGGTGCAGTGAAGAGAGCGTAGGCACAACAAAAATAAGGTTGCAAGAAACTATGGACAATTTGGCCAAGTGGACGGACCAATGGGCCATGTCTATCAATGTCCAAAAAACTACCTATACCATCTTCAGCATGTCCACCAAACCACAGAAAATCCTACTAACCATAAATGGTCAAACATTGCCAAAAGATGAGACACCTACATACCTTGGAGTCACTTTTGATCCAAGACTTACATGGAAACAGCACATAGACAAGTGCCAAACAAAAGGTACAATGAGGACAGCACTCCTTAAAAAATTGGCTGGAACAGATTGGGGTGCAAATGGAAAAATTCTAAGTAGAGCATATACAGGTTATGTAAGACCAGCTTTGGAATATGGAATGTCAGCATGGGGGACTGCAGCCAAGAGTAACACTCAAAAGATCTCAAAGATACAAAACCGCAATCTCAGAATTATAACAGGAGGTATGAATACTACCCCAATCACAGAAATGGAAACATGCACAGGTTTGCCATCAATGGAAGAAAGAAGAAATGAAAAAATCCTCACACAGTATGCAAAGTTCAAATGTTTGGAGAGTCATCAAATGAACCAAAGACTAAGCAGACCTACAAAAGAGCGACTCAAAAGATGTAGCTTTCTACACTCCGCTAAACAGCTCCAGAAATCACTCACAGATACAGACCTACAAAACCTAAAACCACTAAACACCTTTAACACATACCCAACATGGGACAGGAAAAACTTCCCAAGAATTATGGACAATATACCAAGAATAATTCTAACCCGTACATTTTTCAAAGGAATTTGCTGGTGTAAGAAAATGGCAATAGCTGTAGAACTTTAATTTATGAAATCATGAGTATATGTAAAATATAAGATCACATGCAAAAATTCATGTTATTACACGCAAAGGCTATTTAGATTGAAGTTTGTTTTTGAAACGGTTTTTTTCAAATACATTATAACTGTTTCTCCTGTCCCTTCATACCAGGGTTGCTTTAATTAGGCAATTTATGACAAAATTTCATGTACTTTGCCATTTTTTAAATATCATTGACTATGAAATGTATGTTTTAGTAAAACAACATTTTTATTTTTGGACAATTTAAAAATGTATTCAAAAATTTTAATTTCATCAACTTTTCTAATTTGTCTTTTACATACATTTAAAAGTTAGAAGTCTGGCTATTTTTGTCATATTTTACTTGAAATGTGATTATAATCAATGCTAACTATGTGGCAACCCTGCGACGTAAAAATGTAGATCATTAAATTGAGTCATAGAGTAAGTAGCAATGAAATAGTTCCTGCTATGAAATACATTTTAACCTTGAGTCATGGCATCACTATAGCCTGTGGTAGCTAAGCAGTTTCTCAGTCGTTGCTCAGGAGTTTCACTGTTTTCTCAATCAGATGAATATTCAAGATTCAGTTGCAAATTTAACTGGAAATATTTTGTACAATCACCAACAGTTCATAGGACAGCCTAGCTTAATTAGCTTGCTACTAGGTCGCTCCTAGCTCATCCCAGCTTAAAGAAAGTTGCTGTTAGAGCGCTCATAAGTCAATCTAGCTTAATAAGTTGCTACTAGTTTGTTCATAAGTCAATCTAGCTTAATAAGTTGCTACTAGTTTGTTCATAAGTCAATCTAGCTTAATAAGTTGCTACTATTTTTGTTTATAGGTCAACCCAGCTTAAGGAAATTGCTACTAGAGCGCTGCTAGGACAAACGAGCTTAATGGAACTACGATTAGATCAACAATTAATATCACAGCAAATTGTTCAGCAAGTCAGAAAAAGATTTACAATGATAGTAAAATATAAGCATCCGTCACAGATGACAAAATATATGGTAACGGATTCACAGAAAAACACAGTTACAACTATTAAGATGTCATACTTCTCCAATGGCAACATATCGTTGTGATACTTCGTCACTGACATCAGCAACGGAAAAGAAAACATCCTGTCTGTGCGTTCATTTCCTCGAACATCGACATGTCCAGACGCATATATGAAAATAGTTCTTGTCAGATTAGACCGTTTCACAGATATACACAAACACGCGTAGGTATACATAAACACAACATAGGAACGATTTCATTCCCATTCGGCTCAATCTATCCACCCTATGACGATGTATTAACGTATTTTTCTATGTACTCATATAATCCACAGGTGCGGTCCTCGATATGTGAACCACAACATGTGGTCCATATTTACGTTTCTTATGTAATTTATATTTTGTGGTCTGTATTTGCCAACAATTTCAAAATTGGTTTATATAAAATGAAAATGTATATATGTGGTTACATCATTTTTTCAGGATCTTCAAACTCTCATTACCCAAAGGCACACTCATTACTCAATGTCACACTCATTACTCAATGTCACACTCATTAATCAATGTTTCAGACATATTTTACATCGGTGCTTCTAAACTCTTTTTTCCCGCGTCTCACTTTCAAACTAAACTTGTCTCTATTTTACCAAATGTTGGTTTTTTTTTGTGTTTCTTTTTTTATTTTTTAAAGAAAAGAAAATCTCAACTTCATTGGAATCTGTAAAAATTATTATTTTTTTTTAAGAGATGGAAACGTCAACTTCATTGAAATACTTTTCTTTAAGAAATGAAAACCTCAACTTTATTTAAATACATTTTTTGCTACCTGAATTGTATTTATTTGTGACAAATATGCTTGAATATCATTGTGTATATTCGCCCTGGCATGCCGGGGCACTTTAGGACAGCAAAGAATATGGACATTCGTCCCTGCGAAGCATGTCGTACGAGGAGACTAAGTAAATGTTGGGATTGAGTTGGTTGTCCCAGCCACACTTGCGTTATTTTGCCCCATGCTGAGCCACGATTCTCCTTCCAAAACTATCTTACAGGAAACCGTTGAGAATGGAAGAAAACGAGGTGGTAGGAAGATTAATATGGATTGATAATACTAAAGGCAGACCAAGATTAAGATTCTCAATACTTCAACAAAGAACTGAGAACAGAGAGACATGGCGGGATTTTATGTTGATGTTTCCAGAATGGAACCCTACGACCTCGAATGGTTGTTTGTTTGATAGTGATGGTTGTCCCATCCCATACAGAGTGACCAATAAGCTATGCTGATGCCAGATTGTACAAAATAGACCGAAAGGCGTAGATATCGCAACCACGCTGTTAACCATATCACAACGTATTGCTTTCTCTAGACTACATCATACTGGTCTGCGCGAGTTTGAGAACTAATGCAGAAGACGTAGAAGGTTATCTATATTATAATATCTTTAAATACTTTCTGTCGTAATCGTAACCTTTGATAACAGTTACCATGTTGTTCTGACATGCCAACGTTGTGCTTGAACTAGTTACGGGCACGGCGTGGGTGGGCGGAACAACAAAGAACCTGTCGCAAGGGCCAGAGTTGTGCTCTGATGTCGACGTCCGTTTCGGCGGCATTGGACTCGAATCAGCATCGAGTCGAATAGTTGCTGGAACAGAGGGAATACCATACATATGGGAATACCATACATGCTGTGAGGCTAGTTTTCTAATCAAGAAGACTTTATGTCAGTGCGCTTTCTAGTACCCATAAACGCGTCCATAACCGCACAAACGTCAATTTGTGTGTGTGTGTCTCCAATACGACGCTGTGGCCCCCCCCCCCCTCCCCAATACGACACTGTGGTCTCAGTACGATACTATGGTCTAATGATGGGTCATATTTCTTCGAATGAAGACCACTGATTTAAAGCATCATATTTGTGATTACTTATATCTCTCATTTTCTAAACGAACAAAAATGTGAATTTCCTGAATTACGAGAATCTGAAAAATTGGAAACAAGGAAAAGCTGCGGAATTACATTAAAAAATATTCACTATTAACACAAATATGTGGAATACTGTGATATTAATAAAATGCAGATACAAGGCTGATATGTGAGCCTAAATAAATAAACAACAACAACGTATTCAACGTTTCGCTAAAATGCCTTTATCCAGTAAATTAGAAAAGAAATTGAACTATCAAACTTGGTTCGAAGCCTACACACTTATTTATATTATTTTTTGTCTAACTTTTTCCTGAATTTTGTGTCGGGGTTCTTCCCAGGTTAATAAAGGCGTTTTGGTCGAATCGTCGGTATGTTTGTCCTATTTTATCTATTCGTAAAACTGTTTCTGAACTTGGTTTTTCATTGTTTCACTATGTATCTTTCGGTAATAATGTATATAAAACGCTTGATTATGACCTATAGAAATCAGTTGTGTATGCTCTAATTGAGGATAAAACCTTCGATTACAATATTTACGTATAGCAGAAAATAGTATTTGTATAATGTGTTCACTAGCTCACCAAAACATCCCTTAATGATAATACCTCAGACATGTCTTATGTAAAATCTGATCTACAAATAATTTCATTATCATTATGGACAAAATATATTTTCTGGTTTTATTTCTGATCTTTGCAAGACAATAGATACGAAGCAGTGTAGGGTTCAAACCCCGCCCGTCATTCATAGAACAATAAATATGATATTTGGTACTTTACGAGAGAAGTGTCCATATTTTTAAGCAAACAAACTATAACCTTGAAACGACAAGATCCTGCGCTATTAAATGACGCGCAAAATTATCAACAGCGACTCATAAACTGATCGATCTTCTCGCTACGCACTGATAGCAACCTCCACCCTTCCCCTACCTTGGGATTACATGAACCAGTTTGTTTTTTCAGTGACGTCACGAAAGCTGAATGAAACTGCACGTATAAAAATAAGTTGGACACATCTCTTCGTAATGAACCTGACACTTAAAAGAAAAAAAAGAAGTAATGTACTGGTAAGCTCCCCCTTTCCTTTTTTTCACAAGGTAAAGTAGGTCTCGTGGCTGTAGCCTGCCATCTGGGTTGAAGATAAGTCTTGCTTTTTTCACAAGAAAATACAAATAATTTAGTAACCTCAAACGTGAAGTGCCCATCGTTTAAAATTCTTTAGTAACCCATCCCCTTAACAAAACCGTCTCTACAGTCCTTGATACAGGTTTGAATGTAGATATTACTAAATGTATATATTACTCACATGTGAAGTACCCTATGCATGAATGAAGGAATGATGTCTAGCTAAAAAAGATGAAACCTAACTTTTAAATAGAATTGCTTAAAGATTGTTTACGTGAATTGATCACGTTGTATTAAAAAACATATCTATTACGTCATCAATTTTTTAACACACCTCATAAATTTCAGCTGTTTTTCATAAACGTTTATATAAGTCATTATTGAAGTACCTCTCTTTGTGCATTTCAACGCCAGCGGCGTCAGCAACACTCAATACTTTAATTAAATATCGACTCACAAAATATGTGTCATTATGTAGATGTCGCTTGTGTGTTAACTGTTGATGCAATTATGTAATCACGATATAATTTTTCTGTATTGATATGTCCACTTGATAATGTCTCAGTAATTGTTTGTGAGTTAGTTTATATGTTTGAATAATGTTATCGCGGAGTCCAAAACTAGCCAAAAACATTTTTTGACTTGCTAAAAAAGTGTATCGGCTACGGTTCACAAATTGTAAAAAATCTGGACATGTACATATTTCAACATTAAAGACAACACTAGCTTCGTTCGAATCAGAGAAATGCGCACTCTGTATTTTGTAAGGTTTCTCCCGATTTTAACTTTGATACACAGAAAACTTCAACGGTGTACAATGCTTTGGGGAGACGCCTCCAACTCAGAGGTGGAAAAAACATAACATTATAGATCAGTTTGGGGCAACCTTTTTGGTTTTGCGGGTCAGATTAAGTATTCTCAGTGTGGGATGGGTCAGCAAGCTGTTCAAGTCTATCTATGTAACAAATTCATATGAGCTCAGTAGCCGATACATCAATGTAACAAATACATCAGAGCTCAGGGACCAGTACTTATATTAGTTTTGAATCAGCCTGACGGGCTAGTAAAATGGCTCGTAAGGCCAAATTTCACCAAAAGGCCGTATTTTGCCAACCACTAACATAAATGGAGTGCTGTCAGTTTTCCACAATAGAAAGGCCTCACTTTATAGGCATGATATCTGCTAGCTATTGGCTTTTGCGGGTTGGTTTATGGAATGGTGGTGGTGTTTACCTACACACACCCTCCTACCCCATATTTAACATACAGAAAAAGGTAAGGAATCTGCTTGCACGCACACTTTCCAACACACCCCCCCCCCCCTCCTTTTCATTTCTCCACATAAACATGAGTTGCCTTATACAGGGGATCAGACGACGCTAAATTTCACGTTTTATACACATACATTTTTACGAGTACCTCGTCAATTAAAGTAATGTGGTCTCATATGAATGATCCTTCATAAGTGACGCTATTTGACTTTTCCCGATATTTTAATTGGTCACTTTGTATAAACTTTGTGTCGACAGCCAATGAAAACAACAGGAAAATTATGTTACTATTGAAGAATTACCTGATGAGACTACGAATTTATATAATTGACGAGGGACTGGACATTTTTATACTTTCAAAAATACAATCAGTATTTCTGTCAGTACATGACAGAAATTATCATTGACCCTTCAGTAAACAAACACTCCCTTCCCAAATCCTGTATCTACGGAACTGTCTCCGGCCCTAATAGATATAGGCCTATTAATACCACAATAACTCCGACCAACATGAAATGTCTTACAGTACATGGCTTCAGGATCCCAAGACAACGCCTGATACCAACAGTGTCTCCTCGTACATGGCTCCAGGATCCCAAGACAACACCTGATACAAACAGTGTCTCCTCGTACATGGCTCCAGGATCCCAAGACAACACCTGATACAAACAGTGTCTCCTCGTACATGGCTCCAGGATCCCAAGACAACACCTGATACAGTGTCTCCTCGTAAATGGCTCCAGGATCCCAAGACAACACCTGATACTACAGTGTCTCCTCGTACATGGCTCCAGGATCCCAAGACAACGTACATGGCTCCAGGATCCCAAGACAACGTACATGGCTCCAGGAACCCAAAACAACATCTGATATAAACAGTGTCTCCTAGTACATGGCTCCAGGATCCCAAGACAACGTACATGGCTCCAGGATCCCAAGACAACACCTGATACTACAGTGTCTCCTCAACCCCAAAAGAATGCACTACAATAGTAGTATTCATATATTACTTTATTCTGAAGTTCCATAGATGTTACCGCCGAAGCATGTTGTTTCGGTTAATGGAACAAATAAAGTGACGACGTAATGCATCTTCATTTTCTGTAATAGGCCTATGTGCAGCAAGAAAGAGATCCGGCGAAAGTGTAAACACAAAGGCTAAAAAAAGGCAGGCAGACTAGCAACAAAGAAGGATCAAGACAAGAACAGTCATCACACAACGGACCGTGCACACGGTTGAATGATTTTAAAATATGTAAATGAAGAGAGATGATGGAACAGATGGGACATGGGAAACACTGGGAGAGAAATATACAAATATATAACCAGCAAATATCTCAAAAACATCATCAACCTCCTGGGAAGGAAAGACCACAGTAGCATCTTCCAACTTAACACACATGTACAGCTTAACATTCACCTGAACAGAAAATAAGTACAACACACTCCAAGTGCCGGCTGTGCACTCATCCCTACCAAATTGTGATATCCACTTCAAAAGTGGATGTTAAAAAAAGGTCGTCCTCATTTATGATGGACAAACACACACACACACCAAACTGTTGACCACCATCTTTTTAAATGACTAGTGCTGGATGACGTCAGCAAAATGCTTCTGTCTATGAGGCCAGATAAATGGAACACCTTATATGGAACAAAACAACAGCTCACAAACACATGCATATATCACACAATGGCATTGGGTAAAAGGGCACGAACCAATGAGCCGTATATAAAGTAAAGTAAAATTAATCCATAGCATTTATTAATGCCATAGGGTTGTGAGATGTTAGCGATCTCACATTTCAGTGACTTTGCAAATGAGGGCGGTAACCATCTCCTCTCCCTCGCAGTCTTTACAACCCGGATTAATCCGGTACCCATTTAAGCCTGGGTCGACCCGGGAGCCATTGCGATATGAAAAACATGTCCGCCTCAACTGGGCAACGCGGCTCCTCCAACCGTATATATCAACAACCAACCGTAGATCTGAACTGTTGAACAACTGCCCACGCACCACTTACATAACAATTATACATCAAGCCATTCATTATCCTTCTATCATCAGACTCGACATGATATCAAACGTGATATGTGAAATATTTGTTAAGTATTTGTTAACCGCAGGAAAGCTATCAACATTGTTCTGTATTGTATATATGAACATTAACAATACGCAATAGTTGTCGATTAAAGGATTACAGGCTTATATTACAGCTTCGTGTTTTTATATGTTGATAATTGTTTGTTGTTGTTTTGTTTTGTGCATTCGTAGTGATGTGGTGCACTGCAGCATCGACCCTAGCTCCTAGGAGACTACAGCACTTGATCGCTCAGTTTGCACACCCAGATGTCTGCTGGCATCACGAAATTTGAACAATAAAGAACACAGCGTGCAACTGACAAGCGGACTAAGGACAAACCCTCTGCACTCCTGCGTGTACTGCAATAGAACTTTCCTGACACGAATCGGACTCATCGGGCATCTACGAACTCACAAACCAGATTAGACAATCGCAAATGTTTTGTTGTTTTTGTACAAGTAAATATAAGTAGGAAGCCACAGGACAATTTTTAAAAATTCTTGAGACTAACGGGAATTGAATCAGTCCGCATTAATATGGCATATTTGGTGCCGTTGAACGGACTGGTTCAATTTCCGTTAGTCTCAAGAATTTTTGGGTTTTTTTTCTACTTGATCATCACATTTAATGTTTTTCATGTCATGCTCATCTTCGCTGGCGAAGGAGGAACACCATCAGCTGATATTTCTGTTACTATGACTATTGGTGTTAGAACTGTTAGTGTCATTACTGTTAGTCTTAGTCCTAACGCTGTTACTCTTGTTGGTATAACTTCTATAGATGTTACTATTGATCATGTTACTATTGTTGGTGTATTACTCTTGTTTGTATAACTTCTGTAGATGTTACTACTAATGGTGGTGCTAAGATATGCTGTGCTCAGTCAAGCCTGCTAAGGACCTATGCTTGGTTAAGAGGAAGCAATCCTCAAATGACATGATTGAAATAGACATGATTGGAACCGTAGATACACACGAGGAAGGAACGTTGGGTGGGGGACTGCATAATAAAATTGTAATACAAGCATTTGGGTAAAGTTTCAAGTCGCAACTGAAATACATTTCTGTATTTCTATTGGTTGGTTATCTACGCATTAATATCTAATAGTCCATATATTAAACAAAATTGAGCTCTAGTCATAACTCATCTATCAACTATCATCATCCTTGTCACAGTCTAACATACAGCAGGCTTCATCCTAGTCACAGTCTGACATATGTCATCATCATCCTAGTCACAGTCTGACATATGTCATCATCATCCTAGTCACAGCCTGACATATGTCATCATCATCCTAGTCACAGTCTGACATATGTCATCATCATCCTAGTCACAGTCTGACATATGTCATCATCATCCTAGTCACAGTCTGACATATGTCATCATCATCCTAGTCACAGTCTGACATATGTCATCATCATCCTAGTCACAGCCTGGCATATGTCATCATCATCCTAGTCACAGTCTGGCATATGTCATCATCATCCTAGTCAGTCTGACATATGTCATCATCATCCTAGTCACAGTCTGACATATGTCAGCATCATCCTAGTCACAGTCTGACATATGTCATCATCATCCTAGTCACAGCCTGGCATATGTCATCATCATCCTAGTCACAGTCTGACATATGTCAGCATCATCCTAGTCACAGTCTGACATATGTCATCATCATCCTAGTCACAGCCTGGCATATGTCATCATCATCCTAGTCACAGTCTGACATATGTCATCATCATCCTAGTCACAGTCTGACATATGTCATCATCATCCTAGTCACAGCCTGGCATATGTCATCATCATCCTAGTCACAGTCTGACATATGTCATCATCATCCTAGTCACAGCCTGGCATATGTCATCATCATCCTAGTCACAGTCTGGCATATGTCATCATCATCCTAGTCACAGTCTGACATATGTCATCATCATCCTAGTCACAGCCTGGCATATGTCAGCATCATCCTAGTCACAGCCTGGCATATGTCATCATCATCCTAGTCACAGCCTGGCATATGTCAGCATCATCCTAGTCACAGCCTGGCATATGTCAGCATCATCCTAGTCACAGTCTGACATATGTCATCATCATCCTAGTCACAGCCTGGCATATGTCAGCATCATCCTAGTCACAGCCTGGCATATGTCAGCATCATCCTAGTCACAGTCTGACATATGTCATCATCATCCTAGTCACAGTCTGACATATGTCATCATCATCCTAGTCACAGCCTGGCATATGTCATCATCATCCTAGTCACAGTCTGACATATGTCATCATCATCCTAGTCACAGCCTGGCATATGTCATCATCATCCTAGTCACAGTCTGACATATGTCAGCATCATCCTAGTCACAGTCTGACATATGTCATCATCATCCTAGTCACAGCCTGGCATATGTCATCATCATCCTAGTCACAGCCTGGCATGTCAGCATCATCCTAGTCACAGTCTGACATATGTCAGCATCATCCTAGTCACAGTCTGACATATGTCATCATCATCCTAGTCACAGCCTGGCATGTCAGCATCATCCTAGTCACAGTCTGACATATGTCATCATCATCCTAGTCACAGTCTGACATATGTCATCATCATCCTATTCACAGTCTGACATATGTCAGCATCATCCTAGTCACAGTCTGACATATGTCAGCATCATCCTAGTCACAGTCTGACATATGTCATCATCATCCTAGTCACAGCCTGGCATATGTCATCATCATCCTAGTCACAGCCTGGCATATGTCATCATCATCCTAGTCACAGCCTGGCATATGTCATCATCATCCTAGTCACAGTCTGGAATGTCAGCATCATCCTAGTCACAGTCTGACATATGTCATCATCATCCTAGTCCCAGCCTGGCATATGTCATCATCATCCTAGTCACAGCCTGGCATATGTCATCATCATCCTAGTCACAGCCTGGCATATGTCATCATCATCCTAGTCACAGCCTGGCATGTCAGCATCATCCTAGTCACAGTCTGACATATGTCATCATCATCCTAGTCACAGTCTGACATATGTCATCATCATCCTAGTCACAGTCTGACATATGTCATCATCATCCTAGTCACAGCCTGACATATGTCATCATCATCCTAGTCACAGTCTGACATATGTCATCATCATCCTAGTCACAGTCTGACATATGTCATCATCATCCTAGTCACAGTCTGACATATGTCATCATCATCCTAGTCACAGTCTGACATATGTCATCATCATCCTAGTCACAGCCTGGCATATGTCATCATCATCCTAGTCACAGTCTGGCATATGTCATCATCATCCTAGTCAGTCTGACATATGTCATCATCATCCTAGTCACAGTCTGACATATGTCAGCATCATCCTAGTCACAGTCTGACATATGTCATCATCATCCTAGTCACAGCCTGGCATATGTCATCATCATCCTAGTCACAGTCTGACATATGTCAGCATCATCCTAGTCACAGTCTGACATATGTCATCATCATCCTAGTCACAGCCTGGCATATGTCATCATCATCCTAGTCACAGTCTGACATATGTCATCATCATCCTAGTCACAGTCTGACATATGTCATCATCATCCTAGTCACAGCCTGGCATATGTCATCATCATCCTAGTCACAGTCTGACATATGTCATCATCATCCTAGTCACAGCCTGGCATATGTCATCATCATCCTAGTCACAGTCTGGCATATGTCATCATCATCCTAGTCACAGTCTGACATATGTCATCATCATCCTAGTCACAGCCTGGCATATGTCAGCATCATCCTAGTCACAGCCTGGCATATGTCATCATCATCCTAGTCACAGCCTGGCATATGTCAGCATCATCCTAGTCACAGCCTGGCATATGTCAGCATCATCCTAGTCACAGTCTGACATATGTCATCATCATCCTAGTCACAGCCTGGCATATGTCAGCATCATCCTAGTCACAGCCTGGCATATGTCAGCATCATCCTAGTCACAGTCTGACATATGTCATCATCATCCTAGTCACAGTCTGACATATGTCATCATCATCCTAGTCACAGCCTGGCATATGTCATCATCATCCTAGTCACAGTCTGACATATGTCATCATCATCCTAGTCACAGCCTGGCATATGTCATCATCATCCTAGTCACAGTCTGACATATGTCAGCATCATCCTAGTCACAGTCTGACATATGTCATCATCATCCTAGTCACAGCCTGGCATATGTCATCATCATCCTAGTCACAGCCTGGCATGTCAGCATCATCCTAGTCACAGTCTGACATATGTCAGCATCATCCTAGTCACAGTCTGACATATGTCATCATCATCCTAGTCACAGCCTGGCATGTCAGCATCATCCTAGTCACAGTCTGACATATGTCATCATCATCCTAGTCACAGTCTGACATATGTCATCATCATCCTATTCACAGTCTGACATATGTCAGCATCATCCTAGTCACAGTCTGACATATGTCAGCATCATCCTAGTCACAGTCTGACATATGTCATCATCATCCTAGTCACAGCCTGGCATATGTCATCATCATCCTAGTCACAGCCTGGCATATGTCATCATCATCCTAGTCACAGCCTGGCATATGTCATCATCATCCTAGTCACAGTCTGGAATGTCAGCATCATCCTAGTCACAGTCTGACATATGTCATCATCATCCTAGTCCCAGCCTGGCATATGTCATCATCATCCTAGTCACAGCCTGGCATATGTCATCATCATCCTAGTCACAGCCTGGCATATGTCATCATCATCCTAGTCACAGCCTGGCATGTCAGCATCATCCTAGTCACAGTCTGACATATGTCATCATCATCCTAGTCACAGTCTGACATATGTCATCATCATCCTAGTCACAGTCTGACATATGTCAGCATCATCCTAGTCACAGTCTGACATATGTCAGCATCATCCTAGTCACAGTCTGACATATGTCATCATCATCCTAGTCACAGCCTGGCATATGTCATCATCATCCTAGTCACAGCCTGGCATGTCAGCATCATCCTAGTCACAGTCTGACATATGTCAGCATCATCCTAGTCACAGTCTGACATATGTCATCATCATCCTAGTCACAGTCTGACATATGTCATCATCATCCTAGTCACAGTCTGACATATGTCAGCATCATCCTAGTCACAGTCTGACATATGTCAGCATCATCCTAGTCACAGTCTGACATATGTCATCATCATCCTAGTCACAGCCTGGCATATGTCATCATCATCCTAGTCACAGCCTGGCATGTCAGCATCATCCTAGTCACAGTCTGACATATGTCAGCATCATCCTAGTCACAGTCTGACATATGTCATCATCATCCTAGTCACAGCCTGGCATGTCAGCATCATCCTAGTCACAGTCTGACATATGTCATCATCATCCTAGTCACAGCCTGGCATGTCATCATCATCCTAGTCACAGTCTGACATGTCATCATCATCCTAGTCACAGCCTGACATATGTCAGCATCATCCTAGTCACAGTCTGACATATGTCATCATCATCCTAGTCACAGTCTGGCATATGTCATCATCATCCTAGTCACAGTCTGACATATGTCATCATCATCCTAGTCACAGCCTGGCATATGTCAGCATCATCCTAGTCACAGCCTGGCATATGTCATCATCATCCTAGTCACAGCCTGGCATATGTCAGCATCATCCTAGTCACAGCCTGGCATATGTCAGCATCATCCTAGTCACAGTCTGACATATGTCATCATCATCCTAGTCACAGCCTGGCATATGTCAGCATCATCCTAGTCACAGCCTGGCATATGTCAGCATCATCCTAGTCACAGTCTGACATATGTCATCATCATCCTAGTCACAGTCTGACATATGTTAGCATCATCCTAGTCACAGTCTGACATATGTCATCATCATCCTAGTCACAGTCTGACATATGTCATCATCATCCTAGTCACAGTCTGACATATGTCAGCATCATCCTAGTCACAGTCTGACATATGTCAGCATCATCCTAGTCACAGTCTGACATATGTCATCATCATCCTAGTCACAGCCTGGCATATGTCATCATCATCCTAGTCACAGCCTGGCATGTCAGCATCATCCTAGTCACAGTCTGACATATGTCAGCATCATCCTAGTCACAGTCTGACATATGTCATCATCATCCTAGTCACAGCCTGGCATGTCAGCATCATCCTAGTCACAGTCTGACATATGTCATCATCATCCTAGTCACAGTCTGACATATGTCATCATCATCCTATTCACAGTCTGACATATGTCAGCATCATCCTAGTCACAGTCTGACATATGTCAGCATCATCCTAGTCACAGTCTGACATATGTCATCATCATCCTAGTCACAGCCTGGCATATGTCATCATCATCCTAGTCACAGCCTGGCATATGTCATCATCATCCTAGTCACAGCCTGGCATATGTCATCATCATCCTAGTCACAGTCTGGAATGTCAGCATCATCCTAGTCACAGTCTGACATATGTCATCATCATCCTAGTCCCAGCCTGGCATATGTCATCATCATCCTAGTCACAGCCTGGCAAATGTCATCATCATCCTAGTCACAGCCTGGCATATGTCATCATCATCCTAGTCACAGCCTGGCATGTCAGCATCATCCTAGTCACAGTCTGACATATGTCATCATCATCCTAGTCACAGTCTGACATATGTCAGCATCATCCTAGTCACAGTCTGACATATGTCAGCATCATCCTAGTCACAGTCTGACATATGTCATCATCATCCTAGTCACAGCCTGGCATATGTCATCATCATCCTAGTCACAGCCTGGCATGTCAGCATCATCCTAGTCACAGTCTGACATATGTCAGCATCATCCTAGTCACAGTCTGACATATGTCATCATCATCCTAGTCACAGTCTGACATATGTCATCATCATCCTAGTCACAGTCTGACATATGTCAGCATCATCCTAGTCACAGTCTGACATATGTCAGCATCATCCTAGTCACAGTCTGACATATGTCATCATCATCCTAGTCACAGCCTGGCATATGTCATCATCATCCTAGTCACAGCCTGGCATGTCAGCATCATCCTAGTCACAGTCTGACATATGTCAGCATCATCCTAGTCACAGTCTGACATATGTCATCATCATCCTAGTCACAGCCTGGCATGTCAGCATCATCCTAGTCAGTCTGACATATGTCATCATCATCCTAGTCACAGCCTGGCATGTCATCATCATCCTAGTCACAGTCTGACATGTCATCATCATCCTAGTCACAGCCTGGCATGTCAGCATCATCCTAGTCACAGTCTGACATATGTCAGCATCATCCTAGTCACAGTCTGACATATGTCATCATCATCCTAGTCACAGTCTGACATATGTCATCATCATCCTAGTCACAGTCTGGCATATGTCATCATCATCCTAGTCACAGTCTGACATATGTCATCATCATCCTAGTCACAGCCTGGCATATGTCAGCATCATCCTAGTCACAGCCTGGCATATGTCATCATCATCCTAGTCACAGCCTGGCATATGTCAGCATCATCCTAGTCACAGCCTGGCATATGTCAGCATCATCCTAGTCACAGTCTGACATATGTCATCATCATCCTAGTCACAGCCTGGCATATGTCAGCATCATCCTAGTCACAGCCTGGCATATGTCAGCATCATCCTAGTCACAGTCTGACATATGTCATCATCATCCTAGTCACAGTCTGACATATGTTAGCATCATCCTAGTCACAGTCTGACATATGTCATCATCATCCTAGTCACAGTCTGACATATGTCATCATCATCCTAGTCACAGTCTGACATATGTCAGCATCATCCTAGTCACAGTCTGACATATGTCAGCATCATCCTAGTCACAGTCTGACATATGTCATCATCATCCTAGTCACAGCCTGGCATATGTCATCATCATCCTAGTCACAGCCTGGCATGTCAGCATCATCCTAGTCACAGTCTGACATATGTCAGCATCATCCTAGTCACAGTCTGACATATGTCATCATCATCCTAGTCACAGCCTGGCATGTCAGCATCATCCTAGTCACAGTCTGACATATGTCATCATCATCCTAGTCACAGTCTGACATATGTCATCATCATCCTATTCACAGTCTGACATATGTCAGCATCATCCTAGTCACAGTCTGACATATGTCAGCATCATCCTAGTCACAGTCTGACATATGTCATCATCATCCTAGTCACAGCCTGGCATATGTCATCATCATCCTAGTCACAGCCTGGCATATGTCATCATCATCCTAGTCACAGCCTGGCATATGTCATCATCATCCTAGTCAGTCTGGAATGTCAGCATCATCCTAGTCACAGTCTGACATATGTCATCATCATCCTAGTCCCAGCCTGGCATATGTCATCATCATCCTAGTCACAGCCTGGCATATGTCATCATCATCCTAGTCACAGCCTGGCATATGTCATCATCATCCTAGTCACAGCCTGGCATGTCAGCATCATCCTAGTCACAGTCTGACATATGTCATCATCATCCTAGTCACAGTCTGACATATGTCATCATCATCCTAGTCACAGTCTGACATATGTCAGCATCATCCTAGTCACAGTCTGACATATGTCAGCATCATCCTAGTCACAGTCTGACATATGTCATCATCATCCTAGTCACAGCCTGGCATATGTCATCATCATCCTAGTCACAGCCTGGCATGTCAGCATCATCCTAGTCACAGTCTGACATATGTCAGCATCATCCTAGTCACAGTCTGACATATGTCATCATCATCCTAGTCACAGTCTGACATATGTCATCATCATCCTAGTCACAGTCTGACATATGTCAGCATCATCCTAGTCACAGTCTGACATATGTCAGCATCATCCTAGTCACAGTCTGACATATGTCATCATCATCCTAGTCACAGCCTGGCATATGTCATCATCATCCTAGTCACAGCCTGGCATGTCAGCATCATCCTAGTCACAGTCTGACATATGTCAGCATCATCCTAGTCACAGTCTGACATATGTCATCATCATCCTAGTCACAGCCTGGCATGTCAGCATCATCCTAGTCACAGTCTGACATATGTCATCATCATCCTAGTCACAGCCTGGCATGTCATCATCATCCTAGTCACAGTCTGACATGTCATCATCATCCTAGTCACAGCCTGACATATGTCAGCATCATCCTAGTCACAGTCTGACATATGTCATCATCATCCTAGTCACAGTCTGACATATGTCATCATCATCCTAGTCACAGCCTGGCATATGTCATCATCATCCTAGTCACAGTCTGACATATGTCAGCATCATCCTAGTCACAGTCTGACATATGTCATCATCATCCTAGTCACAGTCTGACATATGTCAGCATCATCCTAGTCACAGTCTGACATATGTCAGCATCATCCTAGTCACAGTCTGACATATGTCATCATCATCCTAGTCACAGTCTGACATATGTCATCATCATCCTAGTCACAGTCTGACATATGTCATCATCATCCTAGTCACAGCCTGGCATATGTCATCATCATCCTAGTCACAGCCTGGCATATGTCATCATCATCCTAGTCACAGTCTGACATATGTCATCATCATCCTAGTCACAGTCTGACATATGTCATCATCATCCTAGTCACAGCCTGGCATATGTCATCATCATCCTAGTCACAGCCTGGCATATGTCATCATCATCCTAGTCACAGTCTGACATATGTCATCATCATCCTAGTCACAGCCTGGCATATGTCATCATCATCCTAGTCACAGTCTGACATATGTCATCATCATCCTAGTCACAGTCTGGCATATGCCATCATCATCCTTCTATAACGCATTATTTTTATAATTGGAATCCATTGATAACGATCCTTTAAAAACCAAGTGGGACCCCTCTATAATGCAACCTTTTATAACAAAGTTCAATCCCTCTCTGGTGCAACCTTTTATAACCAAGTGGGATTCCTCTATGAAGCATGCTTTTATAACAACTTTTCCTTTATTTAGCAACATCTTTCAAAATCCCAGATTGTGCAGTATTTATTCTTTATAATTTATACAAATAAATTCCTGTTATTACACAAATATTTTATCAGTCTTGATCAAGTTGTTATAATGGGATATGAGCATATGCTAAAATGACTGAGGGAACAGTAGACGAAGCACTTATGGGAAGGCATCTTATGTTTAGTAATGCTGGTTTATAATCAAAAAATATATTAATGAAATACAGTAAAATTCCATTATAACAACTTGGTCCAAACTGATAAAATGTATATGTAATAACAGAAATTCACTACATACAGTACAAACAATTAACAAAATATATAACTGGGTATTTTTAAGTATTGTTAAATAGAAAATTTGTTATAGAAGAATGTGCTATAGAGGGATTCAATTGTGTTATAAAAGAATGTGCTATAGAGAGATTCCCCTGCATTGACAACCTTAAAAAGTCCCGGTGGTCCGGTAAGAAAACCAACAAACTTATTTTTGCTTTAAACATCAGGGGATCAACAGAGGAAAATTATATTATTCCAAAAGAGCAACAAAAATGTATTGAGAACCACTGTACTACCCAATGCTAACCACTAACTTCTTGCAATCATAGTACAACAAAAAAACAAAACAAGGCCAGACAAGATTGTGCATATTATTTCTGTACATTTTATTTAATGGAAAAAAAAATAAAACACCCCTCCATATTCATTTACATTGTAGCATATGAATGACAATGACATAATATTGACATAAGAAATGACATAAAACATCATATTCTGGAATACATTGATGGGATTTCTGAGCCCAGATTTCACAAAGATTCGCTTAACACATTGACTCCAATGAAAATCAGACAATTGGACCATGTCTAGAGGTCTAATATAACACTACACATTACTGTAAACTAGTAAGAACTTCCCTGATATCATAACCTTTTCCGAGTTATTTCCAGCAATGTAACCATTACATTATTGATGTAACCTTTTTCATAATTTACAGAATAAATCCTTACCAAGCAACACAGTGTATTCTGTCTGTACAAGATAACTCACTACTGCATTTATTTTGTTAGGGAGTAGCAGGGAGGGTGCGCGTGGCTTGTATATGATAAAGCCAGCTCGACCTTAGTTTCCACCACATCATTGACAGGGTGTTTTTTTTTCATTGACCCTCCATCAGAAAAATAATAGCCGAATTATGTACGGAGTGTCAATTCTGAACCTCACACTTGTGAGACCAACACTTACCTTATGATAATGCATCACACGAAATGTATTATAATGTATGGATGGATGGATATGAGAGCTAGACACTAAAGGCAGACACTGAAATAATGATTCAGGCTTTTGAATATAACTGTTACAGACATCTGTTTAATATCAGTGATATATAGAATAGAGGTCTCAAGGGGACAATGACCTGGAGGCCAGAGATTAAAATATTGAGACTGGAGTAATAACTTCTGTTATTACAAACATTTTTCATCAGCCCAGACTAAGCTGTTATAATTTGACTCTAATATGTAATCTAAGGTAGAACTTACCCACCATTTTGTCAAGTTTGTAGTAACAATATTCAGGACACCAAATAGGAGCGGAGGTTTAATATGCTCTTAACCTTTAAGACATTTCAACACAAACTTACCAAGTGTTGCCAGGAACTAAAATGGGACCAAAGAATAACAACACTGTTACCTACCAAACATGTCATTAGAGGTAACTAAGGCAGTTTTGGGGGTAGGTTTGTTGCCCCATCCAATAGTCAAAGTGAATCAGAAACCTCACAAATTGGATGTGTCATGCTGAAAGGAAAAGATACCACAGCTGTAAACCATGGTAGAGAGCTGTAGCCTACCGGTAGTTGATGGTGAGCTCACTTGCTATCACAGGGTTACAGTGGAAAGTTCGAAATGACGTTCGGACAAAGATTTTCTGGGGCAATTTCTCACCTGACACAACCGCTCCTCCAGTCAACCCAGCTGTAAATGAGACAGTTATTGGAGGTAAAGACAGCAAGGAGGGGAACTGATCACCCCACCTAATAGTTGCTGCAGCATAGTATATTAAGAGTTATCTTTATCCCCAGCAGCAGGTTCCTGCCATGGGATTATACCTTTACTTTAAACCATGACACAACATATTCAGTTCTCTGGACTACATCCAATACACAACATATTCAGTTCTCTGGACTACATCCAATTCATCTGCAAGAATTGTGAGAATAAACATACAAGATGAAGACAAACATCTATTCGATGACCTAACATATTTGTAATCAGTGATTTCTAATTCTTTAATGATTATACAGTCAAATCTTATAACTTTGACCGGAAAAATTAAATATGTCATAACAAATTTTGTTATTGTCTGGACCAATGAAATATGTCATAACAAATTTTGTTATTGTCTGGACCAACGAAATATGTCACAACAAATTTTGTTATTGTCTGGACCAACGAAATATGTCACAACAAATTTTGTTATTGTCTGGACCAACGAAATATGTCATAACAAATTTTGTTATTGTCTGGACCAACGAAATATGTCATAACAAATTTTGCTATATACAAGTATAAACAATAAATAAATATTATTCGATATTTTAAAAACTGTTGTTAAATAGGGAAATTTGTTATAAAAGGACGCACTATAGAGAGTTTCCACTGTATAATATACACGAGATATATAATAAATACTCTTGCAGGTCAATAAGAACATCTCATGGCAGAGGTTAAAAGTCACAAACTTGTGTGATTTGGTCACATGATGAGAAAATTTACACAACTATCCTGACGTGAACAGTTGAGGGTGAAAGAAGAAACGGTCAAAAAGAAAGTATGAATTGATAATATTAAAGACTGGGCAAGACTAAGATTCTCCACACTAAACAAGGAACTTAGAACAAAGATACATGGTGGGATTTTACATTGATGCTTCCAGAGTGGCACCCCTATGACCATCAAGGGTTATGTGTCTGATGATTCCACTGTAAATGTTAAAAATATTCATTTACTTTGTAAGATTTTTGTATGATTGTGTCAGCCTCCTGGATGAGTTTTCATCCCAACGTGCTGACGGGTATCACTAAAAAACAAGATAAATTAGTAACATTAAAAATATATTTTATGTACAGGGTATTTCACTTAAAAGTAGTACTACTGATAGAAAGCTGTACTACAATGTGACATCTGTAATATGGACCACACAATATAATTAGAAGAATAACCTTGCTGAATCATTAACATAAAATAAAATAAAATTGTAGGTTTAATTTACCGACAATGAAAAATATTATTTTTTAATGAAGTCTGAAAGGGGAGCTAAGAATAGTAACACTGTGATCTGGTCATGAATGTCAAAGGAGATATCCAGAGGGGTTAGGGGTGAGGTTTGTTACGGCGAAAACACAAACTCAACACACCATTAATCAGTGAAAGAGTTTGAAACAGAAATTAGAATAGAAGAGGTGTGTAAGGTATGTAAACAATTGGAAGGACCAGTGTTGTTGTCGAGGGGGGGAGGGGAGATAACAACACTGTTACCTGCCACGCATGTCAAAGGAGATGACTAATGAGGTTTTGGGGTGAGTTAGCCATCCCATAGATAGTCAAAGTTACCCAGAAGCCATCCTGAAGTTGGACGTCTGACCAAAAGATGCAGATATTGCAGCAAGGCTGTAAACCATAGCCACAACGCATTAAGTTATCCATACATTCTATTAATCAGTTTAAGAATGAACGCAGAAGAAGAAAAAGAAGGAAGGACTGATTAATGACAGAAGATGGACGAGGTTGCTTCTAGACCAGCAGTGGACAAAATCCATCCTGCCAATGCAAATTTTACTGGTTAGCTAGACTGACTTAAAATTACTACATTCACACGCCCCAGAGTTCAGACAATAACAAACATTAGCCAACTGTAAGAAACAATACTAAACAATGATACAGAGGAATTTTAAAATTCAAACATGTAATATTCTTAGTTGAACTTTGATCAAAATTTTAACCCTTCAGTTGCTACACACGAGTTTACTTATCCCTCTATCTTACTTGTCCCTCTATCTTACTTATCCCTCTATCTTACTTATCCCCCAATCGTTCTTATCCCTCGATCTTACTTGTCCCTCTATCTTACTTATCCCCCTATCGTATCCCTCTATCTTACTTGTCCCTCTATCTTACTTATCCCCCTATCGTATCCCTCTATCTTACTTGTCCCTCTATCTTACTTATCCCTCTATCTTACTTATCCCTCTATCTTACTTATCCCTCTATCTTACCTATCCCTCTATCTTACTGCTATCGATAAGTGAAACCCATTTTCTTCATTTTTTATCTGTTCCCTCATTGCTAAAAAAAATTCCCCTCTGAAATCGCCAAACACAAGTACAACCAAATAAAGAATTATTTTATTTCAAAAACTGCAACAGAAAATTAAAGTCTTTGATATTTATAAAACAAAGCGTTCAAATCACTACCACTTTCAAAATTCATCCCAGATGAATATTACATGAATTTGGTCCACAAAACTACAAAGTTACTAAAATTAGACTGATGGGGAACTCTCTAGAATAGAGGTTAAGCCTCATGCTCTGTGCTCAAGAGGTTGCAGGGTTAAATCCCACTAACGTCTTGCTTTACACTGTGGATTTTTGTCAGAGATCCCTGGAAATGATCGCATCACTCCTGCAGAGTTACGTGCTATAAGTGATACTCTCTACAGGAGACATGTCAGTTTGTTGATTGAAAAGGAGTACATATTGGGGTAAACCAAGTACAATCAAGTACCCGGTAAGTTCCAAATGTTTTTACAATACTAATTCAAAATGGACTGTGGGATAACAAAAGAAAATGATAATTGCAGTGCTTCAAAAACACACCAAAAGGAGTGGTACAGCGTGTCTGTTACGGCCAAGGTACCGATTTTAATCCTCGCCACAAGCAATTGTGCATCCGGACCGTTCAGAAAGCAATGGTAAACTAGTGAACATATTTACATTGCCTAGAAAAATAACTACAGTCAAAAAATGCTGGGCTGATAGCTACATTCTGAATTTAGGACTATGCTTCCAACTATATTTGCTATAAAAAAAACTAATTATCTATGAACTTATAAAAACTTTGTTTGTCGTAATTAAAGAAATTTGAGATGCAAAGTTATGTGTGTCCGTAATATAATACACAAGTAGATGCCACCATGACAGTGACCCAGAATTGTTACATGTGCTGCTTTTTTTGTGATTTTATGAGTACCGGTATGTCTAGAAAGTAAATCCAGATTACTTATCTATGTCAGTGGATTGAGTCAACAATGAAGGGCAAGCTGAAGAGTCAGTTTCATACTTAGACATGCAGGTGTTACTGGACATAAAAGAGCAGACAGACTTACAAGGGTGGTCACAGTGATGAGTAGCAGGCTAATGGATCATGAATACATCTCTCAAGTAGTTAGTCCCTTCTTCTTCTTTTTCACTCTCCAGTCCAAGTCAGATGCTGATACAGATATCATTAATCAACTGTGGTCACCGAGCTGTGGTCACCGAGCCCGAAACAAGATCGTAGAGCATTTCCGTCAGAGCTGTTTCAGGTGGCCATAAATTTCTTCCTGTGGTGTTGTAAAGAGGCCAGTTAGAGTTACACTGTTTTTTTGTACATGTAGAGTTTGTTTCTTGTTCTGTGTACATGCCAGGAATTCATGGCTTGTCAATGATGTATACAGATGTCAGAAATAAGCGGTATATTATGTGTCAAAAACAGCGATATCGACAGAGAAATAGAACACTTCATTGCAATCTCATACCTAAAACGGATGTGCTAGGCATATATAGCACAAATTAAACAGTAGCTCAGTGTACTTCACGCTCACCAGAAGAAACCACACGCAAAAACAATATCGTTTCTGAGAACTAACGCGAAATAAATCACCATCTGCTGAACAATATACTGGATAGGAGATTGCAGTGACTTGAGTGGGAAAAAAAGATGATAGTCTTCTGCATATGTAGATGACAATTTTATGACTAAAAATTCCATTTGACAAGAACATTAGTGGAAGTGCAAGGTATTATGTGGTTAGTTTCAGCTCAGCGTCCAATCATCTCTTACCTCTTCTTCTGTGTTCATTCTCAGTCTGGAAAATTATCAGGTTGTAATCCAGAGAACAGAATGTATTGTGTCATGGTTTGCAGCAATGCTGTGATATCTGTGCCTTTATGCCCAACACACCTGACCTCAGTATGGCTTCCGATTCATTTTTACCCTATATGAAATGAGACAGCCAACTCCACCCCATAACCTCTTTAGCCACTACTTATGACATACATGCATGATTAATAGTGTTGCTATTCTTTGCTCTCCTATCAGACCTTGTTAACACACTGGATGTGGTTTATCATCTCAAAACTACACTATACATAATCAACAATTTGTAAGACTGTTTCATCACGGCTACTCATCATTTGTTGATATTTCAGCCACCACTATACATCCAATTGTATCGCCAGTACAACATAAGACTATCAGTTTTCAAACCAAAAAACAGTTGAACACAAGTTGAGTTTGTGAATCTGACCCACAAACCACTCTTCCCCCCCCCCCCCGATCCAACATTCATTATTACAAATACAGTAGAATCCTGCTATAGTGGATCCTTTTATAACATATTTCTCTATATAACAACACATTTACAAATCCCCATATATATTTATTCTTTACTGTTTATACCATATAAATAACACATTTTTGTTTTTACATAAATATTTGGTCAGTCTGGACCAAGTTGTTAAAATGAGATTTGACTGTATATAATTACTAAAATTCCAGAGATTAAACAATCCAGTATGGGCCATAATAACACAATACCAAAGTAATTCTAGTGAACAAGTAAATATGTCATACAAATACCTACCACTTATCAATAGACAATTTTTAAAATAATTCATTTTTATTCGTTTTATTTGTTTTTTTGTAGTGTATAAAAAAATAATTCAGTTTTTATTATAGTTTTATTAGTTTAAAAAAACTATTTTAGTAGTGTATTAAAATAATTCTGTTTTTATAATAAAAAAATAATTTTAGTGTATTAGTAGTAAAAATATTAGTAGTGGTTGGTATTTGTATTACACATATTCACTATAATTCATTATTACATTCGCACAAAAAAAACAGATAGCTAGATTAGAGGTAGCATTTCAGAACATGGGGCGTATAAAGAATGCAAAATAAAAATTGCATGTTATAAGTATTTTAAATACAATTATGACAAAAATCAAACATAAATGTTCACTGAAGTGAAATCAAATGTAATGCACATGGGTGTTCATTCACATGAAGACACAGTAAACCAGGTGGCAAAAAAAATATGGATAAAGAAATGTGAATATATAATTATTTAAAATAAATTTGGAACTTGTCCTCGCTGCTTCCATAAAGCTGAAAATATACTTGTTACTTCCCTTTAGTTGTGAAAATGGGTTTGCCAATTTCAGTTGGGTTGGGTTTAGATTATATCAATGGTGGGCAACCTTTATTGGGTTTATGGGACTGATAGCTTTTTCACGTGGTGTGGGCCGAAGAGCTTTTTTTTTTAGCTTTGTACAACAGTTTTGTACACTTTGCTTCAATTAGCATTTTTGAGTTATGGGGCCAGTACTTATAATACTTTTAGATCAACCTAGCAGGCCTGGAAAAATGGTTTCACTGGCTAGATTTAACCTACAAGCTGTATTTTATCCACCACAGTGGTACATTGAATTGTTGGTGTCACTAAAGGAAAGTAACAATTGAATATTCTGCTTTGTGGGAGAATTGAGGACAAGTACTCATACACACAAATAGTTATATACGGCAGTTATGCCAGAAGATTTTATTTTAGTTGTGGTTATCTTTACAATTAAATATTATATTCAAATTTCAAGGCAATGAAATTAAACACATGATCAGCCCTCAGAAGAATCAAACTTATAATAATACACAAGCTTGAGACAGGTATGATACAAAAGGCTCACAAAGAAACAAACACAAACACAAAAGGCAGAGATTGTATTATTCATCAGACTAAGCAAACTATGAAATTCAAGAGTGTCAAAGGTAACTAACTATACATGTATAATCTCTTTTTTTCCACTCTGCCCATGAACGTGGCAGCGAGGTACAGAGCTTTTCTGTGGTGGCTAAGGTGCTGGGTTCACATCCTGCCAAAGGAATTTGAGCTTCTAGAACAATCAGACAGCAATGGTAAACTAGTTGGTTTTTATATTGCATAGAAAATCAATACAGCTAAAAAATATTGGTTTATGCCCACATCCTGAATAGAATATGATACCAATCTACAGGAAATAAAATTAAGTTTAAAATTAAATTTTACCAATCGACATAAACACAGAATCCACATTCTTGGACCACAACTTTTGACAGTTTTACTGCAGATTTACTTTCATTCCTCTATCCACCCGTGTGCTGACAGTGCCGTGAGGAGGAAAGGGGGAGGGCGCAAAGAATAGCAACACTGTTTACCTACCATGCATGTCAATAGAGGTTATGGGATGGAGTTGGCTGTTCCATCCCATATAGGGCCAAAGTGACCCAAAGCCATGCTGAAGTGGATGTGTCAGGCCAAAATGCACAGACATGGCGCATTCCAGTCTCTGGACTACATCCTGCTAATTTGCAGGAGTTTGAGAACGAATGGAGATTATTCCTCTATCTCCACAAATTATGAGCAATGAAGCTCTTGTTTCCTATGTGCAATGGGAGATTTGTCCAGAGTTTCCATACCAAGAGGACTCTAATTCTCATCTGTATGCAATGATTTTAGATGAAGCCTCACCCATGTGTAGCTAGGGCAAAAGAGGGAAGTAAAGAATAGCAACATTGATATATCTGCCATGCATGTCATAATAGGTGTCTCAGGAAGTTTTTAGGATAGAATTGGCTGTCTAATCCCATAGAGGATGAAAGTGCCCCAGAAGTATTCGACAGAAAGCCACAGATATCACATCAAGCTGCAAACCACACACATTTATCTCTTTCTCTGAACTACATCCTGCTAATCTGCAGGAGTTTGAGAACACATGCACAAGAACCCCATTATTCATAGAGGGTCTTATGTGCGTATTGTATGCTGACATCAAATCACATGAAAGCTTGCAAACCATTAGGTAGTAATCATCATTCGTATGGCTGCAGGGCTTCAATATAGCGAGAACTTTATAATTAGATTAGATATCTCCAAATAGGTAAAGCTTGGACCATATTATCCTATCTCCAAATAGGTAAAGGTTGGACCATATTATCCTATTTCCAAATCGGTAAAGCTTGGACCATATTATCCTATCTCCAAATAGGTAAAGGTTGGACCATATTATCCTATTTCCAAATAGGTAAAGCTTGGACCATATTATTGTATCTCCAAATAGGTAAAGGTTGGACCATATTATCCTATCTCCAAATAGGTAAAGGTTGGACCATATTATTGTATCTCCAAATAGGTAAAGGTTGGACCATATTATCCTATTTCCAAATCGGTAAAGCTTGGACCATATTATCCTATCTCCAAATAGGTAAAGGTTGGACCATATTATCCTATTTCCAAATAGGTAAAGGTTGGACCATATTATTGTATCTCCAAATAGGTAAAGGTTGGACCATATTATCCTATCTCCAAATAGGTAAAGGTTGGACCATATTATTGTATCTCCAAATAGGTAAAGCTTGGACCATATTATTGTATCTCCAAATAGGTAAAGCTTGGACCATATTATTGTATCTCCAAATAGAAGGCTACAGTAATAATTCTCTTATTCTACTTCTGCATTCACTCTCTGATAGCCAACACACATTTTTGTGTGATTTCTGCCAGGGAACATGAAGTATGTTGTGCTAACATTTAATTTGCGCGATGTAGGCCTAAATGGACAACAACTTGAAAAGGTACACAAATTTTCTTAATATATGAAGCAAATTAACACTCAACAGTGATGTCATGGCTGAAACTATAACTCTCATTGCATTAGCATCAAGAGCCTATAATAAACTGTCTCACGTAAATGTGCTTATTTAATTCCTGCATCATTCCAGTGCTGTGCAATGGATGTAAGAGCTGGAAAAGTTCTTTATCTTCAGAAAAGAAACTACTGAGTTTTGAAAGCAAATGCCTTCATAGGATAACTAACACCCACTGGAGCGAATTCAAATAAAACGAAAAACTCAGAGAAGAGACACATCAAAACTACATCAAATGTTATTAGAAGACACTGTTGGTCCTACATCGGACATGACCTACTCTCAGACAATAACAGAATACACCATCATTCTCTTGTGGTTAGACTCATGTGACAAGGAGACCATGTAATGAGAATGGAAGATTGTCATGTAACAAGAAAATCATGTGACAAAAATGTCATGTGATAAGGATACCACACTATATGACATCAAAGAGGTTGTGCTCTGTGGCAAACAGACCCTGTTATATGACACTAATGACATTATATGACAATGATGACATGTTATGTGGCAAGCACACCAGAGAAAAGATGATAATGGATCACAATATGCAAATATCTCAGCCCAACTGTAAGCCAGCGCTACAACTTACCTACAATCATGTGACTCAAATCATAAAAATAAATCTCACTAAATTGTTTAACTAGAGAGATCACACCAAGAATCAGCTGTGTTGAAACCACTGTCCCCACTAAGTTGCTTTAACGCACAGATATTTATACCTTGGCGCACAGAGTTTGGACTTGGTGCACAGAGTTTGGACTTGGTGCACAGAGTTTGGACTTGGTGCACAGCACCTTCGTATATAAATGTGTGCTAAAGCTCTTATAATTAAAAAATAGAATTGGAGTAAATTAGAAGAATATTAAATATTAAATAGTATATTAAATAGTAAATACTTAAGAATATTGGCTTTATTTTTAGGTAGAATGTCTGCCCAAGAAAATAGTCGTGTTCAAAATTTGATCCAATAGAGATAGATTTTTACTCACATGCACTCTTGACTTAGAGGGAACATTGGTTGCAACAATACGTCACATTCCAAGACAAAACAAAAACATATGTGAACAGACTAAATACTATTCAGGTGATATTTCTTTCCAGTGTGTGGCCTCTTCTTTATGGATGCTCTGAACAACTAATTCTTCTTCTTCTGCATTCAGCATCTGTGGTCATGCTATACCGTCAGGCCTGTCGTCAAGACAAAGTCCACTGTCTTCTCCAGGTCAGAGCGGCTGCCCCATAGCTTTTGCCTCAAGTCTGTATCCTCTGGCCAGGTCTGCTGTCTCTGCTCTTTGTATGTTGGGCAGTCCTGAAGTATGTGTTCCGGGGTCTGGGTTCCGGATCCACATGGCCATTCATATGTGTATGAGATCCTCAATCGGTAAAGGTGACCCAACAGTCTGCAGTGGCCTGTTCTAAGGCGAAATATTGTGGTCTGTTGATATCTTTGGATGAGATGTATTGCATCATGTTCGTATTCCTCTTCCATTTGTTTCTTCCACTTTGCTGTGTATGTCTTGTGGATTATTGTTTTTGCTGAACAACTCATGACTCTGGGCAAGAAACTACTGCAGCCAAAGACATAACTGCTTCAAGAGAGATCACCACGAGTCATGAAATATCTAGACTGAGATTGGGAAATTCAGTATTAAATGTAGCACATGTAGAAAATGTGTGTGCACAGCAAAATGAGAAGCATGGTCAACCAGCAAGCGGCTGGAACCATCAGCATGCATACCCTTTGTCGTCTGCTAGGGAAGACTGAGCACTAATGGGTGTGACCAAAGCACAATGATGTTTCATAACCAATAACTTAGGACATGTCCAAACTCTGAAACTGACATGTCAATGTCATTTATCCATTGTTATCTTGGATGCCACGCCACCCCCCCCCCAAATTACCAGCAACCATACCTTCCATTACTAGTTTTCCCATTCTGTTGTCTCTTTATGTGGTTTATTTTTAAAATTCAGCTTTCTTGTTATAATACAACAATCAATCTTTTTCTGTTGTTAAATGCCTGCAGTCTAGTCTTTGTAATTTTTATTACATTAATATTCATCCACTGTTATCTAGTTGTTTTTATTTACCTTGTGAAGGACTTTTGTTGAAAAGTTGATTTAGTCTGTTTTATATACTTTCAAAAAGTAGAAAAGGACAATCAAGATTTTGAGGATATGTGATGAAAAAAGTAAAACATTTAGTAACCACTGGAAAGATCAAGGAGAAAATAGACAGGAAAACAAAGAAATTTCTGGATAGGTCACCAACTGAACTCATTAACAACACAAGAGACAGAGAGTTGTGGAGAAGCATGATTGCCCACGCCACTCGGCATGGCACTTGATTGATGTACTTTCATCTATATTTTTCTATGCCTATTAGTTGGATAGTTGGTTACGGCAAACCACCTTGTGTTCTAAGCTTTCTTGTTATGTTGTTTAGAAGCCAACCTTCCTCCACATTTAACATTCTTGATTCATCTTTATCCTCCCTGTGTATGGTATTCTCAACATTCTTCTGTAGCATCTCATTTTCAAGCATTAAATTCTCTTTTCTACCAATTTCTTACCTGTCCATGTTTCATAGCTATAAATTGCTACTGGGAATATGAATATATAATCATACATATATAAATTTAGTCAAAAGTTGAAAGTCAAGGACAAAAACAAGGGGTAAAACAGAATGAACAACACTTACTATAAAGCTACCACAAAATAATGACACATCAAAAACACAAACAATGCAATGAGAGAGCAATTTTTCCACCTGAGGCTACCTGGTAACATTTCAACATTCTTTCAAGCTACCTGGTAATATTTCAGCATGCTTTCACCTCCAATAACCTGGTTAATATTTAAACACTCTTTCACCTGAGAGTACCTGGTAATATTTAAACACTCTTTCACCTGAGGGTACCTGGTAATATTTAAACACTCTTTCACCTGAGGGTACCTGGTAATATTTAAACATTCTTTCACCTGTAGCTACCAGGTAATATTTCATATTACATTTATCACTATCAAAATTGTTTTGCAAATTATTTTCTTCACTTACAATTATTACTTTCACTTATAAAATATTGTCAAATAAATTCTGTAAAAAAGAACATTTTTAAAGTGATTGTTCTGAAACTCTCTTGATGTAGTAGGTCAATGGTTCTAGTATATGTCCACCTGTCATTACCTTGATTGGTGGTTCTAAATTTTCTCGCCAATAGGCAAATTATTTCCTCTGTGACCCCTATAATCTAAAAAATGTTTTATTTTTTCGAAGTCTGTTAAATCAATCAAATAGTTACCATTCTGTGCGAGGCCCCCCCAACAAGCCAGAGGTCTTTTTTTCTGTCTCCCATAGCTCCACCTTGTGAAATCATTGTTGCTCTCTAGGAACCCCTGTCCTAGAGGATCAAAAATGTATGTCCTTACAACATCCAGTAATACTCTAATCCCCAAAGGTCAAGGTGACTGGATTACAAGAACCGCAACCTCCACAATTTGTTATGGTTAAAATCTATGATATCTCAGTAACTGATCACAGCTGTACTACACTGTTTTCACTAACTGATCACAGCTGTACTACACTGTTTTCACTAACTGATCTCAGCTGTACTACACTGTTTTCACTAACTGATCACAGCTGTACTACACTGTTTTCACTAACTGATCACAGCTGTACTACACTGTTTTCACTAACTGATCACAGCTGTACTACACTGTTTTCACTAACTGATCTCAGCTGTGCTACATTGTTCTCAGTATCTGACCCTAGCTGTGCTACATTCTTTCCACGAAAAATTTCCCCGTTTCAAATCCTTCTCTTGTCGCACAAAAATAAAGCATTTAAGGTTAGACTTTTTATTGACAGCTGAAAATATATACTGCATGGATGAGATGGCTGACACACATTAGTGCTTGGTGATTAAGGAGTGAAAGTGTTTCTAGCAATGAGGGGATAGATAACACACAAAGATAAGTTAACGCGTTAATACACAGAAGTATCATAGCACATGACTTTCCCAAGTTCTTCTCAGGACATATTCCTGCAGTCTGATCACAACTCGTTAATAGCAGCTAAAGTGTTAAGACATGGGGTCATTGGTACATGTTCCCACCCCACCAGAATGATAGGTACTGGGTGATAATGTACACATCCAGAACTACCAACATTAATAACAGTAATAACAATAATATCTAAATAATAATTTTTCCTCATTTTTCACTAACACATTTGTCATTTGTGTGTGGTCACAACATATTGAATATCGATTTTTCCAAATTTCTCTTTCATGCCGTGGAGAAATACCCACTTTAAAAAAATGTCTAACCTTCAACAGAACTCCCACTATTTTATAATGTCTGCTAACCACTCAACAGAACTCCCACCATTTTATAATGCCTGCTAACTATTCAACAGAACTCCCATTTTATAATGCCTGCTAACTATTCAACAGAACTCCCATAATTTTATAATGTCTGCTAACTACTCAACAGAACTCCCACCATTTTATAATGCCTGCTAACTACTCAACAGAACTCCCACCATTTTATAATGCCTGCTAACTACTCAACAGAACTCCCATAATTTTATAATGCCTGCTAACTACTCAACAGAACTCCCACCATTTTATAATGCCTGCTAACTACTCAACAGAACTCCCATAATTTTATAATGCCTGCTAACTACTCAACAGAACTCCCACCATTTTATAATGCCTGCTAACTACTCAACAGAACTCCCACTTTATAATGTCTGCTAACTACTCAACAGAACTCCCACTTTATAATGCCTGCTAACTATTCGACAGAACTCCCATAATTTTATAATGCCTGCTAACTACTCAACAGAACTTCCACCATTTTATAATGCCTGCTAACTACTCAACAGAACTCCCATAATTTTATAATGCCTGCTAACTACTCAACAGAACTCCCATAATTTTATAATGCCTGCTAACTACTCAACAGAACTCCCACTTTATAATGCCTGCTAACTATTCAACAGAACTCCCATAAATTTATAATGCCTGCTAACTACTCAACAGAACTCCCACCATTTTATAATGCCTGCTAACTACTCAACAGAACTCCCACTTTATAATGTCTGCTAACCCCTCAACAAAACTCCCACCATTTTATGATTGAAAAGAACCATAATACATGTGCAACAGAAAACACAGGTGAGAAAATTAAGATGAAGGTCATGTTGACATTGGTAATGATGATGATGCAAGAACAGTTGTTGAATGGTACATCAAATTTGTACATTACAAGCAAGCAGCATTCATCCATAGCGGTCCTGTGGGAAGACAGAAACACAACGGATATTAAGAATAATTTACAATATGGACTAATGTATATTCTCTAACATAGATCTAATCAATGCAAGTGATAAAATTAATGCTTACAGTATCAAATGTGTAAATAATAAAATTAACCCTTAGATTACAGTGCTCTCAATAATGGAATGCAATTTGTCCTATTTTTACCATAAAGCCATATGAAGTGCATTCCATAGTAGACTTACAGAAGCAGCACGTAAAACTGTGGTTTTAGTCTTTGTATACTAACAGTTACCAGTAAGCGCTCATTGATTCGTTAGAGCAGTGGTTACAAACTTTTCCAGCTGTGCCCCACCCCTCTACCCTTGAAAATTTTTCACCTTCTCTCTTTCTCCCTCACCCCCCCCCCCCCCCACCCCCACCACACACCCCCAATTTTTAGAAACCAATGCACTTCCACGCTTAGTTTTTTAAACCATGTCATAGACAGCACAGCTACATACAATTGTTCAAGAATTAACAGTATATTATGTGTCTGGATATGTTTATACAATTTCTATTTTATTTATTTTTTCAATCAACAATATTTTCATTACAATACAGGATTCACATAACGGTAAAGGGTAGGTCCCATAGCAGCAACCTGCCATCAGGGATAACGATAACTCTTTATGTACTAGGCTACAATAACAATTAGGTTGCTTCCCTAACACTCATACACCAGGTACCTATTTACATTTGTGTCCACTAGAGGAGAAGTCGTGTTGGGGGAGAAATCACGACCCATATTCATTTTTTGTCTGGACTACAAGATTAACATAAAATATAATGAAAGTTATGTCTTTATTTCTTTTGCTTTTTGTGAAATATATTGTTTGAAACATGCTTATAATGCACTAAGTTCATAAATCTCTCTGCATTTCCTTGAGATCACCTCACGTCCCCCTAGGAGGGCACTGTCCCCCAATTTGGGCACCCCTGAGTTAGAGGTCCACACAGTCTCACAGTCTATAATGATGTAGGATTATGAAGTAATGAAAGTACTTGCAGTAAAAGATAACAGCAACTACAATAAGTTATAAATCGTATTATAGCAAATGACTTTCACAAAGACAATCTCTAGATATAGTCATATAGTCGTATGAATTTCATTGGCTGGTAACACAAATTATACACAAAGCACATACACAAAGTAGCATGATAAATAAGCTCGAATAAGCTGAGATTAGTGTTGTATACCTGAATGACTTGCTTTTCTGTAAGTGCTCAGGGGAGCAAAGTATAGCACCTCTGTTACCTTAACTATAAGTCATAGGAAACAAACTAAGAAGATTTTGAGGTGAGTTGTGTGTCTTATCCTATAGTGTTAGTGCTAGTGGCTAACAAGAAACCGCTTGACTAGTGTCACCTTCATAATTCATCCATTAGCAATGGTGGCACTTCTCAACCTTCCTAAAGCATGAGCCCTGGTACACATTTCCTGGTAGTTACTTGGAACACACAATTGTTTAGGTACTATATTTTGTGTGTGTAAGAAATTAGTGACAAGTGATCTTAAATCGTGGATCATCTAGTCAGAGTGCGTGTGACTTTAGACATTACAATACTGCTGCTTCTCACAGTACTACTAGACTCCAACATTTGGTGGTGAACAACTATTAATAACTAAACTGTTAGAGGATGATGATGATGATGATGATGTTAGAGGATATCCGACAAGGTGGAGAATGCTGCAGTAACATAACCAAGACACAATAACTAGGATAAATAAGTTACTAGTTAAACAAGTAACAATATTACATTGGAGATGCGGTTGATCAAGTACGGAAAAACCTATTTACTCGAGTTGCACGGCGATTTGGTGGCGTTAGAATAGACCTGGCTCGATTCCTGTTAGTCTCAGGTTTTTTAATTTATCCTCATGCTTCCTACTTGAATTTACAATATTACATTATCCTAGTTATTGTTGTTTGGTGGTGAGCTTGTCACTTCCCTTGCTAACCAAAGAGGATTCTGTTCACATACAACTAAAGTAACAGACTGTGTGTACAGGTAACTAAAATAACAGAAATATATGTGCATACTGAAATAAAGTAACATGTGTATACACACAAGTAACTGAAGTAACTAATGTCACAAAAATGTCTGTGCATAAAGTAACTGTACAGTTTGAGCACACAAAAAACTAAAGTAATAGAAGTTTATATAAATGATTTCCAGTTAACCAATGTAGTAGAAAATATACATGTAGTAATAAATCTTCAACACAGATGCAGGTAATTTATTTTTAAAGAAAAATTTGAGATAACAAGGGGAAAAAAAAATAACATGGGATTGAATGTTATCACTCAAGACTAAAATACGAGTTAAAAATGAGTAAGGGATTTCATTTTTTGTACTTGGATTTTTCCATATGTGCTCCAACATTATCAATGCAATGGCATACTGCTGTTCAGGAGTAGGAATTATAGTACATTACTTTTAGCTTCAAATGATAATCCTCTAGAGGGAATTTCACTTGTAAACAAGATCAAACCTAGCGACCTCCTGAACACAAAGCTACCCATGTGTTGCTTTGGTCAGAAAGAGGATCAAACAATAGTAAGAGGTTGTGGGAATGGAGATAGCAATCTCATCTAATAGCGGGTCAAAGTGACTCATACGCCATGTTAAAGTTGAATATGTCAGACTGATCGGCATAAATTTCACGGCAAACTGTAAATCATGGCACAGTGCATTCCGTTCTCCGAACTACACTCTGTAAATTCACAGAAATATGAGAATTAATGCAGAACTTGCGGTAAATGTCTATGCCAGGGATATCATGGCCAGATTTACACCAATACTGCAGAAGAACCAATTCTCACACTTTTTGACAACTAAACACACAATCATAACATCATTACCATTTTATTGTTTGTGCAGTAATTTTTAGCATTTTTATTTTTCCATTAATTTTGTTATTCATTTGAAATACAAATTAGCACCTGCTTGTTACTGATCTGTCTATCTTTCTTTGTACGCTGACTGTACTCTTTATCTCAAATTAGGGAGAAAGGCATAAGCTAACCACTGTCTGTCAGACTCCTACACATGTTCCGTGTGTTTATTTCTTTCAATTTCCAAGAATTATGAGCAGTTAAGCTTTTTTTTCCTATCTGAAATGGTGGGTTTTTTCCATAGCTTTTTTTTCATATTGGAAGACTTTATCTCTCACCTGCATACAATACTATGATAAGCCTTCAACTCAGAAGGGGTATATATGTGTAAATAGAAGGTGCACACACACCATTTTGTACTCAAACATCCAATCATATAAAAGACTTAAATACCTGTGGTGGTATCAATGATGACCAGAAACTTGTTTTCAATATGTGTCTCTATGATAAATCTTGTGTGTATGTCATTATTACCTTGTTGTCTCTGTTGTTAAATGTCTGCCATCTAATCCAATTGTGATAGTCTTTATTTTTCTTATTTGTCTTGCAATTTCTTGAAAAAAGCCACGTTGAATAGATGACACGTTGAAACTGTTATCTGTATATGCATACCAGTACCCAATAGTCTGATAGTGTGTGCACAAATTGTAAAACTGAACGACCTTGTATTTTGTGTAAGTACCAGTGGCGTCGCGTCAATAGTTGCCAAAATGATTGTTGCCCCCTCCCATGATGAAACAACTTGTAGGACAGACATTGTATCAGCAAAAAACACCACCTTTTGACATTGGCTAGTGTTTTTAATTATTTCTGCAGCAAGTGCACACAAATGTACAGTTATTTACTATAAACTTTACAGAAAGATAATTGCAGGCTTATTTATTTTTTATTTAACGTTCTCTGTTCTTGGGGCCAAATGTTTTAGAGAAGTATCTATCCCTTCAGAGCAGAAACATTCATTGGCTGCATAAGACCTGACCTTTGATCTTGTAATAACAACTGAACTGTGCTTTCAGACACTGGCTTTCCAAGGAGCTAACATTGTCTTCTTGTGTGACTGCATGTCAGTACTCCAAACCATCCAAAAGGAACCTAAAGATCTCCTAACAAAAACAACTGTAGAACTTCTAAATCAACTATCTGCAACAATAAAGTTGTGCTGCAGTGGATCCCTGCACACTGTGGAATAGCAGGAAATGAGGGAGCTGACAGACTGGCAAAAGCTGGTGCAAAAAAGGAACAATTCCAGCACAGAAATTCACTGACTGAAGCAAAAACCCTCATCAAAGGAAAATACAAACATACATGGAGTCAGAGAACAGGCAGTAACTTTTCACATGACCCTATTCTAAAGCTAAACAGGTCACAACAAACCACAATTTTTAGACTTCGCACAGGACACTCTAGACTACAAGCACATCTCCACAAAATTAAGGCTGTCCAAACTGACCAATGTCCATGTCAAAAGGGTCCCCAGACTCCAGAACATATTCTGCAGACATGCCCACTCTTTGATGACGTGAGAACCAAAATATGGCCCCAAGAGACAGATCTGAAGGTGAAGCTGTGGGGCAACCGTGAGGACCTCCTGCTGACGACTGAATTCATGGGGGCGGCCCACCTTCCTGTATAGACTTATGAGCATAGGAAACTTATCGCAGAAGAAGAAGAAGAAGACACTGGCTTAAGACCAATCATATGCTTAGAAATAATTTATGATGATGTTAGTTCTTAGAACTGAAAACGAAAATTCACTATCTATACTGAACATTTTTCACAGAAAAGAACAGATGTCTGGAGATTCATTACAAGATTATATAAGGTATGTTTTTTTAAACTAGTTAATATTTTATGTAGGGCCATAAATACATATTTATATACCTATAATTATATACATATAATTAAATACATTTAATTTCTGGTGGGGAAAATATGGGAGAGCTACTTACCTACTAAAAAAAAAGTAACTTGGCAACCCTACTCCAAAAATTCATGCTAAGCCACTGGTAATTACTATTAGGTTTCTAGTGGGCAACAGTATGACTATAGTAAGCAACAATAGGTGTATAGTAGGCAACATTATCTATATAGAAAATAACTGTAGATTCAGAATTGATGACAGTATAATCATAGCAGACAACAGTAAATTTAGCATTTATATACGTTTAGCAGTGGCAAAAGTAGAAAGACATGTCTGGGGTAAAGAAAAAAATACAGATACAAAACAGATTGGGTAGGACATGGAAAGAACTGGAAGTAATAAGATAGGATAAGATGGAAGAGATTTGTTGAGGAGTTATGCTTCGCAGGAAAAGTTTGGAACATGGTAACGAAATTATGCTAATCACTGGAAACACATATAATAATACACATATTGATGTTTCAACCAAAAGGCCTTTATCAAGGCTACATACCTCAGACTACAGAATAAAGGTCATTGAGTAGAAATGTCGATTTGTGTGTTATTATGTGTGTTTCTAGTGATTAACAAAATTTCATTACCCTGTTCTAAGAATTGCCTGTTGTATTCAGTGAGTGTATATTATTGATCTTGTACTCCGTAGTAAGCGATGGTGAATAAAACAGAAGTTTCCAATGTGTAAAAGTGCATGTAGTTTGCATAGCAGCAAACTTAAAGTATTCAATAGTTGATACTATTATGAAATCAGGATAAAAATATCAAATTTAACTTTGTTCTAGGCAGACTAAACATGGATATGTAAATTCAACCAGGAAAAAGAAAACAACTATTTCAGGAGAAAAATATATAGGCATGCTCACACAAGCATGCATAAAGCTTGTATTTGTGGAAGCAGATAAGCTAGTCTATAATACAAACAGTACGTACATGTGATAGCAGATAAGCTAGTCTATAATACAAACAGTACGTACAGGTGATAGCAGATAAGCTAGTCTATAATACAAACAGTACGTACATGTGATAGCAGATAAGCTAGTATATAATACAAACAGTACGTACATGTGATAGCAGATAAGCTAGTCTATAATACAAACAGTACGTACAGGTGATAGCAGATAAGCTAGTCTATAATACAAACAGTACGTACATGTGATAGCAGATAAGCTATTCTATAATACAAACAGTACATACATGTGATAGCAGATAAGCTATTCTATAATATTGGTCCTGTTTATTAATAATATTAAAAGTAGGCTACTGTGTATATGCTACTGACACTCAAACTGTCTACACAGTTCAATGGTTTTTTTTTAAAGAAAAGTTGACGTTTCATGTTGATACTAGAACTGGCTACACTGTATAATCCTAGAACATTCTACACAATAATATTGATAATAGAACAGGCTACACTGTATTATATTAGACTGGACTACATTGTATAATCCTAGAACATTCTACATTTGTATAATCCTAGAACATTCTACACAATAATATTGATAATAGAACAGGCTACACTGTATTATACTAGTAAAAGCTACACTGTATAATAGCAGAAAAAGCTAAACTGTATAATGCTAGAAAAGGTTACACATGAATAAACTACTCTGTATAGACTACTCTGTAATACTATATGATACAATACTAGAAAGGGCTACATTATAATACTAGAAAAAGCTACACTGTATACTAGAAAAGGCTACATTATAATACTAGAATATACAAGGCTACATTATAATACTAGAAAAAGCTATACCGTATAATACTAGAAAAGGCTACATTACAATACTAAAACAGGCTACATTGTATAATACTAGAAAAGATTATACTGCATAATATTACAAAGGATAAACATGATAACTATAACACTCATATTAGAACAATCTACACTTCAGATCTCATGGGTTAGAAGAATAAGAAAAAAAAGGCAACAGAACACATAACATTTCAAAGCATATTAGAACTATGTCAACATAGAGCAGAAATAATATACCTTGAGTGGTGTACAGGACCAGATTGAAAAGTGTTAACATCATTATACTGTCTAAGTATTGCTGTAGCCCAAATGAGTAGTAGAAAAGAATACCAGCAGTGTGTATACCAACACCAAAATCTATATGTATGTCACTATATGTATTGGCAGTGGGGGTTTGGGGTGGAGATGGCTGTTCTATTCTACTCGATAGGTCAAAGTGAGTCTAAAAGTCATGCTGGAGTGGGATGTGTCAAGCATAACAACACAAATATTGCAACCAAACTGTAAACCATGACACAACTAATTATGTTCTCCGGGTTACAACCTAGCCAACCAGCAGAGGTTTGAGAACAAACAAAAAAGAACAAGAGAGTTCTCCAGTGATAGAATCAGCTAGAATAAGCATCTACGCTTTTCTGATTTCTTCATTCTTAAACTCCTGCAGAGTAGCAGGATGTAGTCCAGAGAACTTTGAATGTGTTGTCGTGGTTTACAGCTCTGCTGCAATAGCTGCATCTCTGTTCGGCATGACACATCTGGATTCAGTATAGTTTCTGGGTCACTTTGACCCTATATGGGATTGGGCAGCCAACTCAACCCCCATAACCTCCTTAGTCGCATTTTATGACATACATGGAATATAAAAAGTGTGCTACTCTTTGCTCCCCTTTTGGGCCGGTAACACACTGATGATAATAAATTTCTCTATATAATTTAAGCATATGTACACAGTACTATTAGCTTTGTTGCTGTGTGTGTGTGCACAGTTCCTTCTAGCAATTTTATTGTGTGAATTTATTTTACTTTTATTTTACAAAGGGAACCCCATCCTTAATCACCTCCTACAACATACATGGCAGATCATCATGCTACTTTTCTTTGCGTCCCTTTCAGATCCTGATAACAGAAGGCAGAAGGTATAAGAACTACTGATGCCAGGATACAGCAACTCACTGATATAAATGTATATGGAGGAACTCAAAGGAATAATTATCTATCCCTTTTCTCTGCTTTTTTGTGAGCTGTCGCAGGATTAAATGATAAGTTTTTTGGCTATTTCTGGTCACTTGCAGTAATACTGTACCATTTCAGAATCTTGGTAACTCTTTCAATCCACCTTCTCCTTGGTCTTCCTCTGTATCTTGTTATTTCCATTTTTATGGTGTATGCTCTTGTCGCTGGCCAATAAGGATTCATTCTCATTAGGTGGCCGAACCATTTCAATCTGTTTTTGAATATATTAGACCAGTGATGTTGTTCTGACAGTGCTTGTAATCTCTTCCCTTCTCACATGATCTCTTCTTGTTCTGTTTGCTGTTTTTCTTAGACATCTCAGAAATAAAAGACATCAAAGGAATAATAATAATAAGACACATAACCTGTCAATGTCATAAGGGTGACACATTAGATACATTCCGCACAAAAAGTTCTTCAAACAACTCCATCCTCGGCCATTCGAAGGAATGTAGAAAATTTACAGACCATCTCTTGATGTTAGCAATCCAGGATTTTCTTCCGCCCCCTCTTCTCCTTCCACTTTCGATTCCTCCTTGCGAAATAATTTTATAGTCATGTCTCGTTACATGTCCAAATCAGACAAGTTTACGTCATTTCACCTCTGCCAAAAGTGGTTCTTGATAACCTGCAAGTTTGTTTGTTAGCTGCCGGACAAATATATTTGTCTTGTGTTCTATATAGCTCATTCTTGATAAATGTCTGTAGAACTTGTTTTCAAAAGACTAAATAATATTCAAAGAAAACCCACTCATGAATGCAGCATTTATTGTCTCTTCAACTTCAACAGTTTGAGATATACTGTAAGGTATATTGACGTATGTACATGTACTATACACGCTAGTCGAACAGAGTGCACTAACAATGCAAGAGATGGACGATACTGGAGGTCTATTGTAGTCAACTTGTGATACAGATACTTAATGCTGATGGTGAAATGATACAGTCCCTTTTTAAAATAGTATCCTATACACTTCTGGCACTGTGACGGCATGATACAGAGTGTGTTTGTGGTGGCCAAGACACCAGATTCAAAATCCCACCACAGGCAATTGTGCATCCAGATCATTCAGAAAGAAATGACAAACTACTGGACTCAATATGATATGCTACCACATTTTAAAGTCCTATACGCTGCGCTTCATTAATAAAAAGATGTTACAACTTTTCAATCTGCTCGTGTATGTGTGCACAGCCACACAGACAAAGAAACATTTAATAACACTGTCCTACCATCATATGCATGCTTGGGGGGGTGTGCCACATGTTGGATCAGCTTTTCTGACATAACAAACATTGAAGAAAAGCTGACCCATGCAAAAATGGGTCAGGAATCACCCCACTCCTGAAACATGAACAAGTTCGATGTCAAACATGTCAAAAAAATATTTCACTAAACATTCGGTGAAGAGTAGTTGCACTAAACATTCCGTGAAGAGTAATCAATGTCTACAGGATCAATGTACAAGTTAACTTCAAAACAGAAAAATAATGCAGATGTAAAGGAGAAAGTGTGTGACTCAACAATCCATTTTTACTGGACTACCAATCCCTTTTTGCTGAGCCCTAAAACCATTTTTACTGCCCCATCCCAAACCAGTTTTACTAGCCAATCAAACATTTAAAATTACTATCTGTACTGGCCTCCAAGTTCAGAAAATACTATTTGAAACTTTAGAGGGCTAAAACCAAAATTTCTTGCACCAAGTTGTATGTGTGAGATGGACCCACTAACCACTCTACCACAAAGCAGAGCAAACACTGACCCCCATAGCAAAAGTGATATTCCTATACCCTCTCGGAGGGATCTCCCTGGAGTAGTGATTACGGCGTTCATTTGTGCTCAAGAGGTCCACAGTTCAAATTCTGCTCACTACAACCTATTTACAAAGTTAATATTTTCAGGGATCCCTGGAGATTACAGCTTGCCGCTATGGAGTTACGTGCTATGTGTGGTACTCCTAACAGTTAATATACTTAAAGAGATAAATGACTAAAGTGTCTGGGCTAACCCAACAGGCTAGAAATATATAGGGGATATTATAACCAAGGTTAAATATTATTCCATGGAAGTTTATCATTGATGGTTGTTTTTCATCCTGATGAAATTAGCTCTTTAGTCGAAATACTGTATGTTGTTAATGTCATTTTAACTATTGCCAATACATTAATTTGTATGTTGTTAATGTCATTTTAACTATTGCCAATACATTAATTTGTATGTTGTTGTTAATGTCATTTTAACTATTGCTAATACATTTACTTGCTTATTCATTAAAAGAGCCATTCATTAACTCTTTACCTTCAGAAAGCCACTAAAACTAACAGCTAAACAAATCCTTTTGACTGTAAGCCACTAAAATACCCATTTTGAGATAATTACTTATAAATACATAATGACAAAAATTAGTTACATTTAAAACTGTGCCTACCCCAATAGCTCAGAATTCCAAAAACTAGTACTCTAGCCATGAAGTCTAAGTTGGATTATTTAAACACAATGGTAGGAAAAATACAACTCATAGGCTTCATCACAGGGGTGTGCAAAATAGAGCTCATAGGTCGAAACACAGAATTTGGAAAAATACAGCTCGTGGGTCAAATCTGGCCCACCAAGCTACTATTTAATCAAACTTATTTTAATTTACTTAATACAATCGCACATCACGATGGCAATACAAAAAGTCATTGAGCAAATGCACTATATGCGATCAAAATGGCTCACTGTCTGCCGTGCATGCCTGTATTTTGTCCTTGGTCACAAAATAGGTTACCCACATCTGACCTAACACAACTTCCCAACAGGTGCCCAGGACATTAGAATATTTGTGAAATATTATCCACAATATATTTGAGAATGCATATCATAAAATTAATACAATTATCAATACTTGTTGTACGTACAGTCATCAGAATAAATACTACAAAATTGTAAGAAGGCGAGTAGACTCTCATATTCAAATATAAAATCTTCAGTGATAAGGTATACATGGATATACTTAATGATTGTCTTCTCGTGTAGGATGTACACTAGACCACTCAATCACACAATTCAATAAAATAAAGTATTCACACATTGAACTGATATTTTTCTGCCAAACTATTTAATGAATAAAGTATTTCTTCTTCTTTCATTCTCTCTCAAACTACCACTAGATCTCTCTTGTAGCACGAGTCCCGCTAGATCTCTCTTGTAGCACGAGTCCCGCTAGATCTCTCTTGTAGCACAAGTCCCGCTAGATCTCTCTTGTAGCACGAGTCCCACTAGATCTCTCTTGTAGCACGAGTCCCACTAGATCTCTCTTGTAGCAAGACAGTCACATTAGATCTCTCTTGTAGCACGAGTCCCACTAGATCTCTCTTATAGCACGAGTCCCACTAGATCTCTCTTGTAGCAAGACAGTCACATTAGATCTCTCTTGTAGCAAGACAGTCACATTAGATCTCTCTTGTAGCACGAGTCCCACTAGATCTCTCTTGTAGCAAGACAGTCACATTAGATCTCTCTTGTAGCACAAGTCCCACTAGATCTCTCTTGTAGCAAGACAGTCACATTAGATCTCTCTTGTAGCACGAGTCCCACTAGATCTCTCTTGTAGCAAGACAATCCCAATGGATCTCTCTTGTAGCAAGACAGTCCCACTTGATTTCCAGCAGAATGCAGTCCAGAGAACAAATTATGTCATATTATTTGCGCAAAATGGCCCAAGACATCTGACTTCAACTGTGAATAAAGTTTAATAACTAAACTATTTACTGGCTATTCATTTTTTGTTGTGAAGACATATTATCTCGACACTGTATCAAGTCGTGTTATGTGATACCAAGGTTGCTGGTACAACTCTCAGTCTGGTATCTCCAACTTCAGCACTAGTGCTTGTTTGGGTAGGGCAGTGTTAACTTGTTTGATGTCAGGGCTGGTCCAACCAATTTTAGTTTCTAGCCTCTGTTGGCTTGACTTCAAAGAGTTCAGGGAGTTGACCTCAGTGAGAATTGACTAAAGTTTTATTTAATAATTATAACAATTAAACAATTCATTAACTATTTATAGATACAACAATCAAAAATGAACAATAAATCAAGTTTCATATTTTCTATCAGTATCAAAGCATATTTCTGTGATGATAAGTCTTAGCCAGATGCCTACTTTTAGCTAACAAAATGTCTGAAAGTGTACACAGGAGAAGAAGACATGCTAAGGTTCATGTCTGGTAAATGAGCCTACCTTTTTTGTGGAAAGTGTAACAAATTAAATGACAAGTTTTTTAGCAACTATTTCCATTGGCTATAATTACCCATCAGTGGATGAAGATGGAGATATTCATTTAGAAGGGTTGTATGGGTGATCCTCTTAATGTGGCATGCAAATCTGTGCATCCAGCAGTAACCCTCGCCACAGTAACAGGCATACATGTTTATCTGTCGCTGGTATGCTCAACAAACGTACAATATATGTTAGCTATTTTGTATCACCCAGCACTCAGTGAAATCACAGAATTACACAAAATTTGCTATTGCCACAGATTTTATAAAAATTTGGAATGTAGGCCCGTTTACCAAACATGAACCCACACTAAATTTTTTTAAATCAGCGATGGCTCAAACACTGTCAGATTAAAACAATTAACTCCTAAAATACAAAATACCACTTAAAGTGGCTATTAGTCATCTCAAATTTTACTATAATCCACCTGAAGTGGATTTAACCTTTAGCACGCTGTGTTTACAATTCGTGCAACACATTTAGCCCAAATTGTGTCATTTCTTGACTTCGGACGGCAAAATCCATCACCCAGTGTGTTAAACCCAAATCCAAACATAAAAACCAGATTTGTAATTTTTTGGATAAAATGTTTTGGCAACTTGGAGTAGATAAATTATCTAACTTTCTGTTTCTATTACTAAAATGGCGACAGAAGATGTTGTGTGATTATAATTTTGAAATCCGAACAATCTTTAGCCATCCGCATAGAGGTGAAGCAGCATGACAGTGAATCGAGTTTTATATACTTTTATTTCATCGTATATTCAGTGAAATCATTATTCTGAATTTAAAGTGGAAATCTTGAGAGGTAAGTACTTCAAATAGATTAAATAAAATAGAACACGAGGTTCCACAAGGTTTTCATTTTGTAAAATATATAATATTCAACAGCTTTCAATCTATCAAAAATACAATAGGCCTAGATCTAGATAGATCTAAATCTGTCTTTATCACACGTCTCGTATCCCACACACACAAAAAAAACTTACACCAATATATGCAGAATTTAATTATTTATTTATATGTGCAAATATTATTTAAATATCTGTAACAACAAAAAAGTTATCTCGATTTCAAAACAGCCACCAACGATTGCATGACATTTTCAAAAACTAATTCCGCTGCAGTCAGCAGCAGGAGAGAAATTATGTAATTGTATACACCGCATGCTAAAGGTTAAATATTAGTGATTCATAAAGCAGCTCGTAAAGGTGTGGTCTAAGTCTACATATACTAAGAGGTTACCAAAAACATATCACTGATCTGTAAAAGAGTATGTACATTATATAAAGATACATGGGAGGATATAACCAAACAAAGAGGTTACACATTATAAAATGAAGTTTGAAAACATCCATGATACAGCCAAGGTCCAAACTTACAAGCATAGAACATGGATAATGACAGATTACAAATATTGAAACAGCACCAAAGACCAGTTCAATATCTTACATCTAGCACCAATGGCCAGACACATCCATCTTCGGCGGAGATCAGTTCAATATCTTACATCTAGTCCAACCTATTCCCCTCCAGAGAAATGTTACCAGCATTTGTTAAAAAAACAACAACAGTAGTTCCCATTAGAGAGACCGCTGAAGTCATAAATAGTAGCTACCATTGCAGACTTCTCATCCAATTACAAAAACAAAAATGTATAGTAAATAGGAATAGTCTTTAATTATGTTTGTTATTCCCAATTAATCAGACCAGTTCTCTGAGATTTGAAAGTTGACGACTTTGATCAACATTTGTCAGATTTGTCTTACAAATTTTTGTAAATCTGCTTTGGTATGTTGCCAGGTTGAATTTCAAAAGTCATGAACAGTAGCTGCCATTAGAGACCAACAAAGTCATGAACAGTAGCTCCCATTAGAGACCAATAAAGTCATGAATAGTAACTTCTATCAGAGACCACTGAAGTCATCTACAAAAATTTTGTATTTATTCTACTTTTTCGGACTATTGATCTCTGACGGGTTTTCTAGTCTTACGATAGTATATCTAGTCAACATAACTACAAAATGTAAAGATTTATAAGTTTGTTGGGTAAATCTAAAGAGAAGTTGTATTTGCCTATCGGAGATAAATACTATTGAAATTTAATAATGGGTGGAAGAACCACTGTAAAATGTGTACAATTTATAATGGGTGAAAGTTACCATTATTCACTCAGAGAATAATGGAGATAAAAATGGGATTTGTTTTCTCAATAAAGTTTATCAAACTCATGTCCATTCTGAATTTGGGATACATCGCAAATTTTCCACACTTTTAGCAATCAGAACCGTGTTATCCGCATATCTGAAATTGTTTCTTATATGCCCTCCCACAGATATTCCTGGGGTATCAACTATTACACGCATTATTTTTCACTGTGTAATGAGAACGGGTCTGGTGAAAGTACACACCTCTGTCACAACTCCATGTTTTATTTGTTAAAAGGGACCAAATTGATTTCCTACTCTTATTGCTGCTGTTTGTTGCCAGTACATGTTCTTGATGATTCTTAAATCCTTACTGTCGGTGTTAAAATTCTCTAGCATGTGTATAACTTCACTATGTTTAACTTTATCAAATGCTTTTGTGTAGTCTATAAAACAGAGGTACGGGTCTCTTTTTACCTCTCTATTATTTATTGTTCTCGAAATATATATAGCACTGTTGGTGCCTTCTATGAAGCCACATTGTTCTGGACTTATTTCTGTTTTTATTGTTTCTCACTCTCTTCATGGTGATTCTGAGAAGAATTTTTTTAATGAGGTTGAGGCCGATTGTACAGTATTCTTCACATGCGGTGGTCCCTGGTTTCTTTGGGAAGGCTATAAATATGGATCTCATTAAGTCATCTGGTATGTGTCCGCTATTATATACCATAACATCATTCAGAAATTTGGTGATTATTTCTACTTCAAAGTCGCCTAAAGCTACTAATTCCTCTAATGTGATATTATCTGAGGCGTTGTCATATTTCATGTGCCTTAGGGCCTCTCCTACTTCTGCTGCGAGCATTGATGGACCATCGCTCTTTTATTGTATGTGTATCTCGGGTCTATTGTGATAGTTCTTTGATATATTCCGACCAACTCTGTACTATATGACCTTTTCCCATTAATACCTGCCGTCTTAGATTTTAGATACCCTGTAACTGTTTGTGTTCTTTTCTCTGTTATCACATAAATTTGTTTATGTAGTAATGTTGTGTCTTGATTGTAATATGTCTCAATTTCTCTGCATTTCATAAGCCAGCTTTCTTTTGCTACTTTGCATTTCTCTCTTATGTATTTTCTGATATTCCTCTATCTAGTGTTTATTTTTTCTTCTGGTGCTCATCAATTCTAATATATCTTGTTATCCATTTTTGTTTTTATTATGTTTTACTTTTGGTATTATCTCATTAGATGTTTGGTTTATCGAATGTTTTAGCATGTCCCATTGATCTCCAATACTCTGAATCTTTGCAATGGCATTGTATCTATTCTGTACAATTATGTTGTATCTTTCTTTAATGTCAGCATCTGATTTCCATAATGCTAAATCTAATTTCATATTTCTTGGTGATCTCTTGATTTTCTTTAATCTTATACAAAATTTCCCCATCAGTAGTTTATGATCACTATTGTAGATATCAAGATTACAATTCATTTTTAGCACTTCCTTCAAACTTCCCCTGGATCTCTCCTATAGTAGGACAATGGTTCTACTAAATTTCCAGCAGGATGTACTCCAGAGAATGAATATGCATTGTGATATAATTTTCTATGCATCAATGGCCTTACGTGGCCAACGTCTGTGGTATTATCTAATACTTGCAGTGTTATTTATTTCAGTGTTTTATCAATTTCACTGAGCAGTCGATGTCCATAGCCATATTGCTAGTAACTCAGCTTTGCATCGCAACCTGTTTAACAGCATTGTCTACACTGCATGCTGGCCCCATTTACACACCTGAATGCTAGTGAATGTCAAAAATGCTTAATATTTTTTGCAGCTGTTTGGATCACTAGCAAACCTATCAGGCAACCACTTTAGGTTCATTAACCACCCATGTATTGCCGAGGCCCAAAGGGTGAGCTAAAAATGACAGTTACCTGCCATATATTACCATGGGGATGTTATGGAGAAAACTTGTAAATTGGGGGTAGCGTTTCTGACCATCTAGAGAGTATAGACATAAAACTATATGAATTATATTTATTAAGTTATTTAATATCAAGCTTTGAAGAAAGTGACGGGTTTTTTTTTATATTTTCCCAAGTGAATTCTGCAAAGAAAATGTCCCTAAAGAAAACAACATGAAAAAAATTGCCCTAAAGAAATCAACAAGAAAGAATATGTCCCTAACGAAATAACATGAAAAAAAGTATGTCACTAAAGAAATCAACATGAACAAAAATGTTCCTAAAGAGAGCGACATCCACACAAAAAATGTGTAAATCACTGAGATACATGATAAACTTGATTTATTATTATTACTTAATTACAACATGTCAAGAGATTGACAGAAAAGCATACACAAAAAAGGAATGACCAGTGGTTTGATCTGTCATTCAAGAATTGACTGCTTTTGTTTTGTTTTTTATACCCACTGTTCAGATGTTTGATTAGCATGTGAACACTGCAAAGATATTTAGCATTTATAATTGTAGAAATTTGAATGCTGTGGAAATAACCTGTTCCCGTGCAAACATATTTATACTGTATGGAAATAAGGTTGTCTGACTTTTTTAAAGATCTTCTAGAGCTTATAACACCAAATTTGTATATAATATTGGTTGAGAACTTAGTTCCAAGCACAAAGGGCAAACTTATAGATGCTCAGTCCCACCCAGCAAAAAACGAAGTGTAAAGGCAAAGATAAGTTGAGTTATGAACTAGTGTTATAGAATATGGTTTTCCCGAGCTACCTAGTCAGTGGGTGACCAGAATACCATCCAAAAGTGACACCTATCGCACTTGCTTAGTAGCAATGGCACCATTTCTCAATATTCTCTTAGCATGAGCCCTGGTATTCTACTTTCTTATAACTGGAGGAACCATGGGAATAGTTGCTAATTTAATTTACAAAAAATGAGTGAATTCAAAACACTAGTCTGCTGTTCGGCGGGATAGTGACTTAACACTACAATACTGAGGTTCCGAGAGGTCAAAGGGCATGATGACTAAAGGTTTGTAAGAGTCTCTGGTAATGTTAAGATTTTTACCCAACTGATATGTGGTTTTTGAGCATTTCAGTTGAATCTGTTTCCAGTCTACTCATGTTTTACAATTTGTGATGTGATTGTCCTGTTGGTAAATGGGTTTTTAATCTGTGCTTGATGCCACAATATAAATTGTTGCTCCTGCTAACAGACTGTTGTTCGTAACACATTGTCACTCCTCATAACAGATTGTCGCTCCAGCTAACAGATTCTCATACCTCATAACAGATGCCCACTTCTAACAGATTGCCATTCCTTCTAACAGATTGTCAGCCCTCACAACAGATTGTCAACCCTCATAACAGTTGCCAGTCCTCCTAACAGACTGTCAGTCCTCCTACCAGATTGTCGGTCCTCATAACAGATTATCAGTTCTCCTAACAGACTGTCAGTCCTCCTACCAGATTGTCAGTCCTCATAACAGATTGTCAGTTCTCCTTAAAGATTGCCGCCCATCCTAAAAGATTGTTGTCCTCATAACAGATTTCCATTCCTAACAGATTGTTAATCGTCCTAACAGAATGTCACCCGTCTTAACCTATTGCCAAATCATCTGCTCCTCTTTTCCACAGATTGCCACTCCTGCTAACAGATTGCCACTCCTGCTAACAGATTGCCACTCTTCCTCCAAACAGATTCTTCTTATAATCTCTGTCATGTGGAGCTAGATCTATGTACTGTCAATCATATCTAATATTTATATTTACCCATGCCACAATGCTAATTTGTCCAGCATCTCTCTATGTCTTAACCTACCCCTCTTCTTCAACTTGCCTGTTCGCTATGCTCCACATTTTTCATATTCTCATGATATATTACAATAATGTGTCTTCTTTCGATGAGCAGGAGCGGCTCTCTTTTTTAATTGTTTATTTGTTTGTTGGCGTTCTTTCTCAAACTCCCACTAGATTTCTCTTAATTGTTTATTTGTTTGTTGGGGTTCTTTCTCAAACTCCCACTAGATTTCTCTTAATTGTTTATTTGTTTGTTGGCGTCCTTTCTCAAACTCCCACTAGATTTCTCTTAATTGTTTATTTGTTTGTTGGCGTTCTTTCTCAAACTCCCACTAGATTTCTCTTAATTGTTTATTTGTTTGTTGGCGTTCTTTCTAAAACTCCCACTAGATTTCTTTTAATTGTTTATTTGTTTGTTGGCGTTCTTTCTCAAACTCCCACTAGATTTCTCTTAATTGTTTATTTGTTTGTTGGCGTCCTTTCTCAAACTCCCACTAGATTTCTCTTAATTGTTTATTTGTTTGTTGGCGTCCTTTCTCAAACTCCCACTAGATTTCTCTTAATTGTTTATTTGTTTGTTGGCGTTCTTTCTCAAACTCCCACTAGATTTCTCTTAATTGTTTATTTGTTTGTTGGCATCCTTTCTCAAACTCCCACTAGATTTCTCTTAATTGTTTATTTGTTTGTTGGCGTTCTTTCTCAAACTCCCACTAGATTTCTCTTAATTGTTTATTTGTTTGTTGGCGTCCTTTCTCAAACTCCCACTAGATTTCTCTTAATTGTTTATTTGTTTGTTGGCATCCTTTCTCAAACTCCCACTAGATTTCTCTTAATTGTTTATTTGTTTGTTGGCGTTCTTTCTCAAACTCCCACTAGATTTCTCTTAATTGTTTATTTGTTTGTTGGCGTTCTTTCTCAAACTCCCACTAGATTTCTCTTAATTGTTTATTTGTTTGTTGGCATCCTTTCTCAAACTCCCACTAGATTTCTCTTATATAATATTTCTCTTTTTCTTATGTTGTCCAGAGATGTGTTGTGTCACTGTGTTATTTGCACCAGTTCCTGGCAGATTCAACTTCAGTTGGGTTCTTTTATTAACTTCTTTAAAGATATCTTCATTCTGCTTCTTATCAAATTCATGGGGATCTCAACATTCTTCTATAAAACCACATCTCTACTGCCTCTACATAATTTCTTACAATACTAGTGATTGTCCAAGATTCACTTCCATACATCAGAATTGGTTCTATATAACTTCCAAGAACTCTCTTCCTCACCTCAATTCTATCCATCTACTCACTTTTTTCTTCCCTGTGGAGCATGGGTCCTCAACAAAACTCTTCACTCCTGTCCCATCTCTACCTACTACTTCCATGTCTTCCCCATCCTAGTTTGAGTATCTCTCACCTCAATTGATAAAATAAGCTAAGCAGGTCACAGCAAACCACAATTTTTAGACTCTGCACAGGACACTGCAGACTACAAGCACATCTCTACAAAATGAAGGCTGTCCAAACTGACCAATGCCCATGTCAAAAGGGTCCCCAGACTCCAGAACACATTCTGCAGACATGCCCATTGGTGACATGAGAACTAAAATATGGCCCCAAGAGACAGATCTGGAGGTAAAACTGTGGAGCAACTGTGAGGATCTCCCGCTGACAACTGAATTCCTGGAGGCAGCCCACCTACATGTATAGACTTATGAGCATAAGAAACTGATCGCAGAAGAAGAAGAACAAATTGATAAAATATTTTACACAGGATGTTGTTTATCTTGAAAAATGTTGCCTTCGCCTGAGCTACAGTATTCTATATTTTACTTCATTAACTCCTAAAATAAAAGTCACCATTTAAAAAGATTTTAAATTGTCCCCATTCTTTGCTAGAAGACGCCTGAAGTGGTATTAAATGGTATTCTCTAATAGTGCATAAAAGATATGGTTTAAATATGTTTACTAAGAGTCAAAGCAAATGTAAAAAAAAATACTTTGCAGCTTATTTCCACATATACTCATATGTTTGCTGAAATCATAAAAAGGTAACTCTCCAGACAAGAAAATAATAACATTCAAAAGCAGACCCGACATAAATAGGGTTCAGGAATTTCCAAATGAAACCTTCACAATAAAGATCATTACCTTACTACAACTAACGACCAGTGAATGTTGGGTGGTGTGATTGGATTATTTACGCTGGAAGATAAACAAGTTAAACGTTGGGTGATGAGTAAAAGATAAACACAAGTTAAATGTTGGGTGATGAGTAGATGATAAACACAAGTTAAATGTTGGGTGATGAGTAGATGATAAACACAAGTTAAATGTTGGGTGATGAGTAGATGATAAACACAAGTTAAATGTTGGGTGATGAGTAGATGATAAACACAAGTTAAATGTTGGATGATGGGTACAAATAAACACAAGTTAAATGTTGGGAGATGGGTACAAATAAACACAAGTTAAATGTTGGGAGATGGGTACAAATAAACACAAGTTAAATGTTGGGTGATGGGTACAAATAAACACAAGTTAAATGTTGGGTGATGGGTACAAATAAACACAAGTTAAATGTTGGGTGATGGGTACAAATAAACACAAGTTAAATGTTGGGTGATGGGTACAAATAAACACAAGTTAAATGTTGGGTGATGGGTACAAATAAACACAAGTTAAATGTTGGGTGATGGGTACAAATAAACACAAGTTAAATGTTGGGTGATGGGTACAAATAAACACAAGTTAAATGTTGGGTGATGGGTACAAATAAACACAAGTTAAATGTTGGGTGATGAGTAAAAGATAAACACAAGTTAAATGTTGGGTGATGAGTAAAAGATAAACAAAAGTTAAATGTTGGGTGATGAGTAAAAGATAAACACAAGTTAAATGTTGGGTGATGAGTAGAAATAAACACAAGTTAAATGTTGGGTGATGGGTACAAATAAACACAAGTTAAATGTTGGGTGATGGGTACAAATAAACACAAGTTAAATGTTGGGTGATGGGTACAAATAAACACAAGTTAAATGTTGGGTGATGGGCACAAATAAACACAAGTTAAATGTTGGGTGATGAGTAGATGATAAACACAAGTTAAATGTTGGATGATGGGTACAAATAAACACAAGTTAAATGTTGGGTGATGAGTAGATGATAAACACAAGTTAAATGTTGGGTGATGAGTAAAAGATAAACACAAGTTAAATGTTGGGTGATGAGTAAAAAATAAACACAAGTTAAATGTTGGGTGATGAGTAAAAGATAAACACAAGTTAAATGTTGGGTGATGAGTAAAAGATAAACACAAGTTAAATGTTGGGTGATGAGTAGATGATAAACACAAGTTAAATGTTGGGTGATGAGTAAAAGATAAACACAAGTTAAATGTTGGGTGATGAGTAAAAGATAAACACAAGTTAAATGTTGGGTGATGAGTAAAAGATAAACACAAGTTAAATGTTGGGTGATGAGTAAAAGATAAACACAAGTTAAATGTTGGGTGATGAGTAAAAGATAAACACAAGTTAAATGTTGGGTGATGAGTAAAAGATAAACACAAGTTAAATGTTGGGTGATGAGTAAAAGATAAACACAAGTTAAATGTTGGGTGATGGGTACAAATAAACACAAGTTAAATGTTGGATGATAAGTAAAAGATAAACACAAGTTAAATGTTGGGTGATGGGTACAAATAAACACAAGTTAAATGTTGAATGATAAGTAAAAGATAAACACAAGTTAAATGTTGGGTGATGAGTAGAAATAAACACAAGTTAAATGTTGGATGATAAGTAAAAGATAAACACAAGTTAAATGTTGGGTGATGGGTACAAATAAACACAAGTTAAATGTTGGATGATAAGTAAAAGATAAACACAAGTTAAATGTTGGATGATAAGTAAAAGATAAACACAAGTTAAATGTTGGATGATAAGTAAAAGATAAACACAAGTTAAATGTTGGGTGATGAGTAAAAGATAAACACAAGTTAAATGTTGGGTGATGAGTAAATGATAAACACAAGTTAAATGTTGGGTGATGAGTAAATGATAAACACAAGTTAAATGTTGGATGATGGGTACAAATAAACACAAGTTAAATGTTGGATGATGAGTAAAAGATAAACACAAGTTAAATGTTGGATGATAAGTAAAAGATAAACACAAGTTAAATGTTGGGTGATGAGTAAAAGATAAACACAAGTTAAATGTTGGGTGATGAGTAAATGATAAACACAAGTTAACTGTTGGGTGATGGGTACAAATAAACACAAGTTAAATGTTGGATGATGAGTAAAAGATAAACACAAGTTAAATGTTGGATGATAAGTAAAAGATAAACACAAGTTAAATGTTGGGTGATGAGTAAAAGATAAACAAAAGTTAAATGTTGGGTGATGAGTAAATGATAAACACAAGTTAAATGTTGGGTGATGAGTAAATGATAAACACAAGTTAAATGTTGGATGATAAGTAAAAGATAAACACAAGTTAAATGTTGGGTGATGGATACAAATAAACACAAGTTAAATGTTGGATGATAAGTAAAAGATAAACACAAGTTAAATGTTGGGTGATGAGTAGAAATAAACACAAGTTAAATGTTGGGTGATGAGTAAAAGATAAACACAAGTTAAATGTTGGATGATAAGTAAAAGATAAACACAAGTTAAATGTTGGATGATAAGTAAAAGATAAACACAAGTTAAATGTTGGGTGATGGGTAGATGATAAACACAAGTTAAATGTTGGGTGATGAGTAAATGATAAACACAAGTTAAATGTTGGGTGATGAGTAAATGATAAACACAAGTTAAATGTTGGGTGATGAGTAAATGATAAACACAAGTTAAATGTTGGGTGATGAGTAAAAGATAAACACAAGTTAAATGTTGGGTGATGAGTAGAAATAAACACAAGTTAAATGTTGGGTGATGAGTAGAAGATAAACACAAGTTAAATGTTGGGAGATGAGTAGAAATAAACACAAGTTAAATGTTGGGTGATGAGTAGAAATAAACACAAGTTAAATGTTGGGTGATGAGTAGATGATAAACACAAGTTAAATGTTGGGTGATGAGTAGAAATAAACACAAGTTAAATGTTGGGTGATGAGTAGAAATAAACACAAGTTAAATGTTGGGTGATGAGTAGAAATAAACACAAGTTAAATGTTGGGTGATGAGTAGAAATAAACACAAGTTAAATGTTGGGTGATGAGTAGAAATAAACACAAGTTAAATGTTGGGTGATGAGTAGAAATAAACACAAGTTAAATGTTGGGTGATGAGTAGAAATAAACACAAGTTAAATGTTGGGTGATGAGTAGAAATAAACACAAGTTAAATGTTGGGTGATGAGTAGAAATAAACACAAGTTAAATGTTGGGTGATGAGTAGAAATAAACACAAGTTAAATGTTGGGTGATGAGTAGATGATAAACACAAGTTAAATGTTGGGTGATGAGTAGAAATAAACACAAGTTAAATGTTGGGTGATGAGTAAAAGATAAACACAAGTTAAATGTTGGGTGATGAGTAGATGATAAACACAAGTTAAATGTTGGGTGATGAGTAGAAATAAACACAAGTTAAATGTTGGATGATAAGTAAAAGATAAACACAAGTTAAATGTTGGGTGATGAGTAAAAGATAAACACAAGTTAAATGTTGGGTGATGAGTAGAAATAAACACAAGTTAAATGTTGGGTGATGAGTAGATGATAAACACAAGTTAAATGTTGGGTGATGAGTAGAAATAAACACAAGTTAAATGTTGGGTGATGAGTAAAACATAAACACAAGTTAAATGTTGGGTGATGAGTAGATGATAAACACAAGTTAAATGTTGGGTGATGAGTAGAAATAAACACAAGTTAAATGTTGGGTGATGAGTAAAAGATAAACACAAGTTAAATGTTGGATGATAAGTAAAAGATAAACACAAGTTAAATGTTGGGTGATGAGTAGATGATAAACACAAGTTAAATGTTGGATGATGAGTAGATGATAAACACAAGTTAAATATTGGGTGATGAGTAGATGATAAACACAAGTTAAATGTTGGATGATGAGTAGATGATAAACACAAGTTAAATATTAGGCACAAGTTAAATGTTGGGTGATGAGTAAAAGATAAACACAAGTTAAATGTTGGGTGATGAGTAGAAATAAACACAAGTTAAATGTTGGGTGATGAGTAAAAGATAAACACAAGTTAAATGTTGGGTGATGGGTACAAATAAACACAAGTTAAATGTTGGATGATAAGTAAAAGATAAACACAAGTTAAATGTTGGGTGATGGGTACAAATAAACACAAGTTAAATGTTGGATGATGAGTAGAAATAAACACAAGTTAAATGTTGGATGATAAGTAAAAGATAAACACAAGTTAAATGTTGGGTGATGAGTAGAAATAAACACAAGTTAAATGTTGGGTGATGAGTAGAAATAAACACAAGTTAAATGTTGGGTGATGAGTAGATGATAAACACAAGTTAAATGTTGGGTGATGAGTAGAAATAAACACAAGTTAAATGTTGGGTGATGAGTAGAAATAAACACAAGTTAAATGTTGGGTGATGAGTAGATGATAAGCACAAGTTCTATTTGCATTACTGGGTGTTTTGTTCACAGATTACATATACAGGATAATTTCTAACCTTGACAACCTTCCACAATTGACCACAATAACACAGTATATACATGAGTAAAGATGTTGAAGTTAAAAATTGCCTCATTTATAATTCATTTTTTATTTTCCTGTGAAGATTTCATATAACTTTAACTGTCATGGGTTCATTTTAACTCAAATTTATCATTAAATTATTATTAAAAAACAAAGGAATGATGTCTAATAGCATCCATTTTTTATTTTTATGAAGGGGGTCTATACTTCTCTTTTTTTCCACAACGTAACAAAGATGAAGTATCACATCTACAGAAACAATAATCTCACCATAATCCCCTGCATATTAAACTACTGATCACATACAATGCTACACATCTAGGTACATAATAACAACATATGGGTACTCATACCTGTAAACTGGACATAACTCCATTAGCAAGACTGGATATTTTCCCTGCTACTTTTGTAACTCCCTGTTTGACTCCATCCTTTATATCCTGGAAGTCTGGAGCACTGGATCCATAATTCTGCCGGCGATTGGTTTTACCACCTGTCCCACTTCCAAAGAAATCATCGCTGGATATGGAAGTCTGGCCTTCCACTCTGGTAAGATTTTGTCGAGTTTCAAACTGAAATGTAGTTATATTTAATTAAATAATAACTTAAACATGCCAACTATACTTAATGAGGATGAACCCATATTGGCCAGCGGCAAGAGCGCACAATATGTGAAGACCAAGAGATAGAGGGAGCACGAATTATATGGATTGAAGTCCAGAAATGTCACAATATTACAGCATATCAAGTGACCAAACATGCCATATCCCAAAAACCGATGGTCATTCAATTCTGCAGCACTTAACAACAAAAGCAGAGAAAGACAAAAGGTACATGCTGTTCATCCATCAATGTCAAATAAAGTCCATTTGAGTTCAACTAGGATTAAGATGATGCTGAATTAATGCTGACTTTGGTGTGTCCGACTTTGACTAATGAGTCATGTGCATGGAAGGAATTTCCTTCCACACTCTAAACTTGTGAGAGGAGTCTATGCAACATTGACTGTTACCTTTCTTGTGAGAGGAGTCTATGCAACATTGACTGTTAGCTTTCTTCTAGCACGTTTTTTGTTCAGCAGCAGCTGCATCAATCCTGAGTCTGCAATGCCAATCAGACTTTTCTTGTGCAACACTCTCCCACTAATTTATGTCTGTATTGATGTGATTAAGTTATATCTTAAGCAAGTCTTTAAAACGCCCCTGTCCTCCAGTCTTGCAGAAGCCAGTCTGTAGTTCTCCATAAAGAAGCCTTTAGGCAGAGATCTTTCATGAGCCCCAGATGTCCTGCCCAGAATGTCTGTACATAATTAAACAAATCCAGTATAGGAGATGGCATTCCAACTATTGTTGTATTTTTCTACACCACCCACGCATCTAAACATCAGATACTAAATTAATCACCACACTAAATTAATCACCACACTAAATTAACCACTACACTAAATTAATCACCACAGTAAATTAATCATCACAGTAAATTAATCACCATTAAAAAAAAAGTCTCCAAAGAATATTGAACATAACATTGACAGTTTTTAAATCAAGTAAGTAACTGAGAGCAGACACCGGTAAAGAATTCATGTCAAGTTTTATCAGAAGAATATGCTGGAATTACATTGGACATGTACATGGAAAGGATGAAAACAGACACCACTACAACCCTGATGTCTCAATGTGATACCACTACAACCCTGATGTCTCAATGTGACAAAACACTCCTACAACCCTGATGTCTCAATGTGACACTACTAAAACCGTGATGTCTCAATGTGACATCACTACAACACTGATGTCTCAATGTGACAAAACACTCCTACAACCCTGATGTCTCAATGTGACAAAACACTCCTACAACCCTGATGTCTCAATGTGACACCCCTACAACCCTGATGTCTCAATATGACGCCGCTACAACCCTGATGTCTCAATGTGATACCACTACAACCCTGATGTCTCAATGTGACAAAACACTCCTACAACCCTGATGTCTCAATGTGACACTACTAAAACCGTGATGTCTCAATGTGACATCACTACAACACTGATGTCTCAATGTGACAAAACACTCCTACAACCCTGATGTCTCAATGTGACAAAACACTCCTACAACCCTGATGTCTCAATGTGACAAAACACTCCTACAACCCTGATGTCTCAATGTGACACTACTAAAACCGTGATGTCTCAATGTGACATCACTACAACACTGATGTCTCAATGTGACACCCCAACAATCCTGATGTCTCAATGTGACACCCCTACAATCCTGATGTCTCAATGTGACACGCCTACAACCCTGATGTCTCAATGTGACACCCCTACAACCCTGATGTCTCAATGTGACACCTCTACAACCCTGATGTCTCAATGTGACACCCCTAATACCCTGATATCTCAATGTGACACGCCTACAACCCTGATGTCTCAATGTGGCAACCCAACAACTCTGATGTCTCAATGTGACACCCCTACAACCCTGATGTCTCAATTTGACACCGCTACAACCCTGATGTCTCAATGTGACACCACTACAACCCTGATGTCTCAATGTGACAAAACACTCCTACAACCCTGATGTCTCAATATGACACCCCAACAACCCTGATGTCTTAATGTGACACCCCTATAACCCTGATGTCTCAATTTGACTCCCCCTACAACCCTGATGTCTCAATGTGACAACTACAACCCAGATGTCTCAATGTGACACCACTACAACCCTGATGCCTCAATGTGACACCCCTACAACCCTGATGTCTCAATGTGACACCCCTACAACCCTGATGTCTCAATGGGACATCCCTACAACTCTGATGTATCAATGTGACACCCCTACAACCCTGATGTCTCAATGTGACACCCCTACAACCCTGATGTCTCAATGTGACACCACTACAACTCTGATGTCTCAATGTGACACCCCTACAACCCTGATGTCTCAATGTGACACTACTAAAACCGCGATGTCTCAATGTGACATCACTACAACACTGTTGTCTCAATGTGACACCCCTACAACCCTGATGTCTCAATGTGACACCCCTACAACCCTGATGTCTCAATGTGACACCACTATAACTCCAATGTCTCAATGTGACACCTCTACAACCCTGATGTCTCAATGTGACACCCCTACAACCCTGATGTCTCAATGTGACACCTCTACAACCCTGATGGATTATGGGTTTTGTTATTATTTGCATTTATTTATTTCATAATTATGACTTCATTTAAAATAGAACAGTATGCCCCTTCTTGTGGACCATACAAATGGTGTAGATTAAAGACAAGCTATTAAAATGGGTAGGAGGAAGGAGTTTCAAGAAATACAAATACTTATATAAGAACTACTTTTCTATTCTGCATTTATGTTATTAGTAATGCTTAACCATCAATTCTGTCAAACGGACTTCTTTGTTCATTGTCAAACTCTGGAAAATTAACAAAATGTAATCCAGAGAATGGAATTTATTGCATAATGGTTTAAAGTTTGGCTGTGATATGTGTACTTTTCAGCCTTTTCAGCCAAGTTGCACATGGCTTCGAATCAAAATAACCCGCCACGGGATGAGACAGCTAATTCCACCTCTAAAACGTCATTAGTCAACTCTTGTGACATGAATGGCAGGTAACAGTGTCTCTATTCCTTGCTCCTCTTTTGACCCCATCAACTCATGGGTGGATAAAATAATCTCACATCATCACTCAATCACTCGAACACATCATCACTCAATCACATCATCACTCAAACACATCATCACTCAAACACATCATCACTCAAACATGTCATCATTCAAACACATCCTACCTCAAATATATCACCCTTCAAGCCCATCACCAATCAAACACATCATCCCTCAAACACATCCTCACAAAAAAGGATTACATCCTCAACACTCAAACACATCCTGATTACACAACACTTACATCATCATCCCTATTACCAAAGTACTGATCAGATGAGATTGCCTTTGCACTGCCAAACTTCTTTTGTGCTGCATCACTGCTGTCTGTTGCTACTGAAGAATTTGCCTCCGGGTTCTTGCGGCTACGACTTGCCCTGCATTTGAAAAAAAAAATCTCTCAAGCTGTCTTGTTTATTTATTTATTAATTTTGTAAACATGGATTCAACTTCTTTCATCTGACTATTCACTATCTATTCGCTAAACCCTTTGTTCCTTTCAGCGTCAGAGGTAGAAGAGTTTTCTGGAGATGACCCTCGTGTGTGCTGAGTATATTGTGGAGGTCGCCTCTTTTATTTTGGTGGTCCATCGTTTTCATTGTGTGCCTCTATGTCTGCCTTTACTGTATCTGTGTAACATAGCTTGCTGTGGTATGCTGTATGATCGTAGTCTGCTGATGTGTGCAAACCACTTTATCGTTGTCTCTTAATATATTTCAAGATTGGAATGGTACCGGTTCTTTGTCTAATGTCTTCATTTCTCACTCTTTCTCTTAGCGACATTTCTAGGATTCTCCGCAAGCGTGCCATTTCAGCGGTCACAAGTTTATGTTTATCTTGTGCTGTCGTCGTCCATGTTTGGCATTGGTAACAGGGCGTTAGTATAATAATTGTTTTCTAATAGTGCTATTTTGGTGTTTAAATCTACATTTTTCTTTCATTTTGAAGATTGGCATAATTTGTCTTAGGGCTTGATATGCTTTACTACATCTATTGTGTATTTCTATGATGCTCCTGCCATCTTTTGTTATATTGCTTCCTAGGTATGTGAATTCTGTCACTACTTAAGTCTGTTGTTATATTGCTTCCTAGGTATGTGAATTCTGTCACTACTTAAGTCTGTTGTTTCCAATATATATGTTGGTGTTTCTTTCTCTTTTTTCTTATCTTCATTACCGGTACTTTGGTCTTCTCTATATTTATCTTCATGTTAAAGGTTTGGCATGTTTGGTGTAATCTGTCTATTTGTTTTTGTAGTTGCTCCTTTGAAGATTTACTAGTACTTGGTCATCTGCAAATAGCAATTCGTTTAAGCTATCATTCAAATTCCTACAATATATAGGTCATCATCACCCAAACCCATCATAATTTCTTTATCTGCCAGTGTTAAGTAATTTCCTTAAATTATTAAAACTTGAAATATATGTTTCCTATTGGCAAGTCTGCATCTGTGGTGGAGTGGTACATATAGCATGTCTGTGACAATCAAGGTACCAGGTTCGAATCTCATAAAATTTAATTATTATTCCGAACCGTTTAGAAAGCAATTGCAAACTACTGAACGCATTTATATTTCCTAGAAAATCACCACAGCCAATAAAAGCTGAGTTTATGGCCATGTTTTGAATAAGATATGCTACCAACAAAAGTGGCAAGTGTAATACGCTGGCAAGATGCAATTCATAGAAGGGAGTGTATTGTATTATGGTTTACAGCTTGGCTGTGATATCTGCGACTTTCAGTCTGACAAACCCGACTTCTGCTTGGAAAGAACGGGGGATGTCTGTAGGCAAATGGCTAATAGCCAAGCTGAACAAGAGAACTGGTTCCCATACTGTACATTGAGCACTAAACTGAAAGCTAACAGCACTGCCAAGCATGTTTTACCTTTCTCCCACTGTATGTATCGCTACTGACATAGCCACAGACCCCCCCCCACACACACACTGTCTATAATTTCATTTACTCCAGACTTCAGTGTCGAGTCATATTGTTTCCTTATATCTTTATTTATACAAATGTTATTCTGTATGTCTTTGTTCCTTGAGAAAGGGTCTTTTGGTTTCAACTTCTAAAACGTCTTTGTTTTTGTCATTTATTAGTGAAAATTATCACTGTATACTAATTCATTTTCTTTCTATGAAAAGTTGCATTCCATTACTTATCCTGACAACAGACACAAACACAACACATGTACCGGTATATCAAGATTTGAAGTTGGTAAAAACAATATGTACACTTGTGGAAAATCTGAAGAAAACACAGAACATATTTTACAGAACTACCCATTGTAACACACCACAAGTAGAAAACTATAGCCATCTGAAACAGCTCTCAAAGATAAGCTCTATTGGCCCTGTCTCAGGGCTGGTGTCCACAATATAGTACTTTAACAAATCAATGTGTCTAACTCCAACTGGAGAACTAGAAAGATGAAGAAATTACTCATGCTTTTCGGTACAAGAAAATCTATATATGTATTTATTATTTTTAAAATACATTTATACATACATCAATTTAGAAGAAAACGTGAAACATCTATACATCAATTTATAAGTAAACGTGAAACATCTATACATCAATTTATAAGTAAATGTGAAACATCTATACATCAATTTATAAGTAAACGTGAAACATCTATACATCAATTTAGCCTGTAGCAATCCGAAGTCTACAAATGTAATCTAGCGATAGAAACCCGTCAACAACTGTCTACATCGCGGTAGCCATTTGCAGTCATGGACAACAATCGTTCATATTTATTTTCCATCATGCTCCTATAGTAAGTGTGTGCTACAGTGATTGATCCTTAATTTTCCACAGATTTATAAATACGCAGCTGTAATTTATTCAACCTTTTTACATTTGCAAGTCGAACTTCGTAGGCCTCTTAAGTGCCACCATTTTTGTGCTGCAGGTACTGTAGATAAACGTATGTGGTTTGATGAAGATGTTGATAATATTTGATAGTGATGTAAATATATTCTTTTACAACGAGGAATTTGAGGAGCCATGTTTTCTTATAGCTAGGTCTACACATGATGGTGATGCTGTAAGTTCTTTGTGAGCAAATGTCCACATTCACGATTTTGGTTGTACACAACATAACACTGACACGAACAATAAAATAACACCTCCAAATCATATCCAGCATTAATTTATCTCTATTGTCTCCGAATTTGAAATCAATAACTTAATAAATAAAAATGTTATGCCAAAAAAAGCAAAGACTTGCAGAAAAACCAGAAATCATAAAAATTGGATGGGCGAAGAGGAAGTATGCGTTATTTTTAGCTGGACTGCTACAGGTTACACGACAATGTCAAACACTTATATGTCAATTTAGACGAAACTGACAGGGAAGTCATACATACATGCACAGTAGAAAGGACAATAACTTTAGAATGACCATGCAAGTTAAATTTATGAAGCACCAAAAATTATAATTATCTGACCCACTTCACTAACAAACAAAAAAATTATACATCAGAACTTTTGCCTTCGAAATGTGACGCTACAGTACTATATCATATCAAAAAAAAGACGAACTAAGAATTGTCAAGAACAGTAATGTAAATGTCAAAGAGGATTTATTCTTAAACAACATTATAACAAGAAAGCTATGGTTTTTTTAATTTTACCTTAAAAATACATAACAGCAAGGAAAACTTAATAATCAAAGGTATGATTGTTGGGAACAGGGATAAGGGCACCTCCCCCCTCCCCCCAAAGGTGATGATGATGACAGATAAGAGATGTCACAGAACGTTTAAACATGCCCTTGGTTGCAAATTGTCCAGAATCATAAGGAATTCAAAACATCCATAAAGAATACTATGTTCTGAAAAGAATATTTCACCTGAAGACTTCACTAAAATAGATGTCTTAAACATTTCAAGTATCTACAGACTTTCTATGTGTGACACCTGAAGACTTCACTAATATGGACACCTGAAGACTTCACTAATATGGACACCTGAAGACTTCACTAATATGGACACCTGAAGACTTCACTAATATGGACACCTGAAGACTTCACTAATATGGACACCTGAAGACTTCACTAATATGGACACCTGAAGACTTCACTAATATGGACACCTGAAGACTTCACTAATATGGACACCTGAAGACTTCACTAATATGGACACCTGAAGACTTCACTAATATGGACACCTGAAGACTTCACTAATATGGACACCAGAAGACTTCACTAAATTGGAACTGTCTTAAACATTTCAAGTATGTACAGACTTTCTACGTGTAGGGTATAGCATTAATTTACTTCCCTGGGGCATGCTACCATTCAGAGAAATGAAAGACCAGATAGATTCTTCTTGATGTTCTTCTGCATTCAAGATTCTTTTGGGCTTGCTAGATCTTCAGGCCATGTCCCCAAGATGAAGCTCCAAATCTTGTTGATAGGAGCAACATCATAGTGATAGACTAGATTGTTGCAAGACAATAATTTCTCATGGTGTCCTAATTTCCACCGATTCCTGCGCTGTAGGCTGGCACTCTCCGTCTATGGCAGGGAAAATAGATTGTGCCAAATAATCCTACGATCAGTGAAATGAGAATGGATATGGGGAACACTGTGAAGGTGTTTAGAGGGTACCTACTAGATACGGACACTATTAATAACAATAATAAACCCCATAACACGTCAGGGTCGTAGGGGTGTCACATTGAGACATTTCGTACAGAAAGATCTCCCCGCATCTCTCTCCTCTACCATCCTGATGAGTTTGGAAACTTCACACCTTGTCCAGATGAACACTATAGGAGATGATGAATCTAGAAAGTATACCGGGAATTAACCCCACATCCAATCTCCTTAGTCACTTCTTACAACTTGCATGGCAGGTGACAATGTTACTATTCTTTGCTTCCCTTTCATGTCCAGGCAATACATGGATGATGATAAATTGTACGAAAATTATCAGTAAAATTATTTGAAGGTACAGGTTAAGCAAATGTGGCCTTTTTTTAACGAAACAAATGCATACATTATTTAACAAAATGAAATATCAATAAAGACGCATTTCACTGAAGCTAAGTCTACTTGCAGATCCATTGATCTTTCCTCTACACACTGATAGTGCCCCCCTCTCTGCCTTTGAATGACCTTGGGGGTAGGGGCTCTCAGTTTGAAGCATACATAGCAATGTTTTAATCCGAGGTCAGCTAGGCCACGAAATCTGAAACTACGCATAATACTAAAAAGTTGGACTTATCACATGATAAGGCCACATTTGCTTTACCTGTACCTATTTGGAATTATTTTGTTGATAGCGTTTTGTGTCTTTACAGACGGTCAGTAATCAGGCAAGTATAAAAATTACAAGAAGTAGACTACAAAGATCTCAAATTTCAGCCTCTCTATCATGGTTGATTTCTGATCTGCTGGGTCAAGAATGGAATGTACATAAAAATCTGTGTTAAAGGGTGTTTGTGCCTCGTAATGATGTATGTAATAATGTGATATTATCACTGACTAAATATGTAATAGATTGAACAACAACAATCCGCCGAAGATGGATGTGTCAGGCCATTGGCGCAAATAAAACGGTGACACAGCGCATTTCCATTCTCTGGACCACATCCGGCTGGAAATCTAGTAGGACAATGGTCCTGCTACAAGGGAGATCCAGCGGGAGTTTGAGAATTAACGCTGAAGAAGAACAACAACAAAAAAACACAAAAACTCTGCAGACAGAAATATGTCAACATAAATTGTACACTGAGAAGCAGAAGCATTAAGAATATCCAACAACAACCAATGGGATGCCTGGGAAAACATACATGCCTTAAGCACAACCAGAGATACAAAGTAGTCACTCCAATTGGCTGATCAATATTTTTTATTGACCTCTCACTGGTCACTCCATGGATATTTTGTGTCCTCAAATAATGAAAAGCCAAAAAGGATGATGAGTTCGAAAGCATTGTATCTCTGGTTAGTTGTGAAATGCATACGCAAATCAAGGTTGATAATACCTAGCAGTGTCACGTTACGTATGTGTGTCCTCCCGACCTGACTGACTGCATAGATTTTATGCAAGTTGTAGTATAGGACAGTGAAAATCTATGTTGAAAGACTTAATATCTTTAGTTTGCAGCTGTTTAATATACCCTGCACCTACACAGTAATTCTGATGTTCTCTGTAAATGTGGCTGTACTTTGTAAATGAATAATTCTGATGTTCTCTGTAAATGTGGCTGTACTTTGTACATGAATAATTCTGATGTTCTCTGTAAATGTGGCTGTACTTTGTAAATGAATAATTCTGATGTTCTCTGTAAATGTGGCTGTACTTTGTAAATGAATAATTCTGATGTTCTCTGTAAATGTGGCTGTACTTTGTACATGAATAATTCTGATGTTCTCTGTAAATGTGGCTGTACTTTGTAAATGAATAATTCTGATGTTCTCTGTAAATGTGGCTGTACTTTGTAAATGAATAATTCTGATGTTCTCTGTAAATGTGGCTGTACTTTGTAAATGAATAATTCTGATGTTCTCTGTAAATGTGGCTGTACTTTGTAAATGAATAATTCTGATGTTCTCTGTAAATGTGGCTGTACTTTGTAAATGAATAATTCTGATGTTCTCTGTAAATGTGGCTGTACTTTGTAAATGAATAATTCTGATGTTCTCTGTAAATGTGGCTGTACTTTGTAAATGAATAATTCTGATGTTCTCTGTAAATGTGGCTGTACTTTGTAAATGAATAATTCTGATGTTCTCTGTAAATGTGGCTGTACTTTGTAAATGAATAATTCTGATGTTCTCTGTAAATGTGGCTGTACTTTGTACATGAATAATTCTGATGTTCTCTGTAAATGTGGCTGTACTTTGTAAATGAATAATTCTGATGTTCTCTGTAAATGTGGCTGTACTTTGTAAATGAATAATTCTGATGTTCTCGGTAAATGTGGCTGTACTTTGTAAATGAATAATTCTGATGTTCTCTGTAAATGTGGCTGTACTTTGTAAATGAATAATTCTGATGTTCTCTGTAAATGTGGCTGTACTTTGTAAATGAATAATTCTGATGTTCTCTGTAAATGTGGCTGTACTTTGTAAATGAATAATTCTGATGTTCTCTGTAAATGTGGCTGTACTTTGTAAATGAATAATTCTGATGTTCTCGGTAAATGTGGCTGTACTTTGTAAATGAATAATTCTGATGTTCTCTGTAAATGTGGCTGTACTTTGTAAATGAAACCATCTTACTCTACACCAGTGATGACACCTATCACTACAACACTAACAGAAACTAGTTCAAGTGTAGTTTTATTTTATTTGTTCATATGTTGCTCCCAATGTCTTATCTTATTTGTTTCGATTCCCGGGGAATTAAGAGCAGTACAGCTATTGTATCCTTCTGTGCAATGGGGGTTTTATTTCCCCCAAACTTCTCCAGGGTTTTATTTTATACACAGAAGACTCCAACTCTCAGCAGTGTGTAATGCTTTGGTGTGTATAGCTGTGGTGTGTAATGCTTTGGTGTGTATAGCTGTGGTGTGTATAGCTGTGGTGTGTAATGCTTTGGTGTGTATAGCTGTGGTGTGTATAGCTGACGTGTGTAATGCTTTGGTGTGTATAGCTGCGGTATGCAATGCTTTGGTGTGTATAGCTGTGGTGTGCAATGATTTGAGACTGAAGCTTCTTGTCTCTGACTGCGAGGGATGAAAGTTCTAGGATTTGTGAATTTTCTTATTTTCCGCGATATACAGAGTTGAGGTCATGAGGTTCAGTTCCCTTGCCAAACATCCTTTCCTGTCAGAGGTGTCCATAGCAACTCAGTCCTAGACTGTGACCACTGAAATGGACGGGGCTGTCAGCTCTACATTCCCCGCCATTTAAGGAGGCTCTCCAATTATTCAGGCTTCAGGCCTAAAAACCATGCCTGATTTCTCCTAGACACATTATGCAGTGTTGCTTTTCACCACATCCCCAGGTGCCACCTGTTAATAGCCGAGGCACTCAGACATGTTGTCAGTCAGGACCATGGTCAGGGTTGGAGCTCATCAGATTTCCCCAGTGTGATATGCAATGCTGAATTCTAAGAATGTTGCGCCCAAACAGAATCATAATTGTACAGATATAATGTTGTGGCGCTTCCACAAGAGGAAAATCTCATTATATTGCCACATCATCTACGGAGAGTATACTGTTGCATAATGGTTGGTCTGATAGACCAATAGCGAGACATTCCGAATGCAACCCCAATATCTTATACACTTAACAAATCTCAATGTTTCCCCCATTTGTAAACTGTTAACAAATCTCAATATTTCCCCCATTTGTACACTGTTAACAAATCTCAATATTTTGCCATTTGTACACCGTTAACAAATCTCAATGTTTTCCCCATTTGTACACTGTTAACAAATCTCAAATTTTATCCCATCTCCTTCTACACTACAAAATTTTCCCAACAAAAGAAAAATATTTAAAAATCAGAAAATTACGAAAAATTTTTATTAGGCATGTGGAATACAGAAAGTAAAAAATCAGGAGGGTACAGGTTACAGAGTATGTTCAATACATTTTTTATGTGCCCAAATACACAAAGTACAACTGTGGGAAAATAGGACGTGCATGAGATGGATTTATTTGAACTATTCAATAATAGAATTATATCATGCATAGAACATTTATTATTCAATTATTGTTGAATTTTTAGACACAGCTAATACATCAAATTACACTGCCAATACAATGTGGACAGTCGGCTATCAAACCATGAACACGTTCAAACAAATTGTGTTTGTGTAACAGACCTACTAACCTATCTACCACAGAGATGATACATAACTTCTGTCATATATATATATATATATATATATATATATATTATATTCCCGTTGAGTTCATATATATATATATATATATATATATATATATATATATATATATATATATATATATATATATATATATATATATATATATATATATATATATATATATATAGACAGAAGTTATGTATCATCTCTGTGGTAGATAGGTTAGTAGGTCTGTTATATATTCCCGTTGAGTTCACTGTGGAGCACTTGACTGCAATTGTTCTTCTCCAATAAGTTCTGTGCTGCACCATCTCATTGATTTGTGCCAGTGATGTCACAATCTTCTTCTTCTTCTTGCGTTCACTTGAAACATGTCTATATCTGTAATTCTGTCTCCTTAATAAAACTCACTGTCTTTTGTAGCTCATACAGTGTCCCATAGAGTTTTGATTCCAGTGTTGTTTCCTCTGGCCAATATGTCTGCCTCAGCGTTTCATGATCAGAACACTCTTGAAGTATATGTTTGATGTCACAATCAATTTTGTCTCTTCCTCTATTGTTCCTCTTTAGGTATTCCTGTCTTTCAACTCTTCTCCTTCATTGTGTAGGTTGTAGTCCGGAGTCTGATTATGTTGTTAAGCTTCTTTCTGAAGGTGTGTCACATCCATCTCGATTTTCTCATTTTTATCTCTACATCCCCCTAGAGGTAAACTGTTCTCTCCCCAGCTCATCATTCTATGTTGTCATATTTATTTATATAGGAATATATATATATATAACTTGGAATTATGGCTAATGGATAGGGACTTAGGTGTGATTATATATTTCATATATTAAAAAATTGAAAATCTGGTAAATGGAGAAATAAATGTGTGTGACATATTTCATGAAAAAGCATGAAGTAAATCTTTATAGAGTATCGAGTGCATGTATGATGTATGACAACATATCTATAGAGTATCGAGTGCACGTGTGATTTATGAAAACCAATGAATAATGCCCACTGAAGATTTACCAGCCATCTCTAAAATTATCATCATCTTCGTCAGCATTTTCTTTGTCATCAAAGATGATACTGAAGCATGCAATAAAATTCAAAAAGAATTTCACAGATGAACATCAACAATTGGAATAAAATTCATCGCAATGTACAATGTATAGTATTTTTGGTGTATATTTTCTTTTTTTTTGGGTACTTTCCTGTTAAGCAAGAACAAACATTTAAGGAATCAAATTGTAAACAGAAATTAAATATAATGTCATCAAATCAAAAATGAGAACAATTGAGAACACACAAACAAGTGGAAGCAATCAATTCAAAACAAGAGGCCCATCCCACAGCTGTGTTTTTATTTATATGCTGTATCTTCATTAGATTCCTCTAGCCTGCAGAAAATCTACTGCCTCCTTTTCAGTTCGCAGATGTTTTATAATATTCATGATAGCAACATTCATTAGAATGTCACTGCTTTGTGAATGAAAAATGATGTCATATTGACATCATGTAGAGAAAGTTTAAAAAAAAAATATGATTTGTAATATGAAAAACACAAATTTGTGTGTCCGCTTAACAGGAAGTACCTTTTTTCAAGCAGAACTCTGATGAGCTGAGATAGGCACAAGTAAGGGTGTTTGAATGGTGTTGCAAAATTGGCAATTAGGCTTTCTTGTGTCAGGACAAGTTTTGAATCTTCACTGCAATTATTCTTGCTGACATTTTCAGTAGAAACTGAGTACATTTGAGGTGCCATGGAGGTAAAAATATCATTTCTGTTATTACTCTTCTGTGTTCGCTGTTCAGACATCAGCATGATGATTTTTTGTGAAGCAAACAGTCCTATCCAAAGTAGAAGATTGTCCAACCAGTGGGTTCGCACCCTATAGCTACATTGAGTAAAGCTGTCATCTGGAACTTAACAAAAGCTGTAGAAAACCTTCCCATGGAAATAGAATGCAAGAGAAACATCAATCAGGAGCTAGAAGTAAAACTCCATCAGCTGCAACAGGGTACACACTCATACTCTCTTTGGATTCAATCTTTGGAATAATTTGTGTTTTGGTACATTACGGGAAGAAGTGCCTACATTTTTAACTTCTTCTTCTTCTTTCGTTCGCTAATAATGTCTATATCTGCAGTGTTGTTTCTTGTATAAATTGGACAGTGTTTTCCATTTCTTGTTTTGTACCATAAAGTTTAACATTCATTGGTGTATCAGAAGGCCAGTATGTGCATCTTAATGTGTCATAGTTTGCACATTCTTGAAGGATATGTTCTGAAGTCTGGTTGACTTGTCCACAATTACACTTACATTTTTAACAAATCAAACCATAAAATGTAAACGAACTGATCCTACATTATTTAACGAAACGAAATAACAATAAAGATGCATTTTACAGTTGCTAACGTTGCTTTCAGTTCCATCGATCTTCACGCTACAAATTGAGAGCATACACCTCCCTCTCAGAAGACTCCCAGTGATCTCTGTGCAAAGCACAGGTGAGCGTATCCGGCAGTAGACATAGCGCCTTTTTAATCTCTTGATTAAATGAACCATTTTGTTGTTCAGTAACGGCATGAAAGCTGAATGAAACTGCGCATAATATTAAAAAGTTGGAATGATGTAGGCACTTCTCTCCATACTGAATCTGCTTTTATTTTTAAAGGAGACTACCATATGATGTGTGTTTGATTATTGAATAGTAGGTAGATCTGCAACAAATATTTAACTGTCATAAGCCTAGACTTCACTTTTTCGCATGTCTTTTCTGTCCAAGCTGTTTTATTCAAGTTTGTCTTCATTGACAGATCTCCGGTATCTGTGTTATCAGTGAACTGGCTTCCTAGTCTGGCGATCAAAGGTTCAATTTCCAGTTCAACCGGAATTTTCTTTTTATATTACCGAAGACTCCTAGGTCAAGCGATTCTAAGGAATTGGATACCAGATACTCTGAGAAAGTAAAGGTGGGAATGATGTTAATCATATCATCCCTGGTATGCCCTTGGTCGATACAGGCTCAACACCATACTTCCCGATAATGGCATGGAAAATGGAAACTTCAGTGAGAATTAAATACGAGCACGAGGACAATATAAAACAAGCATGCATTGTGCCATGCATCACATTATATGGCAACATAGAAGAACTGGTGTGTGATAAATAGTTGTGTGTTATTGGAAGTGTACAAAAATGTCAGTCTAAGAAACTTGGGAACAGATAAATGCTGAGGTGATCTAAAAGAGCTGCAAAGAATGTTTGTATATGCGGAACAAAACATTGCAGAGTTGGGTCTGTAAAATGTTTGATGAGAACATTAATTTAAAGACTATATGTAGAATGAATATGCAGTGTTGTCACAGTCATTACTGCATGTTTTCCCGTTATAGAGAGTTGCATGGAGGAACTTTTGTATGTGTGATAAAGGCTGTATGCCCTTGCTATCATCATGACAAGTACAAGGTATATTTTTTAACTTATCCTCCGATAGAAATAAAACCAAATCCCTTAGAATCTAAACCTCACAGTGCTCTAACATTTTGTCAAAGCACCAGATTTGTTACAGAGAGCAGAAACAGAATTATATTTCTTATGGTAGTGCAGAAGCGGGCAAGCAAAAAAGACTTGTTACAAGAAAGAAAACAGAAAGATAGTCTTGTCAGAGTGAAGAAACAAGAAAATTGTCTTGTCAGAGTGCAGAAATAAGGATATACCCTTGTCAGAGTGCAGAAATGGGGATGAGAAACAAAGATACAACTGCACCACATACACAAAACTAAAACAACATATACTCCATGATGATAGCCTTTTGTCATTACAGATGGTCAAGAAGTATGCCAGTGTCAATCGTCAAGACACATAGTCACTACCCTTCTCACATGACTGCAGGTTTTATGGAGAAAGTTTCTTGCCCATTTGCACTAACTCTTTTCTGTTGAATAGTTCCAAGGGAAATGTTTTGCAAACAAATTTTGGACATAATTAAGCATGGAATTCCTGCATTCTTTAGTTGGTTGATGAGGAGGTGGGTGCCAAAAAGCTATTGACCTAATTTATGGACAGCTTCTTAGCTGAAGGTAAAATAAGAAAAACTGTATAACAAATGGGGAAACTATAGCAAATGTTAAAAATTATAGCAAATGTTAACAATTATAGCAAATGGAGAAAATATAGCGACTGAGGACAAAAGTGTACAGCAACTGGGCACAGTATTTATGGGAGAAACTTAAGGCTATGACAGCAATGACAGATACTGGAAAATCTTACAGATATGGGAGAAAAATAGCTGTGGGAGAAATTGTTGAACTCCAGTAGAAAGCTGAGGCTGCATATGTGGCAGAAATTTTAAGAGTACTTATGACTGAAACCTGAAAAAAGTATGAACTCACTATAACATAAACTACAGACAAATATGAATAACTGCTTAAGAATGCTAAACATCAGATAGCAGGACAAGATAAGAAAAGAAGAGATGTGAAGAAGAGATGTGAAGAAGAGATGTGAAGAAGAGATGTGAAGAAGAGATGTGAAGATTTGGTAGACATCCGAGTTAAGGAAGGAAAGTAGATATTGGTTAGGCAATGCTTATATAACCAATAAGAAATATTGCTAGAAAATGTATGACATAGAACCCACACAGAAATAGGATTACACCAGGTTAGACCTAGAAACATGGAGAAGAGAGACGAAACCAAAAAGGATTTGACAGAGATGCAAATCACATGGAATGAGAGTGAGAACATATCCTAGGATAGAAGCAAATGTAAAATCCTTGCCCTTATCTTATGCACTTAAAGATATGTTATTACCCTATCGGCCCAAGGGATTGATTGATTGATTGAATGATTGATATGTAACTCAGATACGGCTAAAAAAACAAGAAAAAAATAATATAATGAAACAATGATCAAATAAGGAAGAGACTACACAAATGAACAGGTTCGCTGTTACCTGTCGCTGTCTCGAGATGAAAACGTCTCACTTGTGTTAGTCTTGTTGTCAAACTTGTCCACATCCCACCCACCACTCTTGTTCTTATTGCCCCAGCCACTTCCACGATCCTCATTCTTAGACCCGAATGTATCATCATCATTACGTCTAAATCAGACAAGAAAAATAACACACATTCAATTTATATAAAATACAAAGTTCATCAGGTAAATATGTTGCTGAAAACTTATTGATCCTTCTCTGTATTTGAAAATCTTCTTCTTCTTCTTCTGAGTTCATTCTCAAACTCCTGCAGTTTAGTAGGATGTAGTCCGGAGAACAGAATGCGTTGTCATGGTTTACAGCATTGATATTTGCGCCTTTCGGCCTGACACATCTGACTTCAGCATGGCTTTGAGTCACTGACCCTATATGAGATGGGACAGCCAACTCCATCCCATAACCTCCTTAGTCGCCTTTTACGACATGAGTGGAAGGTAAACAGTGTTGCTATTCTTTGCTCCCCTTTCGGGCCCCAGCAACAGACAGGCGTATTTGAAAAGCAAATGTACATAGCTCAGTCCACACTGCTGAAAATATATATGTAGCTATCTGCACTGAGGTCCACACTGCTGGAAATATATATGTAGCTATCTGCACTGAGGTCCACACTGCTGGAAATATATATGTAAATATCTGGACTGAGGTCCACACTGCTGGAAATATATATGTAAATATCTGGACTGAGGTCCACACTGCTGGAAATATATATGTAAATATCTAAGGTACTTCACTGCGAACCATTTTATTTAGGGTCCTAAGTTGATAGTGTATGAAATTCAGGGTGTAGCGATCTTCCCAGCATTGTTCGGCTGTAGCTATTCTAGGCAATTAAGTAGGTATTAAGTAGGTTCAAACTGCTCTCTGAACAGTCTGGTTGCATAGTTGCCTGCGAGGTGGGGAATGTTTGAACCTGGTGCCTTGTCTGCCTGAGATGCACTGTGTATAATCATGCTTCATAGCTGGGCAGAAAGATAGAAATGCAATGTTTCATTGTTTACAGTATTGCTGAAATATTTATTTTTCCTTTCAACTTAACATGCATTTTTGCACTACGTTCCACTCACAGGATGAGGCAGCTGGCCTCATGTCAGACCCTCCCTGACCATCTTTTATAACATGCATGACAGGTTACTGTTTTGATAAGGAAAGTTTCTGAGAGAAGATAGGAACCACAACATAAAATTGTGTACACCGAAATGCTCCCAATGGAGTATCAGCATAAGACTATTTTTTTTGTGTGTGCTGATGTTACCAATGTGACATAACTGCAGCCCTGATGGTCATGGGCATCATCAAAGGTGAAACTTCTGTGGTCTCTTTATTTTAAGAAGAGATAAAACTACAGCATCAGGGAAACAAGAAATGGGAGAGCAGAGAGATGTCACCAGTTTGACACACCAGGTAATTTTATGACCATTCAGAAGTCAGGTGTTAAATTCAAGGGAGATCAAAAATTCCAAGACAGGTAACAGCTTAAATAAATTAGTAGAATTAGTGTTTTCTAATATTATTTATATCAATTCACATACATTTTCTTATTAGTCATGAACTTCGTCAAAATAGCTTTCATTTTCAAACTCAACACATTGCAGGATATTTTACTTTATGATTTTTATATATAATGTTTGTCCAGAGCGTTTCCTTCACTGCATCGCCATGAGATAGGTAATCAAACCAGCAGCTGGGTAATTAATGTCAGGTTTAGTCACACCTATCAATGCAAACTAGAGTATCACATTTATAGCGGGAAGGAATTGCAGTGAGGTACGCAATATTTCAGGTTCAATCATGACTAAAAAGCCTGCTAAGAGGTCAAGTTGGTAACTACAAATTTCAGCTATGTTATTATTATTGATGTTGACCACTTTTGACCTAAGTCTATATACTGCATAGCTTTACTACATCTAAATGACCAATTCAAACTAATTTTATGAAATTTTGGCTTCAGTTCTAGTTTTTCTTAAGTTTCAAGTTAAATAAGTTCTAGTTTTTCTTAAGTTTCAAGTTAAATTTTTTTGTACTATATGAATCAATCTATTCTACATCTTATTCTGAGGGAAGTATTAGCTCAGTTGTTAGTGTTAGTCGCTTCCTGTTAAAGTGATTCAAGGTTCAATTTCTAATTCTTCTTCAGCATTCATTCTCACACTTCCGCTGGATCTCTCCTGTAGAGGACAATGGTTCTTCAAGATTTCCAGCAGGATGTAGTCCAGAGAATGAAAATGGGTTATGTCACCGTTTTATTTGCGCCAATGACCCAAAACATCCGTCTTCTGCAGAATTTCTAATTCAAGTGGAAATATTTTTAAATCACCAACAACCTAAAGAAACCTGGTCGATCCAGCCTAAAGAAAATGGGTACCAGACCCTCTGAATAATCAAAGGCAGCAGACTTGCTGCTGACCACATCACCCCCAGGAAATACACTGTATTCCCTAATGATTTGAAAAACAGAACATTACTTTTTTTTTTAATTCTTAGCAATTGCACGCAACCAGGTTTCTTTCCCCGGCAAGCACACATGAACTTAAAAAAATAAAAATAAATAAAACATAATTACTTAGTTGACCAACTGGACACAAATTCAAACTCATCATCGAAGAAGTCTCGTTTACTGTTGCGGGGTTTCTCTCCGAATGAATCAAAGTCCCGTCTACTTGAGGATCCTCCGCTGGGGGCCTCTTGGTTGATGGTCTGCATGTCTGAAAGTGCAGAATGGCTAATGCCCCTGCGAGAAAGAAATAAGAAAATGTGCTTATTGAGGTATTATGAAAACACTAGTATTCATTCAACTCTGTTTATCAATGTCATTATGGTAAGTCTATTTAAGTCCCTTCTCTTCTTCTTCTTTCATTCACTTGAAACATGCCTATATCTGTAATTCTGTCTCCTGAATGAAACTCACTATCTTTTGTAGTTCACAGTGGCCCATAGAGCTTTGATTCCAGTGTTGTTTCCCCTGGCCAATATGTTTACACATGGCCGTGTTGCAAATCTTGAATTTTGTGTATATGTGACTGTGAATCGGTTGTATCCTGTTCTGAGGTGTAGAATTACAACTTGTTCTGATCTGATCATAATGTGATAGTCATCTTGTGTTGGTCTGTGGTTTTCTTATTGACTTGATCTGTTTTTTCTGATGGTAGGTGATTCAATCTGGTTGGTATTCGGCAGTACCTTCCTTAGCCAGTTGGTCTACTTTTTCATTTCCTGGTATTCCACAGTGAGAGTGTATCCACTGCATAGTTAGCCTATACTGGTAAGACAGTTCATTAAGTACTTTTTGTCGTTCTATATAATGACAACTTGCACGGTTTGGACATGTATACGGACATGATTCCAGGCCAAAAAATATTGCAGGGAACCGTTGAAGGTGGAGGAAGCAGAGGAGGACAAGTAAGAGGAGGATAAGACAAGATTTTTCCTCACTCATCAACATTGTTAAAGATAGAAAAAGTGACAGGACTCTCGTGTGTTGATGCATCCAATGTGGCACCCCTACAACCCTGACTCTCGTGTTGATGCATCCAATATGTTACCCCTACAACCCTGACGTGTGATGATGCATCCAATATGTTACCCCTACAACCCTGACTTGTGTGTTGATGCATCCAATATGTTACCCCTACAACCCTGACTTATGTGTTGATGCATCCAATATGGTACCCCTACAACCCTGACTCTTGTGTGTTGATGCATCCAATATGGTACCCCTACAACCCTGACTCTCGTGTGTTGATGCATCCAATATGTTACCCCTACAACCCTGACTCTCGTGTGTTGATGCATCCAATATGCTACCCCTACAACCCTGACTCTCGTGTGTTAATGCATCCAATATGTTACCCCTACAACCCTGACTCTTGTGAGTTGATGCATCCAATATGTTACCCCTACAACCCTGACTCTCGTGTGTTGATGCATCCAATATGTTACCCCTACAACCCTGACTCCTGTGAGTTGATGCATCCAATATGCTACCCCTACAACCCTGACGTGTGTTGATGCATCCAATATGTTACCCCTACAACCCTGACTCTTGTGTGTTGATGCATCCAATATGCTACCCCTACAACCCTGACGAGTTACAGGTGTATAGATAGATAACAAATCTTAAGTATATCAAGATGTAATAAGTAATCACATGATTTACTTACATATGAGATGATGGAAGATAAACAGAAGATGTGAAACTGAAGATGTAAAACAGAAGATGCGAAACTGAACATGCAAAACAGAAGATGTGAAACTTAAGATGTAAAACAGAAGATGTGAAACTGAAATGCAAAACAAAAGATGTGAAATAAAAGATCTGAAACTGAAGACATAAAACAGAAGGTGTGAAACTAAGATATAAAACAGAAGACATAAAACGTGAAACAGAACCAGGAAGACAACAGAAACAGCTTACAAACACAACACTCTCTTACTTGTTCCCAGTGAATCCCATCCCCAGACGTTCAAATTGTTCAGCTTTCTTTGGATCACTCTTCATCAGCTTTTCCTCTTCTTTCTTTCTCTGCAAGCTCATATCCTGATAGGCTAATCTCATGTTGGCCATCTGTTTCTCCTTCTCTTCCTTGGTCTTTGATTCCTCAATTACCACATTCTTTGCCAATTCTTCCTTCTCTTTGTCAATCTGTTGGGCTCGGCTTTCAATCTCGTTAAAATCTTTCTTTACACGCTGTGCCCCAAGTCCCTTCTGTAAACACAAGAGAATACCGAATTCAATCTTAATAAGTGGCCAGACTGAATAGAAAGCATAATATAGATTCTTATAACTGAAGAAAAATGATAGGAAAATTCAGAAGTTGCCTGTTGCAGTTAACTCTGCCTTCAGCTATTAATCTTTCCATGTTATGTCTCTGTATGACCTTAAAAAAATCAGCTTTCTTGTTATGATGTTAGGGAGCCAGCCCTCTTCGACATTTATTGATCTTAACCTTTAGCAAGCCAGATTAAAAAATACGAAACGTCTCCCTGCCACCGGATTCTTTTTTGAAAATTTGCATTATTGATGGTGACTGTTTTGAAAATGTGATAATTTTTTGTTTGTTAGAGATATTTAAATAATATTTGCACATATAAATAAAGAATTGAATTATGCATATATTGGTGTAATTTATGTACGTGTGTGTGTGATACCAGACGTATGAGAAAGTGGTAAAGACGTTTTTCACAAAAAAACATATATTTTATAACAAATAAAGAGGAAAAAAATAAGAAGAAAAAATAACTTACCTTACATATCGAATTCCTTGGCAACACTGTCAACTAAATCACGCAAATCTGTTGTATTTATGTTCTTTCACTGCGAAATTATCAAAATATAGCCGGGGGAACTGTATAAAACATGTAGATTTGCAGTAAAATCGTTCTTTGAGCTTAGGCCTAGAGTTATTTTTTCTGCCACTTCAAAATATTCGATATCAAACGTACAAGTCCCCAAACCAGCACGGCATTCTGTATATTCACTGCTGTGAAACTAAATAACCTAATAATCCATGATTCAAGCCACGATTCAATGTTATTTTATTCGAAATACGATGAAATAAAGGTCTGTAAAACCGATCCATCATCATGGCATCGTACCGGTGTACAGATGTGGTCAGATTAATTGCTCTTAAACTTTTACGAATAGCTAGCCATTCTCAAAAACGATCATGTCGGAAGTGGGGGATGTACCGGCTTCGATTGCGCATGCCCCCAGCTATGTGCACGGACTGTGGTACGTGTAAATCTCACGATATTATCGTCGGGTGGGCCGGACCGCCAAAAGCGCGCGCGGCCATTTTGTTTCTCGGCGGCTGCGATTGATATAGGCTCGGTGAAGGTTAACACTTCTTGATTTGTCATTTTAGCTGCCCATGGTATACTAAAATTCTTCTGTAGCCACTTTTTCTCTTTGTTATTGTTTTATTTGTTGTCCAATGTTCACAACCGTATATTGCCACTAGAAATATGCATGTTCAGAATATCCAAAATATAATTATTAGGCACATTACTTTTGTAGTTTGTAGTATGCCATTGCTTTCAAGAGGAAATCCATTTATTGAATAGCACACACAGAAATCATTCACTTTCTACACCATATTTTAGCAGAAGTTTTACATGCTATATCATTTTATTACAAAAACAAACACAACACTTCCTGACCCCTTTCTTGGCACCTGGCGTCTTCTTATTTCCAATTATGGTCTTCCTGGACTCTGCCTGACTTGCAGCTTGTGAGGGTGATGTACTAAGTGCAGCTTCAACATTGGGGCCATCTGAAGGATCTAAGATCAGACAATGAAACATGTTTAAATATCTGTGGATGGAACATTTGTGCTAAGTTACACAACCATCCACATGTATTATTGCATCCATATCCATTAAACATATAAACATTAGGGTCATCAGCATATTTCTGCAAAGATGGACGTGTCTGGCTATTTGTGCAAGTAAAACGGTAACAACACATTTCCATTCTATGGACTAATCCTGCTGGAAATCTAGTAGGACCATGGTCCTGCTACAAGCGAGAGTTTGAGAATAAATACTGCCAAAGAAAGTAAGCATATTGTATTGGATGCATCAACACAAACACTCCTCCAACTGTTTTTATCTTTAGCTATGCGGGTGAGATTACTCAAATCTTCTACATCTATCTATATGTTTAGACTTCTGCGTTTGTTCTAAATCATCTGGAGATCAACGATCGCAAGTAAACACATCAAACTGCGACTATTCAATGCAAGCGTGATTCCATCATTGACATATGGATGTAAAAGTTGGAAATCTACCACAATAATGAATAAAAAGTTAGTTACCTTCGAGAATAGATGCCTCAGAAAAATCACAAATTATAATTGGAAAGACTTCAAATCAAACGACATACTAAGAGAGGAGACAAAACAAGAATATGTGACGAACATCATCAGAAAACGTCACTGGACATACATCGACCACGTACTTAGAATGAAGAAAGACAGAATTACACGACAAGTCTTCATGTGAACACCAGACGGGAAAATAAAACAGGGAAAGACCAAAAACAACAATCAGAAGAACATTTATGAATGAATTAAAATCAAAAGGCATAAATGCACAAGACCTGCAACCCTTGACAACTGACCGACAGGGATGGTATGACATCCGTCCTATGTGCCAAACTTGGCAAAAGAGGAACTGACTGACTGTTATAAAACTCCTGCAGATTAAGAGAATGTAGTCCACAGAACGTAGAATGTAATGCACTGTGTTATGGTATACCACTTGATGTGATATCTGCGTCTTTGGCTACATAAGACTTCAGCATGGCTTCGGAGTCACTTTGATCCTTAATGAGATTGGACAGCCAACACCACTCCAATAGCTCCTAAGTTGCCTCTTATGACATGCATGGTAAGTAAAGTTGCTATGTTTTTTTAACTCCCTTTTCATCCCACACACAAGCGAGACACTACTAATAAATCCAATTGCATCATCAGCATAATGTAGAGAATCTACTTTCTGACGAAGAGCAAAGTCAACAGAGTTGTGTTTGTACAGAGATCTCACTAACAATACCACCAATGCAATTGTTGACAGTTACCAGAATGTAATCTAGTGAAATGAAGGACAATAAATATCTGACTTCAGTATAGAGAGATGATGATGGTGAAGATGCAATCCCTTTAGCTGTGAGCAGTAGCTCTTGACAGTCCATAGCCTTTCTGACAAAATTACAGGTTCTACACAGTAGAGTAACTGTAGCGATACCTGGACTCGTATAAAGTGAGTTGACTCTGACTTAGTTGTATTAGGGGGGTTATGTATGCATGTTTAGGGATGCTTTCCAATGAGGCAGCAACTCAGGGTTATCACATCCTGCCAAGAGCATAGCATATACTTCTGGGCCAACTAATTGATCATTCTTCAGCTAGATATGTTGACCATCTGAGTGATGGTTCATCTAGAATTCCCAATCACCTAGGAACCTGTCATAAAAGGGCAATGGTGCAATGTCCACTGACCTGCATCACTTTGTCATTCATTCATGGGGATTTTGACAGAAGACAAAAAGTAAGAAATTGAAGCAAGACATGCAGTCACTATGATTTTTTTTGTATAGGTGACAGACTATCAGCCTATACTTTCCTTAGCTGTCTCCTACGACATGCCTGAAAAGAAGACAGCGACCATATTCTTTTGGGCCCTGAACTAGAAGTCCAGGTCAGGGTTGCCACATGTACAGAGAAAAAAAATACAAACTAAATTAAGATAAAATTATTCATACCTTCAATTTCTTTTCCACTTCCATTAATTGGCTTAGCTATAGGAGATGACACCACTCCAAGTCTAGCATTATCTTCTACAGGGTAAGTAGAAAAGTTGCTGGCTGTTTCTTGTGAGTGTTCAGAGAAGAAATCCACCTCTTTAACTTCTGGTGATGCTGGGTCATGGTGGCTTTCAATGTGGAGCTGTAAGCACAAGCGAAGACAAAACACATTACAAGAATTAAAGTTTGTCATCTAATAGGACAATGCTATTATAATAGGTCATTTCCACCCTAATAGGACAATGCTATTATAATAGGTCATTTCCACCCTAATAGGACATTGCTATTTTAATAGGTCATTGCTACCAGAATAGGACATTGCTATTTTAATAGGTCATTGCCCCCAGAATAGGACATTGCTATCCTAATAGGACAATACAATGTGGATGATTAGATTTCGGACCATGAACAAGTTCAACTAATGTGCTAGTGAGTTGAACCCACCAATTCCCCTCTACCACAGAAACTGATCATTATGTTAATAATAGACAATATTTACTTATTTCTACCGAGAATTGTTTATTACGCCCCCATTTTCCTGATATGGTGTAGATAAAGAGAAAGTAGCTTGAAAAATAAAAACAGAGAAAGAACAAGAAAAATTCAGAAGGGTCCAGATTATCAAAAGTGCACACCGAACAAGTCCATGGCTGCCCTGACACAAGAAATCCATCATATTAAAGGCATATGGTAATATTTGTAAGGCAGGCATTTATTTGGAATCCACATACTTCATCGTTCATTCCCAAACTTCCGTTGGATCTCTCTTGTAACAGGACAATGATTCAACTAGATTTCCAGCAGGATTAGTCCAGAGAATGGAAATGTGTTGTGTTGCCATTTTATGTGCGACAATGGCCCGACACATCCATCTTTAGCCATGGAATCCACAGACAAAAGCTTATAATCTCAAGGTGATACTTTTTATCAAATGACAAAAAACCTTTTTGGATTCTCAAGTACAATTAAATGAATCCTCTATATCTTTTGAACTATTTTTTGTTCATTATCTGATTCTATTTTTAAAATTATTATATAAAAATTATTTGTGCAACTGTTACAAAATAAGACAAAATTCCTACAAAATACACAACTTAAGAATTTATGTTGCAGATTATATCTATATACTCCAACTGTCAAAAAAATTACAATAAAAAAATTGTAACAAAATGCAATATTAGATTAATTCCACAATTAATTAGAAATATTTTTTTTAAACTTTTTTTTAAAAAAATTAATAAGTCGCCCGTTACAACATGCGTGGAAGGTAAAGAATGTTGCTATTATTTGCTCCCCTTTTGGGCCATGGCAACAGGCGCGTGAGTACTTGACATCAAGTGTAACAATTAGAGACATTAAATTTTGCGCTGAGTAGTGTTAATTAAGTAATAACTTGGGCACAGAACTTGGTACCCAATTAAGTTGATGGCCAGATAGCTCACAATCATTAATTTCTATACAATTACCAAAAATGAAGAGAATATGCAAGGATCAGGTATAAGTCACAGTAACAACACTACCACAATAATTACAGTGAATAATTTAACGTGTTACAAATATCTACTACTACTAATAGAAAGATGATAATAAAATGAATAAGGATGAAAATTGCTGACATTTCAATCGATAATCTGCATCTGAACAGACATAAAATAATAAGAAAACCAACAATACAGAAAAAAATTATTAATTTAAAAACATCTTTCTAACAAAAAATGTAACAGTCCATATAACAACCTGAGAAAGAACGGAACGGTCTTGATTAATAAAAATTCATCTGTGGTTTCAGAAAATAATGTGGAACTGATATGATTTTTTTTTTCTTTTGAAAGACAACTTCAAGAAAACTATCAGTAACAACACTGTGACCTATACACAGCATTTTAGACTTAACAAAAGCATTTGACACAGTAAGTAGAGAGGGGCTGTGGAAGATTATGGCAAAATATGGATGTCCACATAAATTTATCTCAATGGTGCAGCAAATGCATGATGGAATGCAAGCTGGAGTTCAGGATGATGGAGAGTTATCTGAAATGTTTCCTGTCTCAAATGGAGTAAAACAGGGATGTATATTAGCACCTGACCTATTTAGCATCATGTTCTCTGCTATGTTAGATGATACGTTCAGAGATCTAGACTTGGGAGTAGACATCATATATCGCATAGATGGAAAATTGTTCACTTCGGTTACTCTGAGCAAAACCCAAAGTTACATCACACACAATCAGGGATCTCCTATTTGCCGACGATTGTGCTCTAAATGTCAACTCTGAGGCTGATCTACATATTATTATAGACAGATTCTCCAAATCCTGTACCAGCCTTGGGTTTACTATCAACACAGAGGAAACAAGTCCTGTTACAGCCAGCACCTGGCAAAAGCTATCTCAAGCCCTGCATAAATGTAAATGACATAGCAATGAAAGTTGTGAATATAGATTCACATACCTAGGTAGTATTTTATCACAAAATGCCATTGATGAACTTGCACAAAGTAGATCTTCATGGCGCTATACAATAAAAAAAATGGGTGCATCATCTTGTAAAAAGACGAGAAATGTAGCAGCTCAACAGTGGAGAGTAGGAAGAAAGTCACAGATAGAAAAAAATCCTTCTATAGTGGTCATTGCATGCCCGAACTGTCCAAGAACATTTGCAGCTCGAATAGGGCATATTAGCCATCTACGAACTCATAATCAAGGACATAATTCTAACTGAATTTTCAAAAGTGGATGTAACAAATGGTCATCATTTACAATGGACAAAAACAAACATTTATATATATATATATAGTATATTAGGCCCCTTTCTGTATTTCTTGACAACAGTATTTTTGTTATTATAACAAATATAATCAACGATCCATGACGATGATGGATGTGACTCACAAGATCAATAACAGGTGCAACAGGAATATATATATCTTACTAATGGCGTGTACAAATGCAAAAATTAAAAGTGAATTAAGTAAAGCATTGCTTTAAAAGCTTTTACTATTACAAAATTTTAATGCACTGATCTATAATTATTCACCAGCTGTGGTGGAGTGCTACAGAGCGCATCTCAGATGGCAAAGATACCAAGTTAAAAACTCTGCTGCAAGCAGGTATGCATCCAAATGGTTTAGAAAGCAAGGCAGTCTACTTAAGATATTTATATTGCTTAGAAAAGCACTACAGCCAATAAGTTTGGTTGATCGCTATGTCCTGAATAAGATACACTACCAACAGCCATAATTATTCTTCTATGTAAATGACTCTATCAGGAATACAAAACTATCCTGCTGGGAACAGTTGTAGGTGGAAGAATAAGAGGGGAGAGGGGGACATGCTAAAGAATGGATCAATAATATTAACGACTGGGTAGGAGTGAGATTCTCCACACTTAATTAAAGAACTGAGAGCTGGGATTTTTGTGTGGATGTTTCTAGAGTTGAACCCCTGCGACACAGAGGGATTATGGGTTTCATGATGCTGATCTATTTAGTCTTGCTAGATTTTCAGGTAAACTACAAGAATAAACAAATCTTTAAATCTTTACAAACGTACAATTTTCTGCTGCTTTTAATAATCCATCATGACTGGTGGCCATTAGTTACTTGTCTCTGATCAAGAGGTAAAAAGTATGAGAACAGAAGACCATATTAGTAATCACAGCCAGTGCTACCTCTAAGTTGTGTGTATGAATGGTCATGTGGGTAGCTAGGAATCACAGCCAGTGCTATCTCTAAGTTGTGCATATGAATCATCGTGTGGGTAGCCAGAAATCACAGCCAGTGCTACCTCTAAGTTGTGCGTATGAATGGCTGTGTAGGTCGTCAGAAAGTGCCACACACATAATTTGATACTCTGCACACAAAAATCAAAATTTGTGGTCCTTAATAAAGTCCTCAAGCCCTTCTTGAAGACTGATTTCCACATATAATTTTGAGGCAACCTAAACATCCCTTAGATCAGAGCACAAAGGAGCAATATCACAGCCAAGCTGTAAACAAAACTACATTTCATTCTCTCCACTACATCCTGCTAATCTGCAAGAGTTTGAGAATGAACAAAGAAGATTCTGTCTGTGCTATAAGCAACACTGCCTTCTGCAAATTAGATTCAGCAGTTGTGGCCATGCAGCAATTATTTAAGCATTACAAATATTAAGCAATCACTCAATATTTGATATATATGTCTTAATCTAGCTGTGGTTCTCAACCTCCTTTTATAGCCCGTGACCCGGTTCTGGTATTCATTGTCTTCCGTGGCCCCTTAAAAAAAAGGATATTGATTTTCTTTACATCACCAAGCTTTTTTAATCGCTATGATTTTTGTTAATGTTCAAGTGGTCACCTTCCTGTAAACCCCCAATTAACAAATATTTCTTCATTCTTCCTTCTGACATTTTCCATGGTCCAAGCTGAGAACCACTGCTCTAAAACATGTAACTGAATACATGATGTAACTGAATACATGTTGTGACTGAATACATGATGTTATGTAGCATAACAATTGATGATGTCCTTTACTATGTCAGGTGATGGAATATATTATGCAACTGAATGACATGTAATGGAATACATTGTGTAACTAAATGTGATGCAATGGAATATATTATGTAACTGAATGTGATGTCTTCTTCTTCTCGTTCGGAGTTTGACATGTCTACACAGCAAGTCCCGTTTTCTTAATAAATGCTGCTGTATTTGAAAGCTCCTCAGTGCTCCCATATATCTTTCTGTGGGTATCCATCTCTGTGGGCCAGTGTTCTTCCCTTAACTGGTTTAGTGTATTGCAGAATGTGATGTAATGTAATATATTATGTAACTGAATGCTATATAATGGAATATATTATGTAACTTCGTCGTCAACGTTCATTCTCAAACTCCCGCTGGATTTCCCTTGCAGAAGGACCACGTTCCTACAAGATTTCCAGCAAGATGTAGTCCAGATAATGGAAATGCACTGTGTCTGTTTTATTTGCACCAATGGCCCGACACATCCGTCTTCGGCAGAATATTATGTAACTGAGTGTTATGCCATGTAATGGAATTTATCATGACAGATTATATATTATGGAGCTGAATATATGTAAAATACATCATATAACAAAAAACAATAAAATGGAATATAAATTCATATATTAAATATAACCATATAGAATAGCTATAAATGAAATGCCTCATATAGCATAAATATCTGTATAACAGAACCTTGTATAACAATCTACAGACCAACAGAATACATCATTGAATGATAAATAAAAAAGTTAAATATAAGGTAAGCCCCCCAAAAAGTTGGCTGATAATCTAGTTAACAGCAAATACAATAAATAAAAGGAGAAAATTATAAAAGCAATGCCCATTTTTCTGACCTTCTTCCCTTTCTCTGGTTCATCAAGAAATAGCTGTAACAACATGCAACAGATATTTACTCCTGCAACTGTCAGTTTTTTTATGACACTGCGTGATCATTGTGTTATAATATTCATTCATACACTGGATTTTAACTTCTTTTGCGTTCATTCTCAAACTTCTGCTATTAGCAAGATGTAGTCCAGAGAACGGAATGTGTTGTCATAGTTTACAGATTGGCTGCTATATTTGTGCCTTTCAGCCTGACACATGAGACTTTGGTATAGCTTATGTCAATTTGACCCTCTAAGGGATGGAACAGTCAAATCCACCCCAAAACCTCCTTAGTCATCTCCTAACACACTTGTGGCAGGTAAACAGTGTTGCTATTCTTTGCTCCCCTTTTGAACCCTTTCAACATACGCCGTTTATAACAAATGATGAGTTGTGGAAGAGAACACACATTGTCTGGTGGAGGATGAGGTAAAAAGTAGAAAATGCAGATAGATAGGATACCCTCAGAAAGAAGCCTGACAACATAACCAAACAGGAGCTGGACTGAAGCCCACAAGGAAAAGAAAACAAACAGAGGAACAAATTGAAAATAACAGAGGATGAGGTCAAATTAATTGGGGCCTAATGGCTACAGCTGAAGAGGACAGCACAGAAATCATTGGAAAGCAACAGTTTTAATCCTATGTTCCACAGGGAACTGAAAGGAAACATTATAGATTAATAGGAACGATATTAGTTTAACAGTAAAATTTCAAGACAATGGAATCACATTCATAGCACATAAAAGTATGACTGATTTTAAATAAAGCCCCTTCAGCTGTGAGAAAGTAGCTCTTAACAGCCCATAGCCTTTCTGACAAAAGCACAGGCTCTCCTCTGTTGTGATGTAGATTTGCAGAGTATGCTGTGGATGGTTGGGAGTAGCAGAAGTAGGTGTTCATTGAAGTCTCCTCATAGTGGTAACAATATCTACAGTTTAGTTCATATAATGGATTTACTATATGTGAAGATGTTTTTCAGAGTGTCATTAAGAGATAGAATTAGAAACAATAACATCAGACAGATAACCAAAACAATACCAGTATTGGAACACATCAAAAAACAGATCAAATGGTTTTCATATGCTTCCAGACTAACAACAGACAGCATGCCACAAATGGCCATGACACGTAGACATCACGGCTATAAAGCCAGAGGCAGACCATGTAAAAGATGGATCACAGAAATCAAAGAAGCCACAGAAACAAGCACAAAAGAAGGCCAGCTCCTGAGAATTTTACTCCTGAAGCGGAAAGGCAAACAAGGGCCACAGCGTATAAATAGATAGAAAGAATATGTTTGCTGACAACCTTTAACTCAGTTGGAATATTACATAACACAAAAGATAAGATAGAAAAATGTTACTTCTACTAAAAAGCTGATAAATAAGTAAAAAATAATGAATATAAATGAGGAAAAAACCCTGATATTGTCTACGCTGCTGCCACAATTGAACAGAAAATACACACAACACAAACAAATATTGAATTAAAAATAACAAACAAACAACATATTCATTCGGTTTTTGGTAGTTCAACTCTGTGGCGAAGTGGTACAGAGCACGTTTGTGATGACCAAGGTACCAAGTTTAACCCCAGCCACAGGAATATGAGCATCTGGATCATTCAGATAGCAATGGAAAACTACTGAATATATTTATATTGTCTAGATAATCATTACAGCCAAAAAATGCTGGATTGATGGCTACATCTTAATAGGAAAAGCTACTAATTTTTTCATATATTTTTTTAGTAGAAGTAAATTTTTTATCTATTCTTTAGTGTTATCACTTCCTATGTGTGTTACTGCTGCACTCTCCTGTGTCGGATATCCTTTGGCACTTTTGGTTATATACTGGAATATTAAACTTACTTATATTTTTTTTTTAAGTTGTACATTTCTACAAAACTAAATGTTTGGACATTTTTTTATACATTGATTTTTACACCAGTTTTATGACCCATTATTTTTTCAACAGTTTTGTGACCCTAATATTTGTATACCAGTTTCTGACAAATATTTGTACACCAGTTTTGTGACTCTAATATGCACAATAAATATGAAACTTGCTCTGTTTCAAACTATTATATACCAGTCAACTTGTACAGTTTTAGCATTTTTTAACAAAATATTTGAACAAAAATTTACGTGAAAATACCTGCATTGATCTCAAGTATTAACCTTTATTAAAGTACCCTTCATACAGAATCTGGGGTCCAAATACAGAATTTAAGGATTAGATACATGGAAATGAAGAAAGTGTTCCAACTGTTTTGTAGAAAATGTATGTCACTCAATCAATGAAAAGTCAAGATATTATTACACACAGAAAAACATGGGACATGAGAAAGCTTATGCTCCTGTCAAGAACAGGTAAATGGAACAATACAGTACAGAGAAGGTGGACCAACTGTCCTACAGAGAAGGTGGACCAACTGTCCTACAGAGAAGGTGGACCAACTGTCCTACAGAGAAGGTGGACCAACTGTCCTACAGAGAAGGTGGACCAACTGTCCTACAGAGAAGGTGGACGTAACAAATGGAAGTGAAAGACAAACCTGATGCAATACATCACCTCCACACAAACATCAAGAGACCACACTATTTCAACTTAGAACAACAGGACATTGCAGGCTGTTGGGTCATCTTTACCGACTGAGGATCTCATACACAGATGAATGTCTGTATGGATCCGGAATCCCAACTCCTGAATACATACTTCAGGACTAAGATATGACTTGACATGGTGATGACTGCCTGGCTACTTCAGGACTGCAAAACATACATACAGCAGAGACAGTGGGTCTGGTCAGACGATAGAGAATTGAGGTACAAGCTATGGGGCTGCCGCTCTGACCTGGAGAAGTCAGTAGATATCACCATGGTTACCGGAATTTCAATAAAAGCATGACCAAAGATGCTGAACACATGACACATCCATCTGTTAAGACTTATTTCTAAGAATTAATACCATAAAATGCTCCTTTGAACAGTTGAAATCCATGTAGAATACTACATTAATGAAGCAATATAATGTACGTATTCTTATTTTGAACATGTATACGTTCATTATAATTTGTATCAATGCTGTCAACTACCGGTAGTCTAAATAGTAAGTAAAGTATCACAGGATGTTCGAGGAAATAAAGAATGTTGTAGCAACAAAAACCAAAAGTGTTAGCACTAAGGATAAAAGTACTATTATTCAATAATTCAAGTGCCATGCCGACTGGCGTAGGCGATCATGTTTCTCCACTACTCTCTGTCTCTTGTGTTGTCAATAAGCTCGGTTGGTGAGCTTCTACCGTGCCGCGATACAAGCCCATCTAGTAACTTTTCTTTTTGTCGACCCCTATCTCTTCTCCCTTTGAACTTTCCAGTGAAAGATACTGTTGTTACTGTTACTAATATTTTCAAAATGTTACACTTATTTGTATTATTTGTTAGTTTTAGTAGTAACAGTAACAACAATATATTATTCTTTGTGTTAAAAGTAGTCTAGCAAAAGTAAAACAATGGAGCACATATTTACCACTGTGACATATACAATTTTAATGCAATTATGTTATTTATGGAAACCTGGTTGGAATGCATGTTTTGCATACCCTTTTCCATTGCACCGAGATACATTGTTATCTGTTGTTATGAAATACTGAAATGATTCTTCTGGGGTTAACAGATATACTATTCTAACGAGTCATTGAAATCCTGGGGTTAACAGATATAATATTCTAACGAGGCATTGATATCCTGGGGTTATCAGACATACTATCTAATGTGTCATTGGTATCCTGGGGTTAACAGACATACTATTCTAATGTGTCACTGATATCCTGGGGTTAACAGACATACTATTCTAATGTGTCACTGATATCCTGGGGTTAACAGACATACTATTCTAATGTGTCATTGGTATCCTGGGGTTAACAGATACACTATTCTAATGTGTCATTTATATCCAATGTGTATATGACTTCTGAGTTCATTTTCAAACTCCTGCAGATCAGCAGAATGTAGTCCCTAGAACGGAATGCATTTTCATGGTTTACAGATTAGCTGCAATATCTACACATTCTGGCCTGACACGTCCGACCAGCAATGCTTTTGGGTCACTTTAACCATATATAAATAGGACAGCTAACTTCACCCCAAAACCTCCTTTATACACAACTGTTGGTATAGAAGATGTGAGAAACAACAACTGACCTTTGATCCATGCTGCCTCATAGCATGCTGTGCAAGTGACACTAACTTGTCCCTGTACAAAGTAGCAGCTCTGCTGTGGTACTTCTTCTGGGCATCATTTGTTGTACAGCCATGCTGCTGGAAGAATGCTCTCTGAAATCATGACAGATAACAGCAACCTGTTAGTCCTGAGAGAAGAACATTGGGTTCGGGATCATGTATGTATTGAGAATTTCCACTGGGATACCCTCTTCACAGTGCTCTTTTGAGGACTTTAATATCGAGGATCGCCTTTGCCCATGCAGAAGCTTCCCCTTCTCCAAGTAATTAACAAATACAAGGAAATTGCAAAGCTCATAAAACTTTGCGCTAGCGGCATCACAAATTTTTCTATATTCAAACTCTTGCAGATTAGCAGGATGTAGTCTAGAGAGCGGAATACATTGTGCAATGGAATGAAGCCTAGCTGCAATATGTGTACCTTTCTATCTGACACATCTGACCGGTATGGGTTCTGGGTCACTTTGATATTTGAAATGGGACAGCCAACTCCACCCCAAGCATCACAGCTGGCCACTGACTATGTCTTATTCTTTCTCTTTCTTCAATTGAAGTCAGACGCTAATATTGGTTTCATCAATTAACTATAACAAGTTATAATTCTACGTCTCAGAACAGGACACAACCGACTCCGCAGTCGCATATATACAAAGTTCAAGATTGGCAACACAGCCATGTGTACATGTGGACAGGCAGCACAGAGTGCCAAACATATACTTCAAGAGTGTTCTGAGCATGAAACGCTGAGGCAGACATATTGGCCAGAGGAAACAATACTGGAATCAAAACTCTATGGGACACTGTATGAACTACAAAAGACAGTGAGTTTTATAAAGGAGACAGAATTACAGATATAGACATGTTTCAAGTGAACGAAAGAAGAAGAATAAGAAAGATCAATGAACTGTACTGCGGTCACCAGCCCCGAGACTGGGTCGTAGAGCTTATCCATCAGAGCTGTTTCAGATCGCAATAGTTTTCATTTTTTGGTGCCATACAATAGAAAGTTCTGTAAAATGTCCTGTGTTTTCTAGAAATTGTTCACAAAGGCACATATCAATGTCACCAACTACAAACTTTCTGTACATGTATTGTTTGATTCTGTTGTGGCCTGTTCTCAATCTAAATATGATTGTTTGTTCCTTTCACTCAGTCTGTAGATAGCATCATCTTTGCTGTTGCATGGGCGAGTTAATGTCCGATTTCATGTTAACCTTTAGTATACTGTAGGCGCCAACTGGCACCAAATTCAATGTATTTGAATAGTTGTCATCGTCATGTATCGTCAATTGATATGCACCACTTTCAACAAGGAAATCATGATGTTAAACTAACATCATTCATCCGGGTAACACAGGAAATGAAAGTTGACATTATTTACTTTTCCATTTGTTTTCAGAACAGAATGTCATACTCTATCAAAATCGTTTGAAATGGCAGACATTTTTTTAGAAATATTTAGAACTATTAAGCCCAGTGATAACGCTAGTGAGATCAACGTGTTTCGCTTCTTTTCACAGATAATCACACTATATAGTTAATGTACACACAATATACTCACAGCATTAGCATTTCCTCCGACTTGCATGGCTCGAAGCTGCAGCCATGTCCAGTTTGTATCTAATTGTGTTGAGCGTATGAAAGTGACATGAACACCAAGTGACCTGTGCACTGCAGAGCAGTCAATACACAAGAAGACTCCGTATGTTACACTGGCCCATGTTGGATTACTATGACCACAGTCAAAGCATTGCTGGTAGAGAGAAAGTGATTATATCATTCATTATTCAGATTTCACATGATGATATGGAATTACAAGCGAAATGTCACTCAACAAAGAATAATACAGTTACCCGGTAAATTTGATACTATCTTTGCAGTTTACCTGTCAACATGAACTTGAGTAGGGGTCATGATATTGATAAAAAAACTGGGTTGACTTTTTTTTAAATTGGATTTAACTTTAGACACCATCTATTCTTTTAACCTTTAGCAACCCAGAGAAAAGTATGCAACCTCTTTCTGGAACCCAGACATTTTTTATGATTTCTCTGGAAGTTTTTGCTTTTTGGTGTAACTTTTTATTTATTATAGATTTCAAATTCTGCGATAATAGAGATACGTGGATGCTGGATATGGTGGTGGTGTTTATCTGTCAGTGTTATGTGGACAACCAATATGGACAGTATAACAATGACAAAAAACATACACACATAAAGGACTTACTGGCAGAGTTAATCCATATCTGTAGCGGCAAATAACAATGTAGATCTATATATCTTGGCAACTATTATTATCAACTCATTGTCAACTGATTATCAACTCATTGTCAACTGATTATCAACTCATTGTCAACTGATTATCAACTAATCAATCATATCCATAATATAACTCACTGAAGCCTTCATAGTCTTCGTCTGAAATCAGCATCCATGAAGAATTAACGAACAATGGCATCAATGAAGTTAGGCTTGTACAGTATGGCTTGCAATCGTGAAGAGGTCTCATAAATTACGACAAGAGTATTTATATTGCCGCGAAAAATTCAGGGACAATCACTTTAACAAATAGATATTATAAAAGCATGATGGGGAAATAATCATGGGAGATTGCTGTCCATGACTACAAATGGCTACCTCAATGGTGACATGACATCAGTTTGCTACAGATTAAAGGAAGGTTAACCTTTGCAAATGAAACATTTACTACATCAGACTTCGTTACGGATGTGTGTGAGGATGGTGATTTGAGGTTAAGTGTTTCAGGGCTGGGGATTAACTGCAAATGGCTAATGTGGGTTTGTTTTAGTGGAAGTGTTTGGGGATGATGATTTGGGATTAGGTGTTTCAGAACTGAAGATTAATTAATGACACATGGCTGATGTGGAATACAGATTACAGGAGGCATTTCAGTGCAGAAGTATCCGTGGATCATCATATCCTGCTAGGAGTGTAGCATATACTTCTGGATTAACTACTTCAGCATTCTACTGTCAGATCACTTGATCCATCTATAGTGATGGTACGTCTGGCATTTCCTGTCAACTAGGAGTCTGCCACAAAAGGACAACTGAGTAATTTCTGCAGGCCTGCATATCTTCATCATTCACAGGAACCATTTGACAGAAGATAGTAAAAAAACTGAGACAATACATGCAGTGACAATGATTTTTTTACAGGTGACATATATATCTACATATCCTCCACCAACTTAGTACGTTAGTTGTCGGATCATTATCATTACACTCTATAGGTGCTCCAATCTCATACTCATTATGTCCTTCAGCATTTAATAACTATTCTGCGCTGGTTGATAGCTCTCCTTTAATTTCTATATGCTGCTCATTTCTTGTAACACCAAGCTTCATTCGCAGGTCCTGCATTCTTGCCACAAACACAGAAGAAATACACACCATATCATCCAACTGGCCTAGCTCCTTGACTGCATTCAACATATCAGTCCATTGAACTACCATTAGTCACTGTGGTCATGATCGCCCACAGTAAAGAAGACCACTGAACAAGTAAACAAGCTTTCATTCATTACATTTTTTATTATTGTTGTGATTTTCATTGGTCACTGTTCATATACTTTACTTGAGGGTAAAGTCAACGGGAAGCGGGCAAGAGGTAGGCAGAGATACAAATGGGAGAGTAACATCACAAGATGGACAGGTTAGTCCAGCAGAGTGCACCACCAAAACAAGAGACGGGATGTTGGAGATACGTTGCAGCCAACCTTCGTTGCGGAGACTGCACTTAATGATGATGAAGGTTAAGTACGGTTAGGATTATAAATAATATTTCTAATGTGTGCACGCACCTCGCTCCGCGTGTAGCGCAAAAAAATAACTATCGTTCAGTACAAATCATAGGGAATTTTTTTTAATATGTAAATTGGAAAAGATTATGCATAAGTTCATGTGTCTAGAGTTGAACTCAGTGATTGTCGGGATGTGACATCACAGCCATTAATTTCATTGATGTTACACAGAAACCTGTGATGTCTGCTAGTTCAAAATGTAAACAGTGTGCTATTTATAGCACAGTGAAGAGGGTAAAGTTGCTTTGGATTCTACACTGTGCTATAAATAGCACACTGTTTACATTTTTAACTAGACGGTGTTTCCGTTTAACACCAATGAAATTAATGGCTGCCTTGATGTCACATCCCGACAATCACTCAGTTCAAATCTAGACACAGACGAACTTATGCATAATCTGTTTCTTTTCCAATTTACACATTTTTTTTTATTTCCTATTATTTGTACTGAGCGATCAGTATTTCTGCCCGCTACACACGGATCAAGGTGTACGCACTTAAAAACATTATTTCTAATCCTAACCGTACTCTAAGTACTTAACCGTAAGCTTGCCAAATCACACAACAAAGGTTAGGAAATACCACGAAACTAGAGCAAAAGGTCACAGTGTAGAATTAAAAACCACCTTTATCCACAGATTCACAAATTGAGATACAGTGAATTGATACAGTCATACACTACACACTTCTTAGTAATAGACCACTCATCAACATTTGTTTTTGAAGTAGGTACTTGGACATCTGGGATTAGCGTGTTTGGGAAATTTTTCTTAGGCTATAAATTTATTGTGACAGGGTTTAAAATAGTGTTTGCATCATTTGTTGTGTTTGAAACTAGATTTATTAAGTTCTGTAACCATTTTTCTTTTTATATATGTAACTTTTAAGAGAGTAAAACAATGCCTTCTTCTTCTTCATCGTTCTTCAGTCAGATATCAGGTTACAGCACCAATAGCTTCAATGAATTGTGTGATTCGCTTCATGTCATCCATGGAACCCCTCAAATCTGGAAGCAGTGCCGTCTCAGTAGGCCATATTTTCTCCCTCTCTTCTTGGTAGAGTTGACAGGCATGAAGAATGTGTTCTGCAGTCTCTGGGCTCAGTCCACAGTTGCACAGGTCTGTCTCACCAATCTTCAGCTTTCGGAACATGTGACTTCTCAGTCTGTTGTGACCAGTTCGTAATCTGAAAATGATGGTTTGTTCCTTGCGTGACATTTGGTGGTAGGGGTCATTTGGTTCTGCAGTTGGGTGCATTTGCTTCCACTTTTTCTTATATTCTGCTTTTAACATGGTCTTACTTTCATAGTACGTATTATCATTTTCTATTTGTTCCAGTGATCCCCCTTTCCTTGCCAGGAGATCAGCTTTTTCATTTCCAGGTATGCCACAGTGACCTGGGATCCACTGCTGTACTGTTTCTTTAAAACAATGCCCAAACCAACAGTTAATTATTTAAAATATCAACATTTGTTTAAATTATGCACATTAGCCAAAATTTTGAATATTAATTAGTTGTACGTGCATCTGAGAATCACAGCAATGTGATCAACAGATGCGTCTTGTCTTTGCGAATACAAAAATATATAGTTTCTGTGGTATTTTATTATGTTTAATAGATATATAATTTATTTTCATTTTAATTATGCAAATAAGCAGTCATTTTGAATATCAATTAGTTCTGTGTCCATCATAAAATTCCAGAAATATGATCAACATAAGCGTCTTGTCTCCGCAAACACAAAAATGTATAGTTTGTGAATTGTATTATTGAAAATAACAAAAGATAATTCAGAAATTATCAGCTTGGCTACATTTTGTATTCACAAGTTTTATTTATATTTTCCTATATGTTCCATTTTGATGTCAAATTCATTAGAAAAAAATTTATTTTTTTTCAGCACTGACGTACATACTTGGTTGAGGTATCGCTGAATTGCAATTTTTAACTCTTTCAGGACTTGATTATTTTTAGGTTTGGACTAAATTACTATTATAAAATTTCCTTATATGTGTTTTTTATTGTATCACTTGACATACTAATATTGATAAAATAGTGTATGTGAAATACATCATTGGAAATGGGACTGGATACAGAATATGAATATATAAGTACATTGATGATATTTGATTGCTGCACAAGGTTACAGTTAGCCGGCTGAAGTACATTATAGTTCTCCGCTGTGACCTTTGCTCTAGTTTCGATGTATTTTCTGACCTTTGTTGTGTGATTTGGCAAGCTTACGGGTAAGTACTTAGAGTAAGGTTAGGATTAGAAATAATATTTCTAATGTGTGCGCACACCTCACTCCGTGTATAGCGAGCAGAAATACTGATCGCTCACCACAAATAATAGGAAATTGTAAAAAATGTGTAAATCGGAAAACAAACAGATTATGCATAAGTTCGTCTGTGTCTAGAGTTGAACTGTGTGATTGTCGGATGTGACGTCAAGGCAGCCATTATTTTGATTGGTGTTACACGGGGATCCATGACGTTGGATAGTTAAAATTGTCAAGTGTGCTATTTATAACACAGCAGAGAATTATTCTGTACTTTTACCGAAAAAAAGGTAAATTTTTCGTATCGGTGTACACTGCGCGTGTAACTCCAATGGATACCGTGACGTCAGATCTCCCAACACAAACCACATTTACAAATATAACTTTTATAACTGTTATTTTTTAATTTATAACTGATCCTAACCCTGGCGCATTTCACGTTCAAGTAACTGTTGTGACCTTTGGCCTGGATTCATGGGGCTTCCTAACCTTTAACGGAAGTCGGTTGTGGAATGTGATCTCGAGGTGAAGTGTTGGGTAAGGTGGTGGTTAGGTAAAAAAGAAAAAAAAGGAAGGGGGGGGGGGCAAAGCCCACCCCCATATATTACATTCAGCAAAATAATTCATTTCCTTCACAATTAGAAAAAAAAACCAAAACAAATTTTTTTAAAAACAACAACGGGGGCTTTCCTTCCAAAAGAGGGGGTGCTACATCACCAAAACCTACTTCCGAAAAAGAGAGACATTTTGAAAATAGCCCACGCGTTCATTAGAAGAATACTGTAGTGCACGACAAACGATCTGACATATTCCCTAAATTTACGTGCTGGTGAAATAAGTGCATATTTGGATTGCTGCATTCGTGAAGGTTAGGTATATACCCGTTTATGTGCCCGTTTATTCTATCATTATCAATACACATTGATAGAGACTGATAGCAGAATTGATGGATTCAATGGTTACAACGGATTTGGCAGGAGTCGGCAGATATTTTCGTGGAGTTCTTGTGTGAAATAAAGCATGGATTTATCAGGCAAGCCAAGATGAATGATGTACGTATTTAATCTAATTAACAATGTTTATATTTTGGACTAGCCGACTATGGATTTTGCCGTATTCCGCGCAAAACGAATGAAATGGTTGGCTCTACCATTCACAAAGCCACGTCGCGCGCAAAAACTCTCCTTTTTGCTTCCGCTGTGTGGCGTCACGGCATCCATTATTTTCATTTGCAGTGCGCGGAAATCCATGACGTCTGGTAGTCCGGAATATAAACATTGCGCTATTTATAGCACAGTGGTTACTTGAACGAGAAATTTACCCTAACCCTTATCCCTAACCCTATTTTAAATATAAATTCTACAAATCACACTGCAAAGGTTAGGTAATACCTAGAAACTTGAGCGAAGGTAACAGTGTACACCAATCATTCCCCAAGGCCAGTTTCTCCATCGATGAGGCCTTTACATGTGAATCCCGTAATGTGATTTACGTGATCATATGTAAACGCTGTGGTAAGCAATATATCGGTGAGACTGGCCTTAGACTGAGCGACCGATTCTGTAACCACTTGCATGCTATCAAACACAGAACACCCACTCCTGTGGCCAATCACTTCAACGGCGATGGCCACCGTGGTGTCCTTGACATTCAGGTCACTGCCATCAGATCCTGCACAACCGATGATAGATCTAAGTACGCCCTCGAAAATCGTCTCATTTTCGAGTTGGCTACCATCAAGCCATTTGGACTCAATTCCGACCACTCTTTCGCTTAGTTCTCGGTCGTATTGGTCTTTGTTACGTCATCGTTTTGTTCCTCTCGTTTCACCTGTATTATCGTCTTTGTGTACTTCCTGTTCGTATGCTTCCGGTATCTATCTTACCACCACATTTCACTCGCATACGAAATCATTTTTACTTGTGGTTTTTTTATGTTTGTATGTTATGTCCGTATCTTGAAAAAGGCCTATTGGTCCGAAACGTCGACTTTGTCCTGTGTATTGTCATCTGTAGATTATATTCTGTGTTTTGTTTTATGTACCATATTTACATCCTGATAGTGTGTAGTGTTTTAGTCGTCATTCAGTAGGACTTCATTACCTGTCCTACGCGTATTATTTTCCATTATGTTCTACTAGCAGTACCACCTTCTATTGATTAGGCTACTTAATAGAATTTATGTAAAATATGTATTATGCTAGCTTTCATTAGACTTGATAAATATTAGTCTATGTTTCATCAAATGAATGACTTCGTCATCAGTCACAAGCAAGTACCGTGTAACTTGACAAGTGGGAAAAGACAACAAATAAAATTCCGTAGGCACTCGCGACCTGATATTCTAAAATTATAGATTTGTATATTATAAAATTAACATAGTAAATAAAATTATATTTTAACGAATATTGTGTAACAAGAATATCTCGACAAACAATGCAATTACTTTATTTGTTGGTACTGACAACGAACGTTTGAATATTTGTTTAATGTCGTTCTCAGCCGGGTGGTCTGCCATGATGATGACGTTCCCTTGTTAGGTCACATGACTCCTGCATCAGGACCGGACTCAGTAGTTATGTGCCGTTTGATTGGTTGATTTTTATTGAATTTCTTGAGTTGGACACTTACTGCGGACATGGAGAGAAGATTAAAGGCTTTCGAGTACAAATGCTACAGACGAATTTTCTGTAGGGAACATAAGACCAATGTGTACGTAAGAAATAAAATAGAGATGTGGGCAGGTGTTCAAGAGCCATTGTTTTCAATAATGAAACGACGAAAACTAGCATGGTTCGGACATGTATGCAGGCAAGATTCCTTGTCAAAACAATACTGCAGGGAACTGTCGAGGGGGAAGAAGTAGAGGTGATGAAAAAAAAAAGGAAGACATGGACAGATAACATCAAGGAATAGACAAGGCAAGATATTTCCACACTCATTCGCATCACTGAGGATAGAATTCGCTGAAGAACTCTGTGTACTGAAGCATCCAATGTGGTAGGCCAACCCCTACGACCCTGAAGGGTTACGGGTTTATTGATTGATTGAATGTTTAGAAATGGCTAAAAGTACCTTCGATGACATGAGGAAAATATTAACATCTAAACAAATTACAAACAAGTTAAAGATGATATTTATAAAATGCTACATCTATTCTATATTAATGTATAGTTCGGAAACATGGACACTAAATAGACAATTAGAACGCCCGTGTGTTGCCGGGCCCGAACGGAGAGCAAAGAATAACAACACTGTTTACCTTCCACGCATGTCGTAAAAGGCGACTAAGGAGGTTATGGGATGGAGTTGGCTGCGCCATCCCATATAGGGTCAGTGACCCAGAGCCATGCTGAAGTCGGATGTGTCAGGCCGAACGGCGCAGATATAGCTGCAATGTTGTAAACCATGACACAACGCATTCCGTTCTCCGGACTACATCCTGCTAATCTGCAGGAGTTTGAGAACGAACGCAGAAGAAGAAGAATAAACAATTAGAAGACAGAAGTGATGCCTTTGAGATGTTCGTATATAGAAGAATAGGGAGAATAGCACGTAAAGAAAAGAAAACAAATAAAGAGGTGCTAAAGACACTCAATATGAAGAAAGAACTACTTAGAGAAATAAAGATCAAGCAAATAAAATATTTTGGACAAATTAAAAGACATGACACCTTATTGAAGATCTTACTTGAGGTAAAAGTCAAAGGGAAGCGAGCAAGAGGTAGGCAGAGATACAAGTGGGAGAGTAACATCACACGATGGACAGGTTACAATCTAGCAGAGTGCACCACCAAGACAAGAGACAGGGGATGTTGGAGATCCGTAGCAGCCAACCTTCGTTGCGGAGATGGCACTTGATGATGATATGCAAATAGTACCCCACCGAATAGTAAAATAGTAAATGAGAAAAATGTAAAGCAGGTGAATAGTTTCAAATATTTAGGGAGGTTAATAACTTCAGATGATAAATGCAAGACCGAAATTATAAGCAGAATAGGACAAGCAAAAGTAGCATTCCATAAACTGAAAAATATCTTGTGCAACTATTCCATATCGATGGATACTAGAAAACGTGTCCACTGTCCTCGAATGCTACATTGAACGACCAGTGCTATTCAATGGAAGTGAAGCATGGACAATAAATAAGACATCACAAAAACCATTGGAGGAAGCAGAAATGTGGTTTATTTGAAGAATATTACGCATTTCTTGTACAGCAAAGATTACTAATGAAGAATGTCTTAGAAGGATGAATGTGAAATGATACATTATTGATAATAGGTCTATGAGAAAAAGAAAATTGTTGTTTTTTTCTAATATTTATATCCAGTCCACTTTCTTTACTTGATTTATCGACTTGATCTATTAGTCTTTGTAGCTCATGTTCAATTTCTACTAAAAGAAGTGTCATTCTGCATAGGCCTATTGTTTATTATTTTCCCACTGATCTTGAGTCATGGCATTCATTCTATATGTTTAAAGATTTTCTCTATGTAAATATTAAATAGACTGGGTGATAAAATACATCCTTGTCGTACCCCCTCTACTTATTTCCATGTATGGTGAATTGTTGTTTTCACACCTTATTGGTGTAGTTTGTTCCCAATAAATATTTTTAATTAATCTGATGTCTTTTCCATCTATGCCTATTTCTTGAAAACATTCGATTTATTGTCCATATTGGACTCTGTCAAAGTCCTTGCTGTACTCTATGAAGCATATATATATATATATATATATATATATATATATATATATATATATATATATATATATATATATATATATATATATATATATATATATATATATATATATATATATATATATATATCCTTTGGGGGGGGGGGGCTTCTATGGCTCCATAATTGTCTTAGAAAACTCTTAAATTGGTTGGGAAGAATGAAAGTCAAACATGCAAGTAAGAGAATACATCAAACAGCAGTAAATTTCTACAGTGATGTGAAGAAAAAGAGGGACTTGTACTTAGAATGAATGAAAACAGACTGTCACTACAAACATTAAAATGGGTGCCAGATAGGGGGAGGGGGGAATAGAGGAAGACCAAGAGAATAACCATAAAAAAAGGTATGGGTCTCAACAACGTGCAAGAATTACACACATTAGCATCATATCGCTCAAACTGGAGAGCTCTGGTTTTTGCCTAATGCACTGTAATCGGCGCTGAGAAAATATAGATGGATGGGTAAAAGTAGGTCATATGGCAACAACCTGCCGTCGGGAATGAAGATAACTCTTCATATACTAAGCCGCAGCAACTATTAGGTGGAGTGGTCAGTTCCTTTCTTTGCTGTCTTTTCCTCCCCTAACTCTTGTGTCAGGTACTCATTTACAGTTGAGTCGACTGGAAGAGTGGTTGTGTCAAGTGAGAAATCATAACCCGGATTTTTTTTTTGTTAGGGTATGTTTTTGTGACATGCTGTAACCAGGTGATAGCAAGCAAGCTCACTATCAATTAGTTTATCTCGCTCCCCGACAGATAGACAGGCAGGCATGCAGGCAGGCAGACAGCCAGACAGACAGGCAGGCAGGCAGGCAGGCAGACAGGCAGACAGACAGACAGACAGATAGATAGACAGACAGACAGATAGATAGATAGATAGATAGATAGATAGATAGATAGATAGATAGATAGATAGATAGATAGATAGATAGATAGATAGATAGATAGATAGATAGATAGATAGATAGATAGATAGATAGATAGATAGATAGATAGATAGATAGATAGATATATAGATAGATAGATAGGTAGATAGATAGGTAGGTAGGTATGTAGTTAGGGCCTATAAATACTCTGTTCATTCTTAGAATGAAGTGGGTCAGTGCTCCTGATTGGTTGTTGGACACAGAACACCTTAATCGATTGTTAAGTGTCCAATAATATTGCTTTTAAATTTCGTTTTTAAATGTTGTTTAATTATTGTTTTTAAATATTTTAAATAAAATTGTTTTTACATGCCATTAGCTGTTTAAAAGCACATGTTGTCGCGGAGTAATATGGAGAGGGGGAATGTTTTTAACCACGTCATTCTTAAAGTAAACAGAGCTGGATTCGAACCCACTTTGTGCGGAAGAAGCAGTGCTGCCAAGAATGTTCAAAAGTAGTCTAATATCACCGAATGACCATCAAAAGGTAGCCTAATTGGTCTACAAAAGTTGTTTATTGTATTCATCATCATCAAGTGCCTTCCCTCAACAAAGGTTGGCTGCAAAGAACCTCCAATATCATCTGTCTCTTGCTTTGGTGGCGTCACACTACTATACTATAACCTATGCACCTCGTAATGTTTCCTCCTACCTGTATCTCTGCCTACCTATTTCTCGACTACCCACAAATAAAATCTTCAATAAGAAGTCTTCTTAGCCTCTTATGGTCCCTGCCGTGTTGCGTTGATTATCATGTCTCTCCGCCGCTCTTCTATTTCGTGTGCTGTCAATCCTTTCTGATACCGATGTTCTCCCATGCCACAATGTTAGGTTGTCAAACATCTTCTCTCTTGGTCTTCCCCTTCTTCTTCTTTCGTTCACTTGAAACATGTCTATATCTGTAATTCTGTCTCCTTAATAAAACTCACTGTCTTTTGTAGTTCATACAGTGTCCCATAGAGTTTTGATTCCAGTGTTGTTTCCTCTGGCCAATATGTCTGCCTCAGCGTTTCATGCTCAGAACACTCTTGAAGTATATGTTTGGCACTCTGTGCTGCCTGTCCACATGTACACATGGCCGTGTTGCCAATCTTGAACTTTGTATACATGTGACTGCGGAGTCGGTTGTGTCCTGTTCTGAGACGTAGAATTATAACTTGTTCTGATTTGTTCATATTGTGATAGTCATCTTGTGTTGGTGTTTGTGGCTTTCTTATTGACTTTATCATCTGTTTTTTCTGATGGTAGGTGATTGGTATATCTGGTTGGTCTTCGGCAGCACCTTCCTTAGCCAGTTGGTCTGCTTTTTCATTTCCTGGTATTCCACAGTGAGAGGGTATCCACTGCATGGTTACCCTATACTGGTAAGACAATTCGCTAAGTAGTTTTTTTAAGTCTGTTAGTTTTCCAGACTGGAGAGCTTGAAGCACTGACCTTGCATCTGTCAGGAATACCACAGGCTGTAGGTCAGAGTTGGAGTTCAGCAGTTTTTTAGCTGCCACACTAATTGCCTGGATTTCTGCATCATAATTATTGCAGAATTTTCCTGTCGGTGTTCTGATTGTATCTCTAGGCTTGTGTGGATATTCTATATATACACCTGCACCTCCATTCCTCACAGCATTCTGTGCTGACCCATCTGTGTACACTCTGACCCATATATCTTGTGGATATTCCTCATCCAGGAAACTGAGGGTGATTGTCATTCGCTGCACACTGTTCTGTTCGTCCTCGCTTAGTATTCCTTTCACATGGGTCTGAATGTATATTGGCATTCCATGGCTTTCACTCCACGGGGTTTGCTCTGGTACAGACCTTAAGGGGCTGCCAACTTCAGGTAGGTCTGTAAGTTGTCTACGGAGTCGTTTAGCTTGATGGATAAAGCTGCTCCTTTTCAGTCGTCCCATTGCTAGATTTTGGAATCTTTCCTTCATTGGATGACTTGGCATACACTGAAACTTTTCTGCTTGAATTAGTACTTTTGTGTCTCTGCGTTCGCCAAGTGTTTGCATTCTTCCCATTTTCTGCATCTCTGCTATGGGTGTTGATTTCATTGCTCCCAACATTATTCTAAGTGCCTGGTTTTGCACTTTATCTAGATCTTGTAATGTGGTGTTTGATGCAGGACACCACGCAGCTGAACCGTATTCCAGGTGTGGTCTTATGCCTTGCTGGTAAACTTTACTGAGTATATTTCCACTGGCTCCCCATGTGGTTCCACTTAGTTTTCTCAGGATAGCTAGCTTCCTCCTGGCTTTTGTTGTTGCTTTGTTTATGTGCTGCTTCCATGTCAGCTTATCATCAAAAGTAACTCCGAGGTATGTGGGTTGTTTGTCTTCTTTCAAGAGCTCTCCATCTATCTTGATATGACCAGCTTTTTGTTTTGGTGAGAGGGTAAAGAGTGTAGTGCTGCACTTATCTGTGTTAATGCTGACGCACCATTTATTAGCCCATAAGGTTAGGGCATCGATAGCTCTTTGTATTTGTTTAGTGGCCACTGTTGCATGTTCTTCCGTGCACCAGATCACCAGGTCGTCAGCATACATTGCCACTTTGATCCCATGTGGTAGTTCAGCAACTAGGTCATTGATGTAAACCAAGAAAAGTGTGGGTGACAGGACTCCTCCCTGGGGGACTCCATGACGCAGTAGAACTTTCTTGCTCTTGCGACCATCTAATTGTACCCTGGCTCTTCTATTATGCAGGTATGCTTTTACCCATTTGTACATTCTTGAGTTAACCCTGCAATTTCTCAATTTCTTTAGGAGCCCTTCTTTCCAGACCTTATCAAATGCTTTTCTGAGGTCTATCCATGCTGCTAGTACCAGTTTCTTTTCTTGGAAGGCATCCTCAATCTCTTGGGAGAGGTAGGTTGCCTGATCTTCAGTAGAGTAGCACTGTCTGAAACCTGCTTGCTGTGATACCAGAAGGTTTTCACTTTCAAGGTACCACTGCATCCTAAGATTGATAATGCGTTCCATTGTTTTACATAGACAGCTTGTGAGGCTGATGGGCCTGTAGTTGGAGACTGTGTTGCCATCTTTTCCTGATTTGAGGAGTGGTATCATTATTGCTTCTCTCCACGCCTGTGGTACATTACCTGTGGACCAGATTGTGTTAAAGATCTGCAGTAGCTTTGCTCTTGCTGCACTTCCCAGGTTTCTAATCATTTCATTGGACACTCCATCAGCTCCAGGGGACTTTTTCATTTTCAATTTGGATATTGCATGCTCCAGTTCTCTCATTGTGATTGGTGCCTCCATGACTTCAGGTATAGGTTCACCTTGTCCAATGTTTTGGTGGTTCTCTCGAACCTCCTGTTGTTTGTCTGGGCTGACTTTGACGTTATTGTCTTCTGCAAAGGAATCTGCAAAGTAATCAGCTGCATGTTTACCTGTTAAAATGTTTCTATCTTTATAAAGTGTGATCCTGGTATTTCTCCCTGTACCTTCATCATTTAGTTGTTTTACAAGTTTCCATAATTTCCTAGTATCTCTTTCTAGGTTCAGCGACTCTGTTTTTTCTTTCCAGCTGCTCCGTCTGGCTTGTAACTTGGCTCTTTGAAATTTAGCCTTTGTTTGCTGATATTTGTTGTGATGTTCTTGGCTAGGTCTGTTCTCAGCCTGCTTTCTAGATGTTTCCATCTCATTTTGCAGCTTTTCCAGTTCATCATTCCAGTAGGGTTTGTAGTTTTTGCGTGCCCCCCTGGGTATGGTTTTACTAGCAGCATGTAGTATACATCTATTAAATTCACTCACTGCTCTTTTGATGTCTTTGTCCAAGTTCATGTCCTTAGCTAGAACACTGGTTAAATGCTGGTACATTTTCCAGTCTGCCCTCTTATTGTTCCACCTAGTGAGCGTGCTGCTGTCCTTGGTATATTCATTGTGAATTTCCAGAAATACTGGTCTGTGGTCACTACCCCCAAGCTGCTTTCCAACGACACGTGTGATGTTCCATTCCAGGCCTGGTGAGTAGAATGCCAGGTCTGGTGTAGAGGTGGTGTGCCATGCTCTCGAGTAGAAGGTTGGTGAGTCTGCTGGCTGGTTAATAAGAATGAGATTATTTTCATCCTGCCAGCTCTCAAGTTCCTCACCTCTCTTGTCGATATGATCGTAGCCCCAGCTCTGAGAGTGGCTGTTGAAGTCACCACACACCATAAGCCTTTCTTTGTCTGGAATTGTGTCTAGTGCCAATGGTTTATCATTTGGGCAGTAGTAGTTCAGGAGATGGAATTCTGCACTGTCTGTTTTTAGGTGGAGCATCTGGTATTCTGCCCCGTCCATGTATACTTCCAGCTGACATGCGCTGATATTGTTTTTAACTAGTGTCAGAATTCCACCCTTTCGCCTGTCTTTTCGGTCAGATCGGTAGCACTGGTAGCCTCTGATTTTGAAGGCTATGTCGCTGCTGAGGTGTGTTTCTTGGATACAGCATATATTTACTTGTTCTTCACTGAGGACATTTTCAAGTTCCAATTTTTTGCTGTATCCATCTCTTTTACTGTTGACACCCTCAGCATTCCAGTGCATTATTTTTATTGGTCGTTTGTTTGTTTGGCCAGTAGCTCTATTCCCTTGCCTCCTGGCTCCTCGGGGCAATTGAGAAGGACTTCCAGTAACTGAGGTTGGGCCCTTTCGAGGTATAGGGCCCGGCACCGTCCCTGCCTGAACGTCCGCCACAGGGCAGGCACCATAACGTTTATTAGATGCAGACATGTTTCCATTGTGTTTTATGCGTGGCAACCTGATTATCTGTGCGCCTTTTGGCTGGTTGCCTCCGTCTTCAGCACTCTGCTTACTTGGGCCGGACTATGGTCCTGCTCGAGTGGGAGTGCCCGACCAGTCTTAGTTTCCAGCCTCTGATGGCTGAACTAAGCCCCATCACCACTTCAAGGTTCTGGCCTCGATGGGGGGTCTTCCCCTATATCTCCTGCTCTTTAAACTTCAACTTGTCTGTTGTTACAATGTGCTCCATCGTTCCTCTCTTCATGATGTGTCCAAAAGATTTTGATTGTCTCTTTCTGATGCCGATAAGCAGCTCTCTTTTAAAATTAACTTCAACTAAACCAGTTGAAGGAAGAACACGGCCCATATAGATGGATATCCACATAAAACTGTATGGTGGTACTGAGGAACTGTCAAATACAGTAACATTCATTAAGAAAATCGGACTTGCTATGTACACATGTCTTCTTCTTCTTCTGCGTTCGTTCTCAAACTCCTGCAGATTAGCAGGATGTAGTCCGGAGAACGGAATGAGTTGTGTCATGGTTTACAGCATTGCTGCGATATCTGTGCCTTTCGGCCTGACACATCAGACTTCAGCATGGCTTTGGGTCATTGACCCTATATGGGATGGGACAGCCAACTCCATCCCATAACCTCCTTAGTCGCCTTTTATGACATGCGTAGAAGGTAAACAGTGTTGCTATTCTTTGCTCCCCTTTCGGGCCCAGGCAACACACGGGCGTACACATGTCAAACTGCGGACGAGAAGAAATTAACTTCTTTCAATATATCTTCATTTCTCTTTTTATCTGTCCATAGTGTTCTCAACATTCTTCTATAGAACCACATCTCTGCTGCCTCAATATAATTTTCACTGTTCTGCTGGGTGTCCAAGATTCACTTCCATACATCAGAATTCGTTCTATATAACTTCTAAGAACTCTCTCATCTCAACTGACAGAGATATATTGCATAGGATGATCTTCATCTTGTGAAATGTTGTCGTTGTCTTGGAATTCTACATTTGACTTCTTTAATACATCTTCCATCTGATGTTATTAATGCACCGAAATATTTGAATATGTTGACTTTCTTTAGACTGATCTCATCTACTTTGATGTTGCATTCTGGAGTAAATTTATTCTTCCATATTACCACACTATTTCAGTGTTTCTGCTATTCAGACCTTTGTTGTGACCTTCTCTTGTGCAATGATATCCATCATTTCTTGTAACAGTGTTTCAGCCATAAAAACTGTATCATCAGCATATTGTATGGTGTATTATCTATAGCGTATTGTATATCTCAGCGTATTGTATATCTCAGAGTATTGTATATCTCAGAGTATTGTATTACACGCCCTACAACTGATATTCCTGGAATATCTTGTATGAATCTCATCATTCCACTGACAGTGAATGATTTACGTATAAACTAAACACGCTATAGCTTAGGGGGCCCCCACTTTCTCGGGGGCCCCAAAAAAATCATATTTGGCACTGACATATAATATCTGGATTTATATAGCACCCTCATATCTCAGATAGCTTAGGGCATTATCAAGTCTAACGCCGGCTATGACTATATACATTTAACAGACTGTGTAACATCATAGCCTTGACTAACCCCTTGTTTGATGTGTTGAAATGCCCCTGTTTGGTTATCGATTCTTGTGGCTGCTCTTTGTTGCCAATATATAATCCTTATTATTCTCAGATCTTTACCATCAATTTTGAAATTCTCCAATATTCTAATTATTTCTTCATGTTTCACCTTATCAAATGTCTCAGTATAGTCAATGCAGTACAGAACCAGATCTCTGTTTACTTCTATCATTCTTTCTACTAATGTTCTCAAGATGTATATAGTATTGTTTGTGTCTAAGTCTTCTACGAGTTCATATTGCTCATCTTCAATTTCTGGTTTCTTCTTCTTCTGCGTTCGCTCTCATATAACCACAACGAATATATCGTGTGATTTCCGCCGGGAAGCGTAAGTACGGTGTGCTGCAGGTTCCACAGTGAAACTGTGTTATTTGCACCTCGGTTCTCCACTCTGTGGTCTAGACGTCCGAGGTCCAGCACATCCGTTTTCGTCATGCCTTTAATTCGGGTAGTAGGCTTCCCTAGTCCGTAACAGCCGGCCTAACTGACGCCAAGCACTGTGTGTGTGGTGACTCTTCGCCAAGACTATTGTTCACGTCTATCTCGCACGAGGTGTTTCACCGTCTATGAACTTATCTGGTGTAATTGGACGTACTGTGTCTGTGCCCATCGGGTACTGAACCGTTTCTCATCAGCGAGCCTGGTTCCGTAAGAGGAAGAACTCAACAGAAGAGCCGGACCCTGGCTCTTTCGCCTTCTTAGCCGAGGCGTCGTTCACCGACATCGTGAACCCCTCGCCCAAGTTTGAGTCTCACACCACACGTTTGAGAGCAAGGCGTTCTCGAGCTGAGCAACCTTGTCCCAATAGCGCCTTAGCCCATCGGGTACTGAACCCTTTCTCTCTGCAAGTTTATTTCCGGTATAGGAAGCTTGACAGTAGAGTTGGGCCAGGGCTAAAATCGTTGTCCTTTTTCTGCCTGAGCCTATCGGGTACGGAACCCTTTCTCTTTGCGAGCATGTTTCCATTATAACATTAGAGTTAGGCCAGGTCTTATTGCCTTGCCAGGTACCCATGATTGGGTCTGGGTCTCTGCCCATAAGGATCACAGGTAACTAGAAGCTCGTCTCGAGCTTACAGAGCTTGTAGTTCCTATTTCCTTGGAACGCTTTCACTTTCTATTTGTAGTTGGCGCTTCCCTCTGGCGTTGTTCTGCCCTTTTATTGTAATCAGTATGAAAGCTACTCGTTTTTCGCCATGAATATACCTTTACGTGCCTTTTCCATTGACCGCCCCTCCAATGTTCGAACTGGACTGACTAGCGTCACTGTGTGTCGACATTGCCGCTGCATGTGTTGGAGCTGGTGGTGTCGGAGATATTGACGGTCTCTTATGCATTCAAATCTCTTTCCATCTGCTACCCCCCCCCCCCCCCAACATTCTCGGACACGATCCTCAAAATATTTGGCCAGAATCAGCTCGAGATGCCGTATTTCTGTTTCCAGGGTGCACCGCGAGGAGGTACATTTGGGATCTTGGTTATCTGCTATCCCTGGGTCCTCATGAGAGCAATGCAGAACCCTTTTCACCCCATGTGGTCTGTTTCATATATGTCATTGCATAGTTTCCACACCAAATTCATTCAGAGTTTTTATTATGTCTGCTGTTATGTTGTTGTCACCTGCAGCCTTTCCGCATTTATTTTTTTAAAATTGTGTTTTCTACTTCTGGGCGCGGTAGCCTTATTGATAGTGAACTTGCTTGCTGTCACCGTGTTACAGCGTGCCAGGTTCTAGCCTAATTGATAGTGAGTTTGCTTACTGTCACCGGGTTACAGCGTGCCAGGTTCTAGCCTAATTGATAGTGAGCTTGCTTACTGTCACCGGGTTACAGCGTGCCAGGTTCTAGTCTAATTGACAGTGAACTTGCTTACTGTCACCGGGTTAGAGCGTGCCAGGTTCGAAACAACGTCCGGACAAAAAAGTATCGGTTGTGATTTCTCGCATGACACGACCACTCCTCCAGTCGATTTAACTGTAAATGAGTATCTGACGCATGAGGTAGGGGAGGTAAAGACAGCAAGGAAGGGAACTGGCCACACCCCCTCCCTAATATTTTCTGCGGCTTAGTACATGAAGAATTATCTCAATCCCCGACAGCAGGTTGCGGCTATGGGACATACCTTTACCTTTACTACTTCTGATTTTAGTATCGCTGGTCCATCATTGTTTTGTATTGTATGTACCGTTTGTCAACGGTAAACATAATATTGTATTAAGCATACTAATTTACTACAAAGATCAAGAGAAGAAACAGTAGGACGAAGAGAGAAGCTGTAAGAATTATTTTCATTTTATCCTTATGCTTCCTACTTGAATTTACTTGTATAAGATATTATTTGAAGCAACATTGTTCTGTCTCTATGTTATTTATGTTTACAAGAAGGCCTTTAGGTCCTTGTGTACGAATATGCACGTTCTGTGTTTGTGTTCCTGAGGATACTTTAATACTTGTACGGGATGTTCGTTAATGTTGTAATAGTCCTTGTCTCGATTGGTCTGTTCTCAGTGACTTGAGTACACAGGCTGAAAGTCTTGATCGCGCCACATATTTTTTGGGGGATGTGGTTGGTCAAGTACGGAAAACCTGTTAACTTGTGTTGCAAAGCGATTCGGTGCTGCTAGAACAGACCTGGTTCATTTCCCGTCAGCTGTAAGAGAAGCTACTGGAAAGATTAAGCTTTGACATGAGAGAATGTCGGCAGCCGAACTTATTAATAACACAAGAGGCAGAGAGTTGTGGAGAAGCATGATCGCCAACACCACTCGGTAAGGCATCTGATTTATTGGATATACTATAACAGGATGTCCATAAATTACGTCACCAATTGGGGGGGGGTCTGAAAATAGTGTGACAATTGTTAGCAAGTGGAGGGCTACCTGGTTTTATTTAATTGACTGGCCAGACATTAATATCATCTCATAGTAACGCGCATTATAGTAGCGTGGACGTGTTTCTGTGGATAGGTAAAAAAAAAAATGCCCACATCAGAGCGGATGTTTATATGCAGTCTGTTCGACGTATATTGTATATAAGCGTGGTATCAAAACTAGACCAACTAATCTGAAAAACTTCGGCATTCGAAACCGTCATTACATTGAATAGAGATTGCATGAAACAGTTACTAGAGTGATCAGTCACCTACGGTCAGTGGACTCATCTGGCAACATGCAGATGATAAAGATATTGTGATTTAGGCTGTTTAGTCTATCATCCCCGACAAACGATAACGAGAATAATGTATTATTTGTTTAACTAATAATTAACAAATAAAACTAATGTAACAAAAAAAAAAGAACAAAATTTAAAAAAAAAACCGAACAATGAAATTTTTACGTTACGTTCCAACATGGATCTTTTATCATGAAAATAATATAACTATGAAATAAAAACACAGAATTCAATTTTAAAATAATTATATATTTTTGTTTACCATTTGTATTCGTTTCTTGATGAAGATCACTGTTGGATCTCAACGTAGAAAAGTCCTTTTCTTATTCCTTATTAGGTTCTTTACGGGAAGAAGTGCCTACACTTTTAACGAAACAAACCAAAAGCTTGAAACGAATTGATCCTACATTATTTAACGCAACGAAGTATACATAAAGACGATAAACTGCCGGATCCATCGATCTGTACGCTACGCACTGGAAACCGATAGAATCCCAAAAGGCAATTCATAAATTCAATCTTCATACCAACATTGCCCGCCAAAGACAGATGTGTTGGACCACTTGCGCAAATAAAACGGCGACACAAAGTATTTCCATTCTCCGGACTACATCCTGCTGGAAATCTAGTAGGACAATGGTCTGCTACAAGGGAGATCCAGTGGGAGTTTGAGAATGAACGCTGAAGAAGAAGATACCAACATTGTATTTTCAATGCCAGACATGGTCGATAACAAAAGAACAAGAGAGAAAGTTTACTAAGTATGTGTTTGTTTTGCGTTTGCTCCATTGTAACCATCACGGATATCCTGCAATTTCCGCCGGGAGCGTGATTACGTTGTGCCACCGTTATGCGCCTTGTAGGCATAGCACATCCGATTTCGGCATGCCTTGACAATTCTGGTGGGCTACCCTTAGCCTGTGACAGCCTCTATATCTGTCTCCAGGCACGCGTAGTGGCGACTCTTCGCCCAGACGATTTTTGCTCTCGTCTGACTCGCACGAGGTGTTCCACTGTCTATGAACTTGCCTCGTGTAATTGGACGTGCTGTTACTAAGTGTGAAATAAGATGTGTGAAAAGCAGCAAACAGAACCACAAGAGATCATGAGAGGAATGAAGACATACAAGAACTGTTGGAACAACGTCTGTAACCAAATCTATTGAAAAATTGACTGAAATGGTTCGGTCACTTAATGAGAATGAATCCTTATTGGTCGACTGCAAGAACACACAACATGAAAATGGAAACAACAAGATACAGAGGAAGACCACGAAGGTGGATTGAAGGAGTTACCAACAATGAGTTGTCACATTATTACTCCATCAAACGTGCACGACGACATAGTCAGAAAACCTATCGTCAGTAAATCCTGCAACATCATACAGCAAAAACAGAGATAAAGACAATAGATCTAATAGAGGCTTACTGTTACACAGCGAATCTGATGGTTCATTAGTGAAAACCACAAGCCTCATGAATTCAAATTTTCAGCAATCAATCATGCCACATTGTCTATGTGGAATACATTTGTCACATTCAGCAATCAATCATATCACATTGTCTATGTGGAATACATTTGTCACATTCAGCAATCAATCATGTCACATTGTCTATGTGGAGTACATTTGTCACATTCAGCAATCAATCATGTCACATTGTCTATGTGGAATACATTTGTCACATTCAGCAATCAATCATGTCACATTGTCTATGTGGAGTACATTTGTCACACTGTCTATGTGGAATACATGTCACGTTGTCTATGTGGAATACATGTCACATTGTCTATGTGGAATACATGCCACATTGTCTATGTGGAATACATGTCACATTCTCTATGTGGAATACATGTCACATTCTCTATGTGGAATACATGTCACATTCACTTTATTAAATAAAAACACATAGTCACATTATCTTTATTCAAATAAACCATTTATTGACTTATTTTCCACTTCATTAAAAAAAATACCTGCATCATATACTATTTCTAAAAGACATATTCATACCTTTAAACTTCCCAAATATAATTGTATATTTCAGCCTAAAATATCTATATAAAAAATTATGTACTTGAACCCAAAATTCTGTCCATATTTTGTATAAAAAGTTATTTAATAATGGGAATTACTTCTGGTCAATAGCGACATATATCAATAATAACTGATTGTTTTCTGTACAAATTACAGAAAATTTGTATCAGTTGACAAATATAAATAGAACGATGATTATTGATAGATGTAATATCCATATTACATAGACAGGCAGAAAAATATGAAGACCTGAAAACACTAGAAATGAAAACAGTATTACTAATGATTCAAACAGTTATCAGACATAAATAGACAACTCGTGTGTAGCCAAGGTCCAGACTGTAACAGTGTGACCATCTGACATGTATTAATTGTAAGAGGGTTGGCTACCATATCTCGTAGCAGGTTTAAGTGATACAAAAAACTGGTATTTATGAAGTCAGATATGTCAAGATGAAAGATGCAGAGTCACAGGCAAGATGTAAATTGTTAAGCTTATAGCTTACACTCCATCAGCCACATTGTGTGAGACAGTCATCAGCCACATTGAGTGAGACAGTCATCAGCCACATTGAATCCCCATTGAGGCCAACTCCTTGAAGTGGAGATGGGGCTTAGTCCAGCCAACAGAGGCTGGAAACTAAGATTGGTCAGGCCAACCCAATATCGAGTAAGACCACAGTCCTGCTGAACCAGGCACAGGTGCTGAAGTCAGAGACACCAGACTCAGAGGTGCACCAGCAACCATGAAAACATACAACCCGAATAGTTGACATGTCTGCATGACAATATTTTAAAAATCATCATGGAACTCGCCCTGTTAAGTTCCTCCTGGCAGGAACAGTGCTGAAGTCTGAGCCTCGACAGAATCCACCCAAGTTACTGGAGGAAAAGTACAAGAGCGTGCCAGCACATCCAATGAAGGCCAGATACGGTGGCCTAGCCAGTGGAAGGTTGAAGGGGAGCAGTTTTATTCACCAATCCAAAAAAAATAGCAGAGAATATTAGGAAGAACTGCTCGTTTGTCGCAGCTTTTCTCTCAAGAGGGGCAGCAAAGAATTGAAACACTGTTTACCTTCCATGCATGTTGTAAGAGGTGACTAAAGAGGTTATGGGATGAAGTTGGCTATCCCATATCGAGTCAGTGACCCAAAGTCATGTAGAAGTCGGATGTGTCCGGCTGAGGCGCAGTTATCACAGAAATGCTGTAAACCATGACTTAATGCATTGTTCTCTGGACTACACATCCTGCTAATTTGCAGGAGTTTGAGAATGAATGCAGAAGAATAAGGCAGAACTACCAGACATAAAAAGTGAGATAACACAAACAATTTTTCCAGTTCCGTAAAAGCAAAATCAAAATATTACTATCAAAACCACCATAAACAACTACTACACTATGATAGAACTGAATACTCTCCAAAAGAAAAAAAATAGTATGCAACATGATTGAAGATATGTACCCCAGAGAAGCATGGGTGGATACAAGTATATACTGACGGATCAGAAACCACATCAGTGAAGAATGGAGGTGCTTGAGTGTACATAAAGTATCCAGAAAAAAATAAAATGAATCCACATGTTCACCAACTGGAATATTCTGCTCCAACTACTCTGCAAAAGTACAAGCTCAAAAATTGCTGCAGAAATAATTAAAAACACAAGCCAATGTCAACTTGCAATGTAGATATGTCAAACTGCGAAGAAGAAGAAGAAGAGCTACAGTGAGTGAGACAGTCATCTGGTGCTTGAAAATTTCCAATCAGAAGTATGCAAATCTGAATAAAATTATAAACCACCGCTTCCATAAGAAAAGAGAGTGAGAAACTCATGCAGGGTGCAACCTTTATCACCATCTACAGTGAGATGTGAGTTTGTGAATGAGAGTCCCAGATGATTGTATCAGCCTTTTCTTTCTTGTGATTTCACTCCAATCTTTTATCATCTAATTTTGTTTTCCAATCTGGTTCATAGTTTTCTTCGAAAGTGTCTGAATCTGCACCACTTTTTCTCTGCATGCTTTACAATCATCTCCAATTCTCCAGATCTGGTTGAACAATATTAATTAAGACTTGTATTTGTTCTCTGTAAGATTTTAGACCTACAAATGAGAATTTCACTAAATTAAACATCTACATTTTAAAATAAAAATCTGTGCTAGTACGTTCCCTGGGCCCAAAAGAGGAGCAAAAAAATAGCAACACTATGACCTACCATGCATGTTGTAAGAGGTGGATAAGGATATTTTGGGAGTGGAGATGGCTGTCCCATCTCACAGAGGGTCAAAGTTAACTAGCAGCCACTGAAATCAGATGCTAGGGCAAAAGGTGCAACTATCACAGCTATGCTGTAAACAATGACATGCCCTGCCTTCTCTGGACTTCAGCCTGCAGGAATTGGAGAACAAACAAAGAAGACGAATAAAAATAATTCAATATTAAAAAACATACCATGAAACATCAAATTAAAAAAACCAATACACTGGAATCCCTCTATAGCGCATTCTTTTATAACAAATTTCCCTATATAACAACACTTTTCAAAATCCCCAATTATATTTATTCTATATTATTTGTACTGTATATAGTGAATTTCTGTTATTACATATATATTTTGTCGGTTCAGACTAAGTTCTTGTAACGTTATTCCACTGTATTTTTTATTTATTTTTTCGCAATATTTTAATTTGCTGATATATTTACTTCGAGCGATGATACATCAATGTCACATTCTAGTGGAAATAGCGATGTCTCTCCCCCCCCCCCTTACTCGAAAGGGTGATATTCACACAAATATAATTTTGGGTAATAGACGAAAAAGTTCTCCAACCCGTTCTATGAGATGTGACACACAACTTCACCTCCAAAAGCGTGTTAGTCGCCTCTAACCACATGCATGGCAAGTCAGTCCTTTGCTCCCTTTTGGGCCCAGGCAATACGCAATTGGTTATGTATTAACACCAACAACAACACAGCTACATCAAACAGAACACAATAAACAACATGAAATGTTGAGTTGGTAATTATAACAAGTAAGCTACATCAAACATTAAGGTAATACATTCATGAAATAGAGGCATGAATAATGAGTTGGTACAAGTAACATCAACATATAAATTTGCCTGTGGTGCCGTAGCCCACAAGGGGAGCAAAGATAAGCAACACTGTTATCTGCCAGGCATGTCATAAGAGGTGACTAAGGAGGTTTGGAGGATGGAACTGGCAGCCAAATCCCATAGAGGGTCAAAGTGACTATAGGTCATGCTGGAGACTGTTGCAGATATCGCAGCTAAGCTGTTAACCATGAGAAAAATAATTCAATTTTCTTGAGTACAGTCTGCAGAAGTTTGAGAATTAACGCAGAAGAGGAACATATAAACTATATCAAATATCATTTCAGCTACCTCGAACACCAACATATAAAATACATCCAAAATAACAGAAATGTACATCAAACTGAATTAAATCCAACATTCATTTTACATCCAACAACAAGAGTAAAACAATTCACATTTATTCAAACCAGGAAATAAATTACAATCATGATTCTCAATGTATGCTGGGTAGTAGAGTGATAAGTCAGCCTGCCACACAAAAACAATTCAATTGAACATTTAGTAGGTTATATTGGGATCTTTGTTACCTCTAATATTTTATGGTAGTGTGTCCTGATATAACCTAATTGGACTTTGTTGTCTGCTGGTTGAAAGGGCACACCTCTCCAAAATGGAGGTAAACTCATTAACTACCCAATTGAACCTGCACATGGTTCTTCTTCTTCAATGCTCATTCTCAAACTCCCACTGGTTCTCTCTTGTAACAGGACAATGATTCTGCTAGATTTCCAGCAGGATCTTATCCAGAGAATGGAAATGCATTGTTTCGCTATTATAATTATTAGCAAATATTTCCTATTTGCGACAATGGCCTACACATCCGTCTTTGGTGGTCCTCATGGTTCACAAGCTAATTATTAAAACTGTAATGATGGTGTAATTTGATGTATTTGTTGCGCTTCAATTCCAATAATATACCGCCAAAGACAAATGTGCCGGGCCATTGGTGCAAATTAAACAGTGACACAAGGCATTTCCAACCTCTGAAATAAATCCTGCTGGATATCTAGTAGGAGCATTGTCTTGCTACAAGAGAGATCCAGTGGGAGTTTGAGAATGAACGCTGAAGAAGAAGAATTCTAATAATATGAATTATGACTAATATCACCACACACAGGAGAAATCCATAGCTGCTCTGATCTCAAATAAATTCAATAAACAAAAATCAATAAATTCAGAATATAGTAGCTGATAGCCTACAGATCCATGTTGATTTATCAGTCTCTTTGTATAACTAACTTGTTTTTCTTTACAGGCTGTTCTGATCTTTACACAAATCTCACAGTCTTAAGGGCACTCATAATTCACGTTTGAAAATCTTCTGAGCGGACTAAGTCCCTTAACACATTAACTATATCAGGCTGTTCCACTGAAGCTGTGGCCATGCTCGCCAGTGTATTGGTTTGTTCATTACCCTTAACATCTGCATGTCCTAGCATGAATATAAATGAAATCTCTTATCAGAGATTGTGCCTATAACTCAGGTATAACTCCACCCATTGATGGTGGACAACTCCTGCTTCAACTTTGTCAGGAACGCTCATCCAACAATAATTCAACAGCAATGTCCTATATGGGGGTCGGGGTAGCTCAGTGGTTAGTGTACTGGCTTCCTGGTAGGGTTATCTTAGGTTCAATTCCTAGTTCAACTGGAAAGATTTTAATATTAATAATAACGTTTAGGTCAATAATTATGTATTTAAAAAAAATGTAACTCATAAGGAAATGGGTACCAGATTGTCTGAGAAAGTAAAGTTGGTGGGCATGATACTGACATCATTCGTTGTCTTCTGTGTTGATTCCCAAACGTATACAGATTAGCAGGATGTGGTGTGTCATGGTTTACAACTTAGCTGCGACATCTGTTCCTTTCAGACTGACACATCCAACTACAGCATGGCTTATGGGTCACTTCGACCCTCTATGGCACAGCCAACTTCCTCCCTAAAACCTGCTTAGTATGACATGCATGGAAGATAAAGTGTTGCTATTCTTTGCTCCTCTTTCAAGTGCCAGCAACACTGGTGATGTGTTGTATGTTGTTAGCCAATTAAAAATACAGAGCTAACATCATCGATACTCCTCAGGCTTGAATAAAGGAAACAGTTTGATTTCACTTATGTTCATACATGGTTTTATACTTCAATTATTAATATTATTTATAAATCGTTGAATAACAATGTCCTATACTCGTATAAATACAAAACTATACATTTGATGCTTCTTTGCGATGCGAGCACCTTTTCTGCTGTTGCTGCACCACAGTGGGTGATTGTGAATGGCAGATTTTCAGGATGTGACGTCGATGCACTTTGACACTTTGAGAATCATTAAAACTTGTTTGGTTTTGGTATGTAATGAGATACGAGTAATTTTCTAAAATTATTTTGAAAGTAGCAGTCCAGTGTGGAAGAAGAGGCGGATAAAAGAAATACTGGATTGATAACATCAAGGAATGATCTGAGTGTGATTTTTCTATACTCCTCCGAATGGCTGAAGATAGAGCTGTTTTGAGAGCTTTTTGTGCAGACATCTTCAGTTGTGGCATCTCTACAACCCTGACGTGTTATGTTTCTTATTATTATTATATTTTTGACAAAATAACAAACACAAAGTTATCCAACTCTGACAATACATGCCCCAAATATGATATGGGACTCTTATACGGTGTTACATTTTTCAATTTTTGGCGCACACACCAGCAAGATGCAACACAAGTTAGAAACATGTCATCATCGCTTGTCTTATGCACCTTGTGTATATTATTTAGGTTCTTGTCATCAACCAAGGTTATTTTTTTTACTGTAGCCTCTTCTGCTAACATTCTCAAACTCCTGCGAATCACTAGGATGTAATCCAGAGAACAGAAAACTATGTCATACTTTACAATTCAGATGCAGTTTTATGAAGAAGTCAAATGTATTGTATCAATGGCACAAATAAAAAGGCAACATTAATACCATTCCCTGGAGTAAATCCTGCTGGAAATCTAGGACAGCTGTCCTGCTACAAGAAAGATCCAGTGGGAGTGTGAGAACGAGCTAAAGAATATGCAATATACCTTGATCCAACTTCATAATAATGGCTGTAATCTTCTAAACTACAGCAGGATATAGTTTGGAGAACAGAATGCAGTGTTACCACTTCATCTTAATTACGATATCTGTGGCTTTTGGCCCGACACATTTGACTTCAGATTTAATTCACTTCATATTATGAGATGGAACAACAAACTTAGCTCCCAAATCTCCTTTGTCGCCTCCCACGACATTACCCTTAGGTCACAGTTTATATTCATTGCTCCACTTTTAGGCCCCTTCGATAGTGATTATTTGTATTATTAGCTGTACTGTTTGTCCCTCACTTTTTCTGGTTAAAGTCCTACTGTATCAGTCGGAACATTATTCAGTCTATTTTGTAAATTGATAGTCCTACTGTTCAGTCAGAACAATATTCAATCTATTTTGTAGATTGTCTTCTTCCTCTACATTTGTTCTCAAACTTATGCAGATAAGCAGGATGTTGTCAGGAGAACGGAATGCGTTGTCGTGGTTTACAGTTTAGCTGCAATATCTGAGCAGTTTGGACTGAATTATCTTGACTTCAGTATGCCTTGTGTCATTGTGACCCTATATGGGATGGAGCAGCTAACCCCATCCAAAAACATCCTTTTTCACCTCTTGTGACATGCATAGAAGATAAAGTGTCACTATTCTTTCGGGTACCACCAACACAAGGACGAACACAACATCACCACCACTGCCTACACTACCAGTTCGGGTACCACCAACACAAGGACGAACACAACACCACCACTGCCTACACTACCAGTTCGGGTACCACCAACACAAGGACGAACACAACACCACCACTGCCTACACTACCAGTTCGGGTACCACCAACACAAGGACGAACACAACACCACCACTGCCTACACTACCAGTTCGGGTACCACCAACACAAGGACGAACACAACAACACCACTGCCTACACTACCAGTTCGGGTACCACCAACACAAGGACGAACACAACACCACCAATGCCTACACTACCAGTTCGGGTACCACCAACACAAGGACGAACACAACAACACCACTGCCTACACTACCAGTTCGGGTACCACCAACACAAGGACGAACACAACAACACCACTGCCTACACTACCAGTTCGGGTACCACCAACACAAGGACGAACACAACACCACCACTGCCTACACTACCAGTTCGGGTACCACCAACACAAGGACGAACACAACAACACCACTGCCTACACTACCAGTTCGGGTACCACCAACACAAGGACGAACACAACAACACCACTGCCTACACTACCAGTTCGGGTACCACCAACACAAGGACGAACACAACAACACCACTGCCTACACTACCAGTTCGGGTACCACCAACACAAGGACGAACACAACACCACCAATGCCTACACTACCAGTTCGGGTACCACCAACACAAGGACGAACACAACAACACCACTGCCTACACTACCAGTTCGGGTACCACCAACACAAGGACGAACACAACAACACCACTGCCTACACTACCAGTTCGGGTACCACCAACACAAGGACGAACACAACACCACCACTGCCTACACTACCAGTTCGGGTACCACCAACACAAGGACGAACACAACAACACCACTGCCTTCACTACCAGTTCGGGTACCACCAACACAAGGACGAACACAACAACACCACTGCCTACACTACCAGTTCGGGTACCACCAACACAAGGACGAACACAACAACACCACTGCCTACACTACCAGTTCGGGTACCACCAACACAAGGACGAACACAACACCACCAATGCCTACACTACCAGTTCGGGTACCACCAACACAAGGACGAACACAACAACACCAATGCCTACACTACCAGTTCGGGTACCACCAACACAAGGACGAACACAACAACACCACTGCCTACACTACCAGTTCGGGTACCACCAACACAAGGACGAACACAACACCACCAATGCCTACACTACCAGGTATCTGAATTTATTTTTAACAGTGAAAGTAGACAACCTCCCTAGTTACTGGAGCAGAAAGGGGATCAAAGAAAAGCAATGATTAGACCTACCCACATAAGAAGCAACTAAGAAGATTTGGAGGTGAAGTTAGCTGTTGCACATCAAAGGCTAGTGACCGTAAAGTCATGCTGAAGTCATAGATAATAATCTATTCATAGGTCAAAAGGCACAGATATCACATCTATGCTGTAAACTATGACAACATATTCTGCTCTCTAGACTACATCCTGCTAACCAACAAGAGTTTGAGAATTATCAGAAGCCTCGGTTGAAAGGAAGTGCTATTATTCATTTGTGACATCTCAGTAAAATGTAATCATGACAATGAACCCAAACAAAAAACAGTGGAATCCCTTTATAGCGCATTCTTTTATAACAAATTCCCCTCTATAACATCATCATCATCAAGTGCCGTCTCCGCAACGAAGGTTGGCTGCAACTATCTCCAACATCTCCTGTCTCTTGTCTTGGTGGTGCACTCTGCTAGACTGTAACCTGTCCATCGTGTAATGTTACTCTCCCACTTGTATCTCTGCCTACCTCTTGCTCGCTTCCCTTTGACTTTACCCTCAAGTAAGGTCTTCAATAGGGTGTCATGTCTTTTAATGTGTCCAAAGTATTTTATTTGCCTGATCTTTATTTCTCTTAGTAGTTCTTTCTTCATATTAAGTGTTTTTAGCACCTCTTTATTTGTTTTCTTCTCTTTCCATGATGTTCTCCCTATTCTTCTATATACCCACATCTCAAAGGCATCAATTTTGTCTTCAATTGTTTATTTAGTGTCCATGTTTCTGAGCCATACATTAATATGGAATAGATGCAGCATTTTATAATTCTCATTTTTAACTTGTTTGTAATTTGTTTAGATATTAATAATTTCCTCATGTCATTGAAGGTACTTTTAGCCATTCCTATTCTCCTTTTAACTTCTGTTTCACATCTGCCATCATTTGTGACTATGTGTCCAAGATATTGATACTGTTTTACTTGTTGTAGTTTCTCTCCCTGTATGTTTATGTTTACCTCCTGTTCTTCTGTGTTTTTGCTGATTATCATGGTATAATAACAACACCTCTATAACAACACTTTTCAAAATTCCCAATTATATTTATTCTATATTGTTTTCACTGTATATAACAAATTTCTGTTATAACACATATTTGTCAGTCCTGGCTAAGTTGTAATGGAATTCCACTGTACCAGTAAGAGCAAATAAAAATATATCAGGATTTAGAGCCAAGGGTAATCCAATAAAACAATAGATAGAAAACAATCAAGATATCCTTGAACAAACATGGACAACACGACCAATCCTGTCCCACAATTATTCACCATGACACCAAATACAGTGAACTTTAGAATTCTTAATGGAGCCCAAACAGGGTCCCACAATTATTTACCATGACACCAAAAGCAGTGAACTTTAGAATACTGACGCACCAGTGTTAATGGGAGCCCAAACAAAGTACCACAATTACTGACCATGACAAAATAATGGCAGTAATGGTATAGTACTGACAAGCCCATGTGTTTTCTGGGGTCCAAAAGGGGAGAGAATAATAGCAGCACTATTACTTTCCATGAATGTTGTACAAGGTGACTAAGGATGTTTTGGGGTAGAGTTGACTGCCCCATTCCATAGATGGTCAATCATCCAGAACCTGTACTGAAATTGGATGTGTCAGGCCGAAAGATGTGTCAGGTTTACAGCCAATCTGTAAACGATGACACAACATATTACATTCTCAGGACTACATTTTGTTAATCTGCAGGAGTTTGAGAACAAACGCAGAAAAAGAATACTAACTTGTCTAGACAGTAGCATGTGACCATTTTTTAACTCTATTGACAATCACGGATATTGGAGGGATCAGCGAAAATTCCTGCATATGTAATATCTGTGGGTCTCAATAGACCAACTCACCCTTGCAAAAGAAAACCTTAGTAGATGACACACTATGTACAGTGGAATCCCTTTATAGCATATATATTTATAACACATTTCCCTATTTAACAATACTTTTCAAAATCCACAATTATATTATTCTTCATTATTTTTACTGTATATAGCTAATTTAAGATATTACATACATATGACATTGGTCCCGGCCAAGATGATGAGATTTGACTGTATTTGAGGCATCCTTCTGGAAGTTTAATAGCACTTCTATACAATTATTGTTTTTTATACTCTTTAGTGTTTCTATGCTTTGTAAATTGTGTATATTCATGCACCCTCTGTCGTTGGGAAGGCATCAGAGATGTACTGCACAGAACTGGGGAGAGGAGACTAGCCACACTTCTTATGACTGTGGTCCATCAATAAGGTGCAGTGACTCATGACGTGATAAGTCTTTTACCATGAACATTTGGTTACATGCCTGGAGCTATAGAGAAGTTTGTATAACCAGTAGGCAATTAGTGCTCGGAATTGAGCACAATGAACGCTATCTTGGCTACAATGACTTTGAGCAATGCATAGATACGTACTTCCAGTAGTGATGTCCGTTGATGGAGGTAATCAAGTCTGGGTCATTCCGTCGATCGTTGGATTAATCAACTAATATCGTAAAGTTCAGACCAATTTGTGTAACAGAAATCAGATCATTCCAATTAATTATTTAGTGACAAACTGTGTATTACAACATCGGATATTTAAGAATAGCACATGTGATTTCTCTTCGTCATTGCGGGATTGTCGTACAGGGGTAGACCAAAAGAAACACTCGAAGAACAATACTTAGAGAAAGTAAACAATCAATATCCATACTATCCAAGAACTGCACAGAATAGCTTTGAACCGACAGAATTGGAGAGATCTGACCTCTGCGCTAAATTCAGCGCAACATGAAAATGAATGAATTAATAGATACAAACTTAATTTCCAGTTGGTGAGTTATTTTCTGGGTCAGTGTGGGTAATAAATCCACAAGCACTTCAGTATGCCATTACATACAAGCACACCACTTTAAATTCCAACGATTTAAAGGCCACATCAAACAAATACCAAACATTAGATAATTATCAACAATTATATTCACATCAAGTAAGTGCTACACCAACTAGTGCAAGGCCACAACAAACAACTAAAAGCCACACCAAACAGTGCAAAGCCACACTTTAACTAAAAGCCACATCAAACAATGCAAAACCACATTAAATAACTAAAAGCCACATCAATTTTAAGTGACACCAAACAATGTTAAGCCACAACAAACAACTAAAATCCACACCAAACAATGCAAAGCCATAACGAACAACTAAAAGCCACACCAAACAATGCAAAGCCACAACAACTAAAAGCCACATAAAACAATGCAAAGCAATACGAAATAGCTAAAGCTCAAACTAAATAATGTTAAGCCACAACAGCTAAAAGCCACACCAGCAAGCTAAATCATACAGCACACACTGAAAAGCTACAACATATAACAAAGTCATGCAAGATTTTTCAAAACCCACACAAAACATTTCAAAATCTCACCAAAATTTGAAAGCAACAAACAAATTTTCAAATCCTCACTAATATCAAACAAAAGGTCAACAAGTATACAACAAAGAATATATAAAGTATACTTCAAAGTCACAGCAAACAATGCACCACCACAAGTAACTAACACTAAAAGCAATATCAAACATTTTAAAGCCACATATCTCAGAGCCACAACAAAACATTAAATATTTGAAAAACCACATTAAAACACCAAATAATAAACAAGTTACTCCAACACTTAAAAGTCACAACAATAAATAAAAACCACAGATTAAGATACAGATGTTACATATACAATAAAAGTGCATCTAAGCTGAATTGTATTTCAAATCATTGATTAGAATGTCATTTAGATCAAGACAATGAACTATTAAACAAATCACTTATACAAATTACAAGTTCCAAACAATAATTTCCAATATAATTCTCAATTTTATTTTTATCAATCATTTTGTTTGATAAGACATGATTAGGGCAATAATCAATTTATTTTATTTGACAAAATAAGAAAATACATTTAAATATGTTTCATAAGCATTTTATCATTCAAATATTCACAATATATGACAACTGTAATATCACAACGATGAGAAAGCTGTGACGATGATCAAGCTCACAATCGGTGGTTGCTGCTGCTTCACAAAAAAGAACAACGATTCAGGATAATTCAAACAATAAATATTATTTGGCAAGCAAAACGGATACCTGATACACACAAGAAATGCTGAGTAAAAACAATTTGGAGACTTCTATTCACCGTTTTACTCTCTGCAGAGCATTTTGTCACCTGGATTCCAGAACAATATGCCTTACACCACTGCCGTTTACTGGTTCTTTGCCCTAACCCATCTTCAGTTCCTTTTCTGTAGTACTATTTCTACAGGTGTCAAGCTATTTGAGTTTCTCATTCATCTTCTAATCCAGTGGTTCTCAATTCTTTTTCGCATGTGAGTCCCTCCCCCATGGGCATATTTTCTCCATTGCATCAAATTACTGTTTAAATTTACAATGAACAATAATGAGTCAAAACTGATTGTATAAGTTATAGCACTTACTTGACAGTTTGTGTGTGTCTGGAGCAGACTGAACAGACATGTTACAGCACTTACTTGACAGTTTGTGTGTGTCTGGAGCAGACTGAACAGACATGTTACAGCACTTACTTGACAGTTTGTGTGTGTCTGGAGCAGACTGAACAGAAATGTTGAGTACAAACTGATATGATGAACTTGATAATATATTGAACCTCTTTCAACACATACTAAAAATGGCAGCTTTTCATGCAAATACAAAAAGTATAAGTTAAAATAGCAAGAATGATTGGCTAGGGCACAATTACTTAATCCCTGGGATACCAGACACCACTTGGAGTTGCTCATAGTTTGTCCTCATTTTAGTAGAAGACATCCGATTTGATTTTAATTAGTATTTTAGAAAGCAGTTCGTATTCATAAAAATACAACAACAAAATTAACATTTAGAAATGAAAGTTCAACCCATTTTTTTTGGTTGATCTCCTTTCTTGTGTGGACAAATTAAAACTATTTTAACTAGCACACTATGGTGTTAACACAAGCAAGAGTAAACTATCTCCTGAAGCTCAACTAATAATATCACTAGTCCTAGTAACTGGAGATAGTATAACTAGCATCTGTTAATTAACACTGAGTGCATATATGTAATAACATAGTATAACTAGCTTCTGTTAATTAACACTGAGTGCATATATGTAATAAAATGAATACTACGAGGGGGATGCTTATACTCAATGCTAAGTGCTAAATGTTTACCCAGTGGATTAGCAAGCATGATGATGCGTTAGTACACAAATACTATTGACCATCACCCGTTTTAATTTCCAGTGCTGGATGAATTTAGAAAAAATGCTTCTCCCTCCAAGGTCAGATATATCAAACACCACATATGGAATAAAACAGCACACAAACTCATGCATGTCACAACATTATTTTAGGTCCACAGACACGAGCCCATGGACAGCTGGATAATACACCAACCAACGAACCACCACAATAAAATTTAATACAGTGTACCGGCTATTCATTTTTAATTGACACACGCTCATTTATATTGATGTCCTTTATAGTTTCCACGCAAATAGACATTATAAATTTAGCTCTGATGTGACTACCAGTAATGGTGGTTTCCAGTATTGTTTTCTAATCATAAATAGTAAATGATCATGAATAAGTAATGATCGCATAGGAGCTGTAAACTTATGAATATGATTTTCAATTTCTTCAAAACTTGGTAAGAATGGACCTAACTTATGATGTTAATAGACAACTTTTAAATGAAATTTTAGAGAACTTAATTGAATCAGAAGTTGATGGGGAAATAGTTCAGTATTTAGTAGTTGAAATTAGCAACAATCTGTAGTTTAGGCCTAATGGATTTCATTTGCCCCATGCTACTCTTAGGTCAATCTAATTGCTCTCTAACAAAGAAACCCAGATATGTAAGAGAACATTTCCATGTGAAAACAAACATGCTTATTATTAAAATAAAGAGCAAACCTCAATATTTCTAGCACAAATATCTACCCAATGTACCGGTACAACATGAAATCTACCATTTTATCTGATCTATTTCCTTTCAGTTCCCTGGGGAGAAAATCTCAATATTTCTGGCATAAATACCTACCCAATGTACCGGTACACCATAAAATCTTCCATTTTATCATCCATTTCCTATTAGTTTCATGTGGGATATACTGCTCTCCAACAATTTCTGTACAGCACTATATTTTTCATCTTTCCACAAAGCCCCAACAGATTTGGTATCTCCATCCACTGTTCTCCAAGTGTTCCTCAGTTTTCTAGCTCTTCTTTTCCTGTGGGTTCTAGCCTAGCTTCTTTTTGAGGATTTGTCTCCTCCATCTTCATTCTCTAATTTTTATCTTTATCAGCACAGAGAACTGCTGTGTTCTGACTCTCCAACAATTCATCATTTATTATCAACTCTGGCCATATCTCTTTATAGTTAATTTTTAACTCATTTGTGTTAACTTACCCACTCCTAATACCTGCAAAATATGGACTATACGTACAACATATTAGAAAATTGTGGAATGTCTACACATGCGTATAATCCCACACATACAGAGTATAAGAAGACCCACAAATTTTATGTTAAGCATAAAATGGAACATTAACATAAAGCTAATGTAAACACAGTTACCTATGCCTCCAAAATATGAATACTGCAAACTTATTTTACTTTCCACCAACACCTACCCATTCATAGTTGTGTATGCCAACGTAACGAGACACAACTTGCTTTCTAAAATTATTTTACAAGGAACAGCCGAGGGTAGAAGGCGGAGAGGACATAGAAAATCCTGGATTGATAAAATCAAGGAATGGAATGGCTGTGATTTTTCTATAATCCTCAGAATATCTGAGGATAGTTGTTTGGAGAGTTTTTTGTGCTGATGTATCCAGTGTGGAACCTCTAAGACTCTGATGGGTTAGTCTTATTATATGCCGAAGTGCAATTCTTACTATATTTACCCAACCCTAACAAAAACAAAATGTTTGCATTCATTTAATCCATCACTCATGTATTAACAGGATTGCAAGGGGATCATATAGTGACATGTTGCCTTCTATGCAAGTTGTAAGACACAGTCATAGAGGTTTAGGGATAAGTTAGCTGTCCCATTTCATAGCCATGTTGAAGTAGAATGTGTCAGGTTGAAAGGTGCAGATATAGCAACTAAGTTGTAAACCATGACACAAATACATTCCATTCTCCAGACTACATCCTGTTAACCTGCAGGAGTGTGAGAACAAATGCAAAAGAAGATATAATCTATGCTAAGTGATGACTTTGAGTCATCTGGTTTATCTGATCTCAAGAGAAAATGGGGGGGGGGTGGGTGCGTTTGTGCACACTCGTGCATGTTTCGGGCAAACCCTGAAGAAACTATTCTATTGCACATGGGAAGTAAGAGCTATTCACTCAAAATTTCTGGGAATCGTAACAGAAAATCTGGAATAAAAAGAAAATCTATTATAAAGAAAATATTCTTTTCTTTCCCTCCATCCTACATAATATTGATGTTACATTTGGTAACACCACTGTAATAATACAGCACACATGTCTTCTGGCCAAGATAAACAAGATGAATGTCAGGATATTATGATAGCAATAGGGTTCCAATTCCTATTTTTCCTTAATTTTTTTCTACAGGTTAATTGCTGCTGATACTATATCACATGAATTGTGGGTATTTAGCATAGATCTGTGTGACATTATTGATGCAACATTTATGAAAACCACTACTGCTCATGTCAATTGTGGGTAAAGTGACATGTGGCACAACAAAGCTATTTCTTGGTCAAAGAATAAAAGTTAAATCTGCGGCTAATATCAATCTTCTCTCTTACATCATACATCTGACAATGAAAATACACAACTTCCAATGACATGATACTGAGAAACCACACCAAACTAGAGAAACCAACTATGGGAAAGGGTTTTAAAAAGGGTTCAAAAGTCATAGAGGATTGATTTCACTGTGCTTAGGTTTCTCATATGTACCCCATCACTCTCAGCTAAGTGACAAGCCGTCTGTTGAGACTACCACTCACAGCACGCTATTCAGTAAATTCAGTAGCTGCAAGAAATAACCGCAAGGATCTCCAGAAAAATTCACCTTGTAAGCAAGACGACACGAGCTGGATTTGAATCCATGACATCTTGAGCTCAAGACAAACAGATTAACCACTATGCTAGGGAGGTCCCTGCTATTTTATTGATTGAGTGGCTACATTTTCTATGGAAAACTGAAAAACTTTATGTTTTGTATGCAAGCACATTTCATGTACCCATTTTTGTTATCACTGATGTTATCTGTTTCCTTAATATTCTGTGGTGGCAGGATAGGAGTTGGAACCCTATTGCTATCACAATATCCTGACACTCAGCTTGTTTCTCGACCAGGAGACATGTAGGAGAACTATGGACATCTGGTTAGAACACTATGTATATTTTGTATACAGTCCCCTTCTATGTACCAAAAATTATAAAAAAATAAAAACACATTTCACTAGCTTTGCCCTCAAACAAATGTAATTATCTGATTAAACGTCTAACATATTAATGCCATTTTTTTCTATATGATGTTATATTTGGTTAGGACTTTAAATTATGCTTTATTTTTTAGTATAAAGTCCAATTTTTTATAAACTAATGAAATAATTTGATCTATGTTGGCATACTAATTATTGTGTATCGAGAAAAGAAATTTTACCACTTCAGACATTACACCAGATACAACCTTAAACACAGTGTCTTGTGTTCGAGAGTACAAAATAGTGCAATTTCACGCTTAAATCATGTCAATTGTATGATAAACAATTCGTGTAAATGACATCTTATAATTGACTATAAACACCCTAACAAATGTACGTGTGATGTAATTTGGCAAGTAGACGTTTGATATATATCGCAAATAAAATGACATTTTCAACCAATGGCTCCATGTTCATGAAAAATTTAATTCATAAGTTCTATACTATATCAAATTCACACATAAAGTTTCAATAAATATGAGCTTTTTTTTTTTTGCTGAGATACATCATTTTGAAGCTGGGCAAAGTTAGTGAAACATGTTTATAGTCACTGTAAGAAAAGGTATTAAAATGTTGGTATGTGAATGTTAGTTACAGTTGTATTTACAATAGAAGAAACTTCATACATAACATATTACTTTGACTGGTCACACACAAGATAATGTAATATATCTGATATAACATATGAATTGATTAATATGTTATACCCTGATATATTGATTAATGTTATACCCTGATATATTGATTCACTGTACTGTTCATTAGATTTACATGTACTGTTGATAACTTCACATATTGATTCACGAAATAGCTTCAAATACTTATTTATCTGTGATATTTGTAACTTACGTATATTCAAATTTTGTTTAAAAATAGAAGCTGCTGGCAGGATTTAAATCTCAGACATTGTCTATTTCATTGAAGTTAATCACAAAATCATTTTTTATACTCTATTCCAATCATAATGAAAATGGCTAAATACATTTATTGGTGAATTATAAACCTATCTTAGAATGCCAGTTTTTTAATAGGACATTCTTTTTGGCATTTGTTTTCACAATATTTTTTAATCTTTCATTAACTTTCTTATGCTTGTTTTGTTTTAAAATGTTCTAAAATTCGTATTACAAAATTACAATTGTATTACAATTTGTATTAAATTATCAATAGTGAGAGAAGTGTCACAGCTCTGAGAGATATCTGAATGTAACATAATTATGTCATTATAGAGAATTGAGTTTTGAAAATATCACATTCACTAAATCTTAATTCTGTTTTTAAAAACTGATAACATACACACAGATAAAATTCTCATACAAACATAAACTGTGAACTCTTGCAGCTCATCACACACATACCGCATACAGTCACAGCAAGTCATGCCACAATAATGTTCAAATTCAGCAACAATATATAATGCATACAACATAATATGCATATACCAGTTAAAACAACATACAATACCACTTGTTTACAAACATAAATATGATCTTAACATCGGGTTATAAGCAACATTGAGCACATATCTGAAACTGTAAACAAAAACTATCTTGACAACGACCAACATTTCCTACTTTTTTTTTAAATGTCATACTTCCACAGATCAGACGGAATTTTGGCAGCTACAAAACAGCGCATGCATATCAATCAAGCAGTATTTAAGTACACACCCCTCTCCTTTTTAAAAAAATATTAATGTCTACAAGCAAAACTTGGAAAGGGGTAATGAAGTTTTGCCAATTACTGGTAACACACATAATAACATGGAAATGTGTAATGAAGTTTTGCCAATTACTGGTAACACATAACACAGAAACTGGTAATCAAGTTTTGCTAATTACTGGTAACATACACAATAACATGAAATTTGATGTTTCATTCACAAGTCCTTTACGAAGAGCACATCTTAACTCACGTCTATCAATTAATATGAGAAAGTGGACAGTGGCGTTTCTTACATTATGTTCTTGATAAAGCCCTGTTCTGTTAAAACGTCAATATATGTGTATTTTTACCAGTGATTAGCAAAGTTTCACTAGACTTTCCCAAGTTTTGCCTGTTGGACTATAGCTTTGCTAATTATTTCATATTATCGAGTTTAAACTTAAGCAACTGATGTTATATTCAGTGTACTTCATTTTCTGAATAGGTGCACAAACATGCACCTTAGAGTGAACATTTATGACAATACTGCAACCTTTCAGTGGTGTAACAGTAATGGACATTATCACTATCGTCAGGCTAAGGCATATTGATCTCAATAATAGTGCAGTGAGAACTGATGCATTTAGATAAAAGGTAAATGCATTTTTCCCCCATGGGAAAATGGAGTGAAAAGAAATTTGAGCACAAAATGTGGAAAATATTTCATTGTGGAAAAGACAAATATCATGATAATGTGTATATTTAATGCACAAATTTGCTCTGCTATCCATGCTTGTCATTCTGTCAGTTATCCTTCCAGAGAATGCACTCCCTCCCTTCTCATGGTCCCTCCAATTTCTATCCTTCTCTGATCATGCACATTTGTCTCTTTCTGCATCCTCTTAATTATTTTGGGGTGTACCCATTACTGCTTTACTTAACTCAATCTCTGTCTCTTATCAATTTACCATCCACTATAGTTTTACCAATCAAGGAATCAGTTTCTTCCTTGTCTCTGACTCCGGCATGACCTGGATAGTAGATGCATGTAATGCTTTGATCTCACTGTTGATATAGTGCACCACTGTTTTCTTATGTTCTTCTGCTATATGTAAATGCATGTCGTACATGGTCGAGAAGTTAGAGTGATGGTCTCACACCCATGAGGTCCAACATTCGACTCCCAGAAAAAAATATGTTTATTAAAATGAGGCCTGCAGCACACAAACACTTGTTTACGTGAGAAAAAAAGTGGACATTACAATTAAAGTAAACCATTAACAAAAGTGACCAGTCACTTTGCAGTGAAAAAACATTTATAGACAGAAGAATATGTGACGTCTCAGCACTTAAGACTCCCGCCCACTGGAAGCCGCGCCCTTTGCAAGTGTAAGAAATCAGCCACTTAAAATCGCTTGCAAAGGATGCGGTTCTATAGTACCTTTACATTTGGATGTCATGCATATATACTGTGTATATTGTGTGTTCTTGTAATTGCATGTAATCGTGAGAAGTTCATCAAAAAATGAAATATGGAGCATACATCTGACATGAATAATAGAAGTGTGTGTGTGCACGGGTTACCATATAGTAATACAAGAAAAACAATGTGTGCATGTAATACAATGTTAAAGAAAGTTATAAACTGTTTACATATGCAAGTCATAAATGTTTTTATACAGCCATTATCACAAGTACATTCCTTTATAATGTAAAAACTAAGATCTGTAAATAAGATTCTTCAAACTATCACTTCTTTCATTCCGGTAGCTAACGCTAGCTGCTAAATAATACATTCACGTCTGCATTTAATCATAACTGTTTACAAGCTGTTGGAGTATACTATATCTATGTTATGTCCGATGTCTGCTCATGTGTCCATTTGCATACTTTCTCTTGGGTATGTCATCTTCACTCTAGGATAAGAATACAGCCAAAAATCAATATGAAATATCAGGCAAAATGGAACTAACAGCGTATATAACATATAAAATATAAGCTATGTATTCAATCAATCAAGCCCTTGAGCACATATGTTCACACATTCTCAGGCTCATGGCCACAGATTTTACCATTTGTTTCTATCATTGGATATGTTCTCAGCATCATTCAATTTCATTTTATCTGTCAAGTTTTTCATGGTCCCTCTTCTCAGTTTCCTTTTTTTTCAACGCTGGTTCCATGTCATTGATCTTCTAGATATTTCTTCTACTAGTTTTCTGAGTGTGCACCCAATTCATCCCCATTTCCTCTCCTTAACCTTCACCACGCCTATTATCAACTCCGGCCGCCGAAAAACAAAATGGCGTCTAGCTCCATTAGCGACATACCCCATCCAATGAGATATCGTTATAATAGACGCCCCACAGCCTGATTGGTTACTCGGGAACATGTGCTATTGAAGCCGGTTCATTCCTACGTCCAACATGATTGTTGTAACAATGGCTAGCCAGAAGATACAAATTTTATAGCAATTAATCTGACCACATCTGCACACCGGTACGATGCCATGATGTGACCGGTTTTATAGACCTATCTTTCATCGTATTTTGAATAAAATAACATTGAATCATGGCTTGAATCATGAATTATTGAGTTATTTAGTTTCATAGCAGTGAATATACAGAATGCCGCGTTGGTTTGGAGACATGTAGACGTTTGATATCGAATATGTTGAAGTGGCACCAAAAATGACTAGACATAAGCTCAAAGAAGGATTTTACTGCAAATCTACATGTTTTATACAGTTCCTCCGGCTATATTTTGATATTTCGCAGTGAAAGAACATAAATACAACAGATTTGCGTGATTTAGTTTACAGTGTTGCCAAGGAATTCGATAAATAAGGTAAGTTATTTTTTTATTTCCTCTTTATTTGTTATAAAATATATGTTTTTTTTGTGAAAAACGTCTTTACCACTTTCTCATATGTCGGGTATCACACACACACGTACAGAAATTACACTAATATATGCATAATTCAATTCTTTATTTATATGTGCAAATATTATTTAAATATCTCTAACAACCAAAAAATATCACATTTTCAAAACAGAATCCGGTGGCAGGGAGACGTTTCGTATTTTTTAATCTGGCTTGCTAAAGCTTAACCTGGGTATACACTTAGACCTCAAAACGTTAGTCTCCAAACCTTTTCAGTTCTGATCTTGTCCTGCCAACAATTGTTTAGTATTCTTCTTACGCACTTATTGATCAACATATGTAGTTTATGTTGTGTAGAGTTTTGTCCTTTTCCAGGTTCCTGATCCATACAGCAGAACTGTCTTCACATTTGTATTCAATCCATGTATTTACATCACTGAGCCAATTACCTTTTATGATTCTACATTTAAAGTTTTAATCTCATGTACCTGTGAAAAGTGGAGCTACAAAGACCAATAGATGAAGTCTATAAAAAAAGAAAATGAATATAAACTAGATTTAAAAAATCCAAAAAACAAAAACCATGATAATCAGCAAAATCCCAGAAGAATAGGTTCTATAAAATTACATAAAAACGCACGGAGAGATACTAGAAGTAGAACATTATCAATATCTCGGACACATAATCACAAATAATGGCAGATGTGAAATAACTAAAGCTAAAAGAATAGGAATGACTAAAAGTACTTTCAATGGCATCAGCAAAATATTGACATTTAAACAAATTACAAACAAGTTAAAAATGAGAATTATACAATTCTACATCTATTCTATATTAATGTATGGCACACGGACAATGAACAAACAACTAGAAGACAAAATTGATGCCTTTGAAATGTGGATATATATAAGAATAAGGAGAACTTCATGGAAAGAGAACCAACAAAGTAGTTAGCATGAAGAAAAAAAATGATACAATCACATATCATGTGCCTACCTTCTTGTTCTTTTGATTATTTCCATTGATTATGTTATCAGACAACAAATATTTATTTATTACTTAACATTAACACATTTTAAACAAACTGTTCCCATTCTTAACACCAGTTTGTGCGCCTCCCTCCAACTCTCCAAAGAGCCATCCTAAATAAATAAATTATTTTAATTAATTAATAAATATTTGTGGTCTGACAAACATAACCATAGGAAATAAAAGAAGAAGGTAGGCACATAATAGGTGATAGAACTGAAAGACTTATTAAAGGAAATAAAGATTAAAAAATAAATTATTCTGGACACATTAAAAGACATGACACCTTGTTGAAGACATTTCTTGAGAGCAAAGTCAAGGGGGTGCAAATGAGAGGTGCAGGCAGAGATACGAGTGGGAGAGAAACATCATGAGATGGACAGTTTACATTCTAGTAGACTGTACCACAAAACAAGACAGGGGATGTTAGAGGTTATTTGCAGCCAACCTTCAATGCGGAGACGGCACTTAATGATGATGACCTTTAATAAACCAGTATAAATTTCCGTGACACTGGTTTTAACCCCTGTGTTGTGAAGCAGTTCTCTTCATATTTTTTCCACACTCCTGCAGATCTGCAGGATGTGCTGCAGAGAATGGAATGCGTTGTCATGATTCACAGCTCAACTTATTTAACTCTTTTTTTTTAAATGAAGCAGCAGTTTTATTCAACTATTCTTCAGCTTCTGCAGATCAGCAGTCCAGATAATGAAATGTGTTGTCATGGTTTACAACTTGGATGATATCTGCAGCTTTTGACCTGACATATCTGACTTCAGCATAGTTGTTGGGTCACTTTGATATTCTATGGGATGGGACAGGCAATGCCAACACTTCCTTTGTTGACTTACAAGATACATGTTATCTGTATTTTTTGCTCCGCTTCCGGGTTCGGTAACTCACTGGAAGTATCACAGATTAAATTTTTTATGTGAATTGTACTTTTTTCAATAAACAAACCTGATTGGGCGCCCTGCCATCAACTGAACTCCTCTACCTGGCATGACAGGACCACCCAGGTATCTTTGCCGGACAAGCTGCTGCATCATGGTACCTTGGTTCACACCTCTCAACATACCATGTCCAATCAAGGTCGCAGGGCCAATGGCACCTCCCTGAATTAAGGCAGCACCTCCGAGTTGCTGCGCATGCAGCATTGGACCGCCCATGACTCTTGTTTGTACTAACCTGTGAAGAAGACCTGTATTATTTTCACATGCATAATAAGGCAGTATTTCACACAAGATGAATAACATTCTATGTAATATACTTTTGTCAATTCAGGTAAGAGTTATTATAGAACCAGTACTGATGTATGGAATTCAATCTTGGACAATCATCGGAATTGTGAAAAATTATAGAGGCAATTGAGATGTCTGTTGGTCCTACATTGGGCATGTCCTACGTGCAGACACCAACAGAATACACCACCAATCTCTTGAATGGATACATACAGGCAAAAGAGCAAGGGGTAAACCAAAAAAACAAACTCAGAAGAACAATACTTAGAGAAAGTAAAACAACAATATTCATACTATTCAAGAACTGCACAGAATAGCTTTGAACAGACAGAATTGGAGAGATCTGACCACTGCCCTATGCGCTAACTTCAGCGCAAAAGGAAAATGAATGAATGAATGGAGATGTGGATTTATAGAAGAAATTTAAGAACAAAGTGGACAGATTAAACATGTAATGAAGATATCTTGAAAAGTAATTTTAAAAAATAGCTGTTCAACCGCATCAAAAGATAATCCACATTTTATGGACATATCACAAGAAGATGAAAGATGGAACATATTACAATTGGCAAGTTGAAAAGTAAGAGAGGTAGGGAAGACCAAGAGAAAATGTTTGAAAACCTGGCGTTTTGGCATGGGAAAACATCGGTATCAGAAATGATTGACAGCACATGAAAGAGAAGGTTGTGGAAAGACATGATAATTAGCGCCACATGGCATGCACCAGAAGAAGAAATTATTAACAGTATACGAAATAGAAGGCTGTGGAAAGACATGATAACCAACGCTACCTGGCATGGACCATATGAAGTATAAATAATAAATGAGTGTTGGCTGTGAGACAGAACATGTTCATTCTCAAACTCCTGCAGATCAGCAGGATGTAGTCCGGTGAAGAGTTAATTGTGTGATGGTTTACAGCTTAACTGCGATATCTGCACTTCGCACTTTAGCATTATTTCTTGGTCACATGACCCTGTATGAGATAGTAGTAGGACACTATATTTGCGTGTCTTGCTCACCTATTTTAAAATACATTTTTTTTTTTAATGGGAGGTATAACCCTACAAAAAAATTCCTATTAATAAAAAAAATAATGTGGTGGGTATGTCAGCATGCACATTTGGTGTATTTTTTGTTTGTTTAAAAAAATATTCCCTCTGACACTTCATACTATTTTTGTAAAAGCACCAGAATATTAGGAATGATGTGGGATTCCTATAAATACTACCTAAACAATAAACTAATAAGTATTACAATATTATATACAATGTGTTTCAATGTGTTTTATTAATAAACCTTTAAGTTGCTATGCAAAAGATAAAACAGGAAAACATGGTTTAAGATCAAGCTGTAAAGAATGTAATAAACCATATAAAATGAAACATTTACTAAGAAAATAACGATAAATACAAACAAGCATATCAAGATTTTAAGAATGAAAATATTTTTTTAAATTTCCATTTATTTTAATCAAAAAAATATACTAAAAGTGCATGCTGAGATACCCCCAATTTTAATTGTTGATTTTTTTAATTGTGGGGGGGGGGGGGGGGGACAATTTTGAAATATATTTTTTTAAATGATGGTGAGCCAGACAATTTTAACCAAAAAGACCCACTAAAACTCGTCTGTTATGATGTGTTGGCAGGTAAGTGTGACTATTCTTTGCTCCCATTTTCAGACACAGTCAATACACTGGCATCTGTTGTGTGAAAGTGGTTGCTATTATGGGTGAAAATGTGTTTATTGCTGGAAAGGTAGCATGTCTATGCTAATGTGGATGAGACGGCTTGTATTTGAAAGCTATGACAGTGGGATAAAAGAATGTTTGCGTACTGTGATAGTATTTCTATTTGTTCTGGAAGTGAAGATTCCGGGCGAGTGTTAGAAACTGTGTTTGTTGTCAGAGAATGTCAGTGTGGGGATAGCTTATTGTTGTTGTGTGTAAACCTGATGTGAGAAGGCAACATATTCATTTAAATGTAAACCAAGTATTTATCAGAGATCTCTCCACTTGCGCATGATCTACAGATCTTATCAGTGGTCCACCAGACCAACCACCATGAAGCAATAAACCTCTAGTAGATGGCATGCATATATAGTAAGTTTTTTCTCTTGTGGAACCAACATAGAACTTCATCTATACAACTATATTCATACCCCCTCTGAGAATACTTCTTGAAACATTGCACACTGCCGGGAGTTGGGAATATTTTGGGTATAAAATATCTATCTATTCTTCAGTGTTCATTCCCAAACTCCTGCTGGATCTCGCTTGTAGAAGAACAAAATTATCCTACTAGATTTCAAGCAGGATATAGTCCAGAGAATGGAAAAGTGTTGTCACCGTTTTATTTGCGCCAATAGCCTGACACATCTGTCTTTGGCAGAATATATCTATTCACCTCTAGTCTAGCTCCCTGTGAAGCATAGGTTTTCAACAAACCTCCCTCCATCTTGTCCTATCTTTAGTCATTACTTCCAGTTCCATGATCTACCAAGCCTTTGTGTCTCTGCATCTAATTCTTTCCTCCAGATATTTCTTGGTTTTCTTTTCCTGTTTCAGCGTAGATTCCAGAACAAGGTCTGTCTTACAATTCTTTATGTTGGTCTTCTTAGCGTATAACCTATCCATCCTCAGTGCTGTTTCCTTAGTTCCTCCTCCACTGGAGTTTAGGATATACAATACAACTCCAGAGAAGCCTCTACCATTGCCAAAAATTATACAAGAGCTCTATTGCTCATAACTCCTGGCTATTTAAACAAACAACTGCCAAAGAAATGTTTAGGGCCATTGGCGTAAATGAAACGGCAACACAATGCTGAAAATCTAGTAGGACTATTGTCCTGCTACAAGAGAGATCCAGCGGGAGATTGAGAATTAACACTGAAGAAACAAATCAGAGATCTCCAGAGCACACCTAGACAGATACACAAAAACTCACCTTATACCCCTATGTTGCATCATGCTAGCCTGCTGGTTGGCTAGTGTCCGTTGTCTCATTGCATTTGCGTGCAAAAAGGCTGCCTGTGCCATTCCAGGGGCTGCCACTTGCTGCTGAACAACAGTCTGTTGAGTGACACCATCAAGGCCTGTTGTCATAGTACGCTGCTGTACCACCATTGTCTGACCACCGTTGGTTACAGTGCGCTGCATAACGGATGTAGCTTGGACTCCGTTGTGCATGGCCTGCTGCTGCATAACTGTGGCCTGAGTCATACCTCCACCTGTACTCATACTCTGGTGCTGCATGATTGTGGCCCCGCTTGGATGTTGAGCAATGCGAACTGAGGAGCTTGTCATAAGAGCGGGTCCAGCCATGCCTAAATTTGATGTTTAGCGAAACATATATTACACATGTATATTAGATAGTGTTTGAATATAATTTTATAGAGAAGATTTTGTTCAGCTAGTTTTAATTTAATTTTTATTTCTCTCTGCAAAGATCAAACCAATCAGAAGCCAACACAAGATGACTTCCACTTTATGAACAGATCAGAACAGGTTGCAACTCTACAACTCAGAACAGGTTGCAACTCTACAACTCAGAACAGGACACAACTGACTCCACAGTCACATGTACACAAAATGTGTACCCGCATGTGCGCATGCGGTTGTGTCTGTGGATCTCACCAATAGCTCACTAAACCAACCATGCAACAGAAAACCTTATTCTTATAGAAACTTCATGGCACATCATCTATACAGTCACGTAGTTGTAACTTTCGATAACAGTTACCATGTTGTTCAGACAGGCTGACATTGTGCTTGAACTAGTTATGGGCACATCGTGGGTGGGTGGAACAACAAAGAAACCTGTCACAAGGGCCAGATTTGTGCCCTTATGTCGACGTGTTTCTGCGGCATTGGACTCGAAACACCATCGAGTCGAATGGCTGCTGGAACAGAGGACGGAGCACTTATGGGAATGCCCCACATGCTGTGAGGCCAGTTTTCTAATCAAGAATCACACATGTACACAAAACTCAGGATAGACAACACAACCATGTGTAAAGGCACCACAGATTTAAGAACATGTGCTTCAAGAATGTTCTCAGTATGAAAAATATATTGGCCCATAGAGACAACACTAGAATGGTGAAGTTTATTGAGGAGACAAAATGACAGATATTTTAAGTGAACAAAAGAAGAATTTCTCTTATAATGCATTACCTTCTTCAATATCAAGAAGAACATATGTATGTGTGTGCCATTTGTTTCTGGGTCTGAAAGAGGATCAAAGAATAGCAACACTGTTTACCTTCCATGTATGTTTCCAGCAACTAAGGATGTTGCTGGGCTGAGTTGGCTGCCCTATCCCATATAGGGTCAAAGTGGCATAAGTCATGCTGAAGAAGTATGTATGTGGACAAAATGTGCAGATATCACAGATAAACTTTAAACCATGACACAATGCATTCCATTCTCTGGGTATCATCATGTTGATCTGCAAGAGTTTGATAACAACCAGACAAAGAAGAATCTGTGTGAATGAACTTCCATGGCTAAAAAAAAAGCAATGCTAGAGACTAATGTCCATGTCTATCGAAGGGGGCCTGAAAGGGAATAAAAGAATAATGACAATTTTTACCAGTCATGTATGTCACAATAAGTGGCCAATGAAGTTTTGCGGTTGTGGTTGACCTCTGTTTTTATCTTAGAAAAGTTAGTTCTGAAAACTTTGAAATCCTACAATCAGCTTTTGGGAGTCCTGTCGAAGTTGGCCTGAAGGATGTGGGTGGTATTACCATTTCAAAAGTGGATGCAGATACAGTGGAATCCCTCTATAGCGCATTCTTTTATAAGAAATTTCCCTACAAAACAACACTTCTCAAAATTCCCAGCTATATTTATTCTGTGTTATTTGTACTGTAATTAACAATTTTTAAAAATTAAATATATATTTTGTCAGCCCTGACCAAGTTGTTATAACGGGATTCCACTGCACTGTGAAAGTGGTCCATAAAAGCAGACCATCAACCACTCGCATGACAAGATCGTGGCATATGTGCAAAAATCCTACTCTCTGACTGACAGCCAACTTAACTGAGAGATTACGGAGTATATTGGAAAATCAATCAGTAAATGCTATAAAATTGCAACAGATGGGTGGAAACCAAACTCATGTCCACCCCTGAGATTGATCCATTTGTGCAAATCTTCATGAGCCGGCAAACACCACCCCCTTACCCCACCCCCAATGATAAAATGAAAGTTGGATGTATGGTTATGACACAGAAACAAAACAAATGTCCTCCCAGTAGCAAACATCATCATCTCAAATGAAGAAGGTATAACAGGTCAATTCCTGTATCAATACGATGGTCTTCAACATTGATGGGCTAGTGCATCATAGATGCGTCACTAAGACAGAGTGTCAATGCAGAATTCTAGGAAACAGTTATCACCTCACATTGTACCAGACATTGTCCTAAGATGTAGTCACAGGCAATTGGATCGTGCAATATGACAATGACCCTGCATCCAGGTATCCTGATGAAAATTGTTTGATGTCATGTGACGTATTCCTTCCAGAACGTTGTCTTCCCAATGAACTCTCTGAACCTCTCTCTGTCTTGGGCGATGTGGCTTGCATTTTCTAGCGATGTATTCATGTTATCTTTAATGTCGTCAGTCCATCGTCTTCTTGGTCTGCCCCTTCTCCTCTACCCAGGTACTCTTCCCTCCAATATTTGTCTTTCTAAACAGTTATGTCTCTTTATATGACCAAACAGGCGTAGTTTTCTTTTTGTTATTGTGTTTAGTAACCAACACTCTGGAATATTCAGTGTGTTTATAATATCTGAGTTTCTGATTTTATCCTTCCATGATATTCTAAGTATCTTCCTGTATCATTTCAGCTCGAAGGCGCTGATCCTCTTTGCAGCTGTTTTACTTAGAGTCCATGTTTCACATCCGTATGTTGCAACCGGAAAAATAAAAGTTCGTAACATTAGCACTTTCGTTTCTATTTTGTTGTTTTTCCATATGTTTTTAACCGTGTTATTTTGCAATATGCCATTGCCAATCTCTTCCTTATTTCTGCCATGCAGTCTCCTGCACCGCTGATGTTTGCTCCTAAGTTATCAAATTTATCCACACATTCTATCTCGGTATTGTCTATTCTGATTTTTGGTTATTGTGTTGTTATATCTGTTGACATGATTTTTTTTTCTGCGTGTTTAAATACAAATTTTGTGCTTCGCTATATTTCTTTGTGTTCTGGATTAGTTGTTCCAATCCCTTTATATCATTTGAAAGAAGCACTGTGTCGTCTGCGTAGCGTAGTTCCGGGATTAGGAATCCACCTATGTTTAAAGCGTGGTAGTCAGTGTTGTGTATGTTTTCTCTCACATTCCTCATTATACTTTCAGCGTAGATGTTGAACAGGTATGGGGAGAGTGTGCACCCTTGCCTTACTCCACTCTGTACCTCAAACCACTCTGAGAGATCGTCCTCTAACTTCACTGCAGCCTTTTGATCTTGGTAAAGTTCCTCTATTAGATGAATCAGATGTCTTGGGAAACCCATGCTGTTCATGATCTCCCATAGTTGCTGGTGTTGGACGCAGTCGAACGCTTTTGAGTAATCTATGAAACACATGTGCAGGTCAGTTGAAAATTCCCTACACTTTTCTATGATGAATCTCACTGTTTGATAAAAGGCAATATTCCATTGATCTCACAAACTCCATACTCACCCGATCCTGCTCTTGGACTTTTTCTTGTTCCTGCAACTTAATAGAACAATGAAAGGCTGCAGATTTAAGACAATATGAGGGCTGTTCTGAAAAGTGCCTTCAATATGTGGTTTCTTCATTGTTAGGAGTTCTGGAATGGGTGTATATATATATATATATATATATATATATATATATATATATATATATATATATATATATATATATATATATATATATATATATATATATATATATATATATATATATATATATATATATATATATATATATATATAATCACAAGGGGACTAGTGTGAAGGAGATACTCTCCACTGCACATGAATGAACAGCTAATTCACACATGTTGGAAATTTTGAGTTTCTCACTCAATTCTAGGTTACATACTCTCATATATTATCCATTACAATACATGATATGGTTGGATTTTACAAGTCCTACCTTGAACCATAGCTTGTCCTGCATACATGGAAGGATTCATGCCTGGAACATAAGGAAGAGAGCAACCAGCTGGTATGAATGGCTGCCTGGATGCTGCAGTTATAAAGACCTGGTCCCCTTGGGAAAATATTCTCTCCTGGTCTGCAATACTTGGTCCTAAAGGTTGCTGAGAAGACAATGACGGTGAAGAAGCTTCGCTAGTGGTGTTTTCACCTTCTACAAATGTTGTGGTGGTTTCAGAAACTGTATTCTCAGGTAGCACACAGGTAGATGAGTTATCAGAAGCTTCTTCACTGTGTACCTGTGAGCTAGAACAGGTGGCACTATCACTAGCATCATCTGGATCTTTTATTACATCTACGGTTTGAATGTCATCAGTGGCGCATTGAGCAACTACAGGGGATTCCCCAAGACTAGCAGCAGCTTGGTAATGTTCAGCCATATCTTCATAGCTCTGATAGATGCTAGAATTCACACATTCGTGTGAAACATCTTCATAATCTAATGTTTCTGTATCCATTTCTTCTGCCTCATCAGGGATCTGTCTGTAAGAAGACACATCCTCGATGTTGCTGCTTTGTTTATAGTTCCGATGAGCATTATCGCTGTCAGTCATTTGTTCACAAAAAGAATCAGAATGTGTTTGTTCCTGTTTGATTTCAGGCATTTTGTATGTATCTTCCTCTGTGACAGATTCTTTGTACACATCATGAGGAACATTTTGATTAGAGTAAAAGCTACATGCAATAGAAGTTTCTGTTGTAGAATACTTTGATTCTTCAGGAACTGGTTCTGTTGAATCAGTAGCATTGTCAAAATGTTTGGAGTCAGCAGAGGGCATTTCTGGAAGTTGACTCGTGTTATGCTGGTTGATTGTTTCTGATGAATACTGATTTAACAAATCTGATTCATGATTTGTGGATATAGGTTGATGTTCTGATGACTGACTCACTTCTGAATGTTCTGCAGGTGGGTAATGTTTATTGACAGGTGATGCACATTGAACTATTGTAACCCCTTTATTATTCATTGATTTATTAACAGCAGGTAGGTCACTGTCAGTTTCGGCAATGTTGGGGTTTAAGCGATGATCTACAGGTGAAGAACATTTGCTAGTATTAACAATCACATAATCTTTAGAAGCTACACTACACAATTCTTCCACAACTCCGCAATTACTTAAGTCGTCTATGTTTTCGGAAGAAGAGTCTGCAGAAACAGTATTGGGTACATTATCTGTAATGTTTGAACTGCTTGGAACATACTCCTTAGTTGTCACTCTGGAGCAATGAGTGAAGTCTGCTGTCTCTGTATTCCAGATCATTTTAGGACTACAAATGTGATCATTGTCAGATTGGCTTTCAGAAGTGCTTTGTGCATCTTGAACAGCCAAACGTTGGGAAATATCTGAGCATTTATTTAGTTTTGAACTGCAATCAATGTCTGCATGTTGTAAATCAAGAACAGACATGTTGTGTTCATGGTGACTGCTGATTGTAATAGGTGACTGCCTGTGTGATGTTTCATTCGAAGATATACTCAGTTCAGAGTTCTTATCAATGCCGCTCACAGATCTGTAACCAGCATCAGCATCTACCAGATCAACATACATCTTTGTATCAGTGTTACAGAATCCTGTATCTAACTGTGAGTCCTGGCTGGAATTTGAGCTGTTCTTAAACAGACCATCACAACTGGTGATATCTGGACTTCTGAATGTAGCCAAACACATTTTATGCCTGCCTAAATCATTACACAGTACTTCATCTGCAACTGTTTCTTCTGCATCATGAAACTGAGATGTGTCATCATCATCATCTGTGAAGTCTTGATCCTGTAAACAAAGAAATTTAATTCATTAATTACATGTGACATACATTTTAATGAAAACTGGCCAGACATGGCCCTCTCCAGAAAATTGACTAGACATGGCCCTCTCCAGATTACTGGCCAGACATTACACTCTCCAGAAAACTGGCTAGACATGGCCCTCTCCAGATAACTGGCTAGACATGGCCCTCTCCAGAAAACTGGCTAGACATGGCCCTCTCCAGAAAACTGGTTAGGCATTACTCTCCAGAAAACTGGCTAGACATGGCCCTCTCCAGATAACTGGCTAGACATTACACTCTCCAGAAAACTGGCTAGACGTGGCCCTCTCCAGAAAACTATACTATATTTTAACCATATCAAACAGCATGACAGTTTAGAAAATACCTAAATGGAGGGAATGATTCCAGGGAGAGACCAAGTAGAAGATGGACACAAGATATCAAAGACTATTCTCCTGAACATAACATTGACAGAAGCAAGATTATTAGCTAAGATCAGGAGTATTGAAACGCTGAGATGACTGCTACATCTTGTTCCAGATATATTCCCTAATTATGGGATAATTGTCATAGTAATAATAAGACTAAATATAAAAATAGAGATAACTCTTCTAGAAGTTGTAGATGTCACATTGGAAACATCAGCATAAAAAAGCATTTTTCCATATTGCTGATACTCTAATTTAGTATTTCAGCTCCAGAGTTAAAAGAGGTATTGTCCATAGTACAAAATAGGTGTAGTTATACTGCAATGGATTCCATCACACTGTGGAATAGCAGGAAATGAGAGAGCTGATCAACTCGCCAAGGAAGGTGCTAACATGCAGCAACCGGATGTACCAATCAGCTATCACCAAAAGAAATCCATGATAAAGGCACAACGAAAGCCTAACTTACCTCCACGGGATGACTACCACCTACTTAGCAGACAAGAACAGGTCATCATATTTTGACTGAGAACTATACAAAATAGACTAAACAGCCATATGTATACAAAATTTAAAATTGGCACAACAGCAAAGTGTAATTGTGGACAAGTCAACCAGACTTCAGAACATATCCTTCACGAATGTGCAAACTATGACACATTAAGATGCACATACTGGCCTTCTGATACACCAATGAATGTTAAACTATATGGTACAAAACAAGAAATGGAAAACACTGTCTAATTTATACAAGAAACAACACTGCAGATATAGACATTATTAGTGAACGAAAGAAGAAGAAGTATTTCAGCGGACAGAATTTTACTTAAGAGTGCCCATCTCCTTATCAAACCTTCACTATCGGAAAGACAAAAAAACAAACCAATGTCGTCACATGTAAGGGTATAAAAGACAATGAATGAGATGATAGTAATCCAAATGTAGCATTGAACAATTCTTCCTTATTTCTATTCATAAATACTCATTTATATATAATTTTTCTAGTTATGCAGATGAAAATACAGTGATGCGATTATAACAACTTGGTATAGACAAATGAAATATGTATATAATAACATAAATTTGCTATATACAGTGCAAACAATAAAGTATATAATTGGAACAATGTTAAAGAGGGAAATTTGCTATAGAGGGATTCCACTGTATTAGTTCAACAGATTCTAAGTAAATACAGCAGTCTACATACACTAGGTCAGAATAACAGCCAGTCCACACATACTAAGCAAGAGTTAGCAGCCAATTCAACCCACTAAGTCACAATAATGGCCAGTCCCCACACACTAGGTCAGACAGCCCACCCACCCAAAAGAATAACAAGTCATCTTTAAAATCTGGTTAACTACATAACCAACATAAGAATAGCAATGCGAGATGTACAGGTCACAACAGAAATTAAATTTCTGGAGCCTGATCAAGATGGAAACTATCAGTAATACTGATTGTGTGACTGTATCACAAATAACATTACTTACAAACTTGTAATACAGAGGTGCTCAATGTACAAAGAGGAAAAGACTTTTGGAGATCAGGACAACCAGAGATGGACCTCTGCTTTCTTTGAACATGATGTGAGCAGGATTAGCTCAGACAATAACATGATAGCTATCATGAGCAGGTTCATTTTCAGTTAAAACATTTTGAAAACCACAGAACAAAGAAAAGAAATGTGTTTCTTCAGATCAATCTCTATTAAGTGTGACATTACATTAAACAGACTGGATGAATACAAAGTAGTTGGTGTGAACAGGTGTGTAACTGCTTTCAGTGAAGCATAATGATTTCACTAATCAGGTGTATGGTACTAAGTAAAACATGCTTTCACATATTGATGAAAGCATAAGAGCACAATTCATAGCAAAACAGTGCTGCAAAGAATGTAGATGAAAACAGATGGAACTGGTCAGTCATGATTCAAGCAACAACTTCACTTACACAAAGGGAAAGCAATCAAAATTAAGTCAAACTGGATGGCACCATTGTTTGAAACCATCATTACAAAAATAAGTACATGTATATCCCATTATCAACCACATTTAATGCCAAAGTCTGATGCCGTAATAAAAAAGGCCAGTGCATAAATAAAACTATGACACAGCGCATCTCAGATCCACATCCTTCTGGAAATCTAGTAGGATCAATGTCCTGCTACAAGAGATCCAGTAGGAGTTTAAGAACAAACACTTTTGAATACATTCATTTGGATCTATTGCAGGTAGAAAAAGAATGTGTATCAGTTATTGAACCAGCAACAAATGATATATGATCATAACCCAAAACCTAAGCGATTGAATATAACCCCGACGAAGACGAATGTGTTGGGCCATTGGCGCAAATAAAACGGCAACACAACGCACTTCCATTCTCTGGACTACATCCAACTGGAAATCTTATAGGACCATTGTCCTGTTACAAGAGAAATCCAGCGGGAGTTTGAGAATGAACGCTGAAGAAGAAGAAAAAGAATATAACCGCTGCCACATCTAGGTACTGTCAAGACTCCTTGGTCCAGACAACATTGACTTCGCTTCCGCTAGCTTACACACAACTTGTTACATGAAAACTAAATTCTGAAAATTACAGTTTAACGCCAAAACTGTTACATTTATTGTAACAAAATGTCATACAGAATATACTGTGTAAAATGTGATGTATGAATTGTGTTGGCATTCAACCACCTAACAAACGTCTGCAAGTTAAAAACAATATGTAAATACCCGGTATGCCAAACTACAACTGTTTTACTCCAATGTAATATCTGTATTAACATATGGTTGTGAAAGATGAAAAATATGAAGAGCATTGGAGAAGAAATTAAATACATTTGAAAATAAATGTCTTAGAATTCAGGTTGAGAAGAATTTAAGTCAAACAAGTAAATAAGAGCATATATTAAACAGCAATATAATATGTTTCTACAACAATAAGAACAATAAGAATACGGTGGACTTATATTGGATGTACTTTGAATGAAAACAGACTGCCACTAAAGCATTAAAATGGGTACTGGCCCGCAAGGCTACTAAGTTTTCAAAGTTTTGTGTTGTAACTCAGTAATGTGTGAACACACTCACCAGTGGACAGCCTGAGACGTGTTCAGGCTCCACGCTCGACTGACAGCCTGTTAGGAAGTCATAAAGTAGGTGATATTCTCAAATTTGGTCTCCAAAAGCATGACGGTCTTCATTACATGTAAAGTCTAATTTTCTGAAAATTTAAATGTATGAGGCATAATAATTTATTGACCCACCAGGCATGCAGACAAATTCCAGCAACTTGGCCATGGACTGCATAAAGCACAGCGAGACACATTGAAAACTATAGTCATCCACTGCATTGGATTTCATTTCCAGTCATCTTGATTCGTCTTGCCACTGGTTTCAAATGAGGTCAAAGATCTCAAGATACATGGAAATAACTTGCACAAAATAGAGCTATGTGGCACTCTACAGTAAAAAAAAGACGCATCATCTTGTGAAAGGAGGAGAGATTCAGCAGCTCAACAGCAGAGAGTAACTAGAAAGTCATGGACAGACTAAAAACCATCTACTGGGGTTATCCCATGCTCGAACTGCCAAGGACATTTACGGCCAGAATAGGGCTTGTATCTAAGATCTTATCAATGACATATCCTTAACTGAATTTCAAAAGTAGATGTAACAAATGGCCATCATCACTTGTGATGGACAAATGGTGACGACAAAAAATGTGTACTGGATATCAAAAGAAAAAGACCAAGAAAGACTCCTCGCAGAACCAAAGATGTCAATATATTGGTCAATAAATTAATAAAATCATGGAAAACGAGGGAATCAAGAGGTGGTTCCACAGAAGAATACTGTGAGTACAATGAACAGCTAGAAAAAAAACCAGAGGAGATGTTTTGGATGTGGAAGTGGATATTTTGGACAAGCTGTGTTAGAGAGATCTGGAGAACATAGTTACAATGGAAAAGATACAAGTTAAGGGCAACATGGTGAGAAAATAGATAGTGTGACAGTGCAGCAGGATGAAGAGCCCATAACAATCTAGATAAAAGTTACTGGAAATAGAGAGTTGTGGTGGTCCATGGTTGCCTATGCCAGTTGAAACTGTACCCAATGATGATTATCACAATTGAAGCATATTCCTATATATTTTTTTTCCATTATTACATTTCCAGACATCACTTAAACATGTCATGAACATTGCTGATGCAGAGTGTAACAGCCTGAGCCACTTTGGGCTCTGAAACATATCCTATTACAAGCCAGTCCAGTATGAATGACTATCCCACTAGCTTCTAGGCTACCCAGATCCCTTTTAATACAAACACAGTTTCAATGCCTTTAATCTTTAGCAAAATCTAAAACACTAAATATAACCGCTGTCATAACACTGTCGAGAGTCCACAGCAACATTAATTTAATCTCCACTAACTTATAAACAAATAGTAATGGAAATGATCAAATTTAAAACAACAGTAGTTTAGGTTTAACACACACATACTACACTGAATATAACTGCAGGCGCAAGAACAATGTCAAGACTCCTTGGTCCAGACAATATTAATTTAGTATCCATTAACTTATACACAGGTAAATCACTGAACAGGTAAAACAGATATAAAAATAGCTTACTTGTTTTGAGTTCTTGAACTGTATAGAAAATGAGGAAGAAGAAATCTGAAGGTTGTGGTGAATACAATGAACTAACCCTGTGATGCCCTAGGAAGTCAGAGAATGAGGTCAGCGGAGAGGAGAGTGTTGCCCTATAAAGAAACGTAATGGTGACTGCTTCCTTGGGGGAAAAGTTGCAGAAAATAAGGTGAAGTATGTAATGGAAGTAGAGAAGAAGTATAAACCATTGTATGCAATCAATGATGACCAGTCAACATCCACACTGTATCTTGCAGAGGATGTCTAACTAAGATTTCTTGACCAATTCCAATGAAATTTGCTAGGGTGACTAATTGGGTAATAATCTCGCCCAATAGTCAATATGAAAAATCACTGTCCAAAATCATATCGATTGAGTTCTCCCAGCGACAGCTCTATATTTTGACCGAATGAATATACGCAACTTTTATAAAACTACAATTTTACATTCTCTTTTCTGTGTCCAGAACAGTTCATCATTTCATACAAGCGTGAAATATATCCTATGCTAGGGATTGGGGGTATATGTGTGCATGTGTGCGCACACAAAGGGTGTAGCACTGCATTGCTCAAGTGCGGACCCCAACCTGGCGTCAAGTGGGCTTCTCTGCGTTCTCGAGCATGAACAACACTTCAATCAGTCGGTCTCATGCTGGACTATTGTAACTTCGTTGCCACTGAATTGATTCACACACTACGCTGCCCTCTAGCATGTACAGTTTCCAGATTCTGTATGTACTCGTAAAATCACCGTATGTTAGGAACATTGATATTGGTATATAGAGAGAATTGGGTTCAGTACCAAAGGCCCACTGTGAAGTTCCCCTTCCGAGATTCGTATTTTACCTACTCCTGTGGGTAATATACACGACCAAGAGTCTAAATACACAGACTGTGCCTGGCGAATAATTGAAAAGCCATCTCAAGTGGACGAGGCAAGTACATGAGAAATGCACAGGTCAAATCCCAGACCACCGATATGTTTGGCAAAGCAGCACCTCATCTAGGAAGGTGTATTAACATTGAGACTAATTCAGATGTCGCCGTTATACAACACGGCTCATACAGAAGACATTAGGTCTGAGACCTAGGGACACAAAGGGCGGTAATGGAATGGTATTCCTACACGAGGAATACATTGCTGGCTGCGAAGTGCCTCATCAGAGAAAAGATAATGGATGACCCAGACAAGCTATCAGCTCGACTCGTGACACATATGACCTGAGTAGAAAGCTCTTTCAATAGGCATTGCACTAAACTTAAAAGCTGAAGCCTCCTGGGAATTAAAGAAAGCTCGGAGAAACCTCCCCAATACACATAGGAAGTAAGAGCTAATTGCTCACAATTTCTGGGGTTCAAGAAGAAGATGAAAGGGAATATGGGTGTTCGATCCCAAAGATAATGGTTGTGTTTTTTTACATTTTTTGGGGGGTTAATATGTAGAAACTTAAACAAGATCAAAGTCATCGTTGCATTATAAGAAAAATATTTGCATCTACGAGGCGTGTTCAAATGAAAACGGGACTTGTGGATTTATTTAAAAAGTATCATACGCAATTTAATATTTTCAACGGAATTGAACAAAGCAACCACTTGTGAATAAGAATGCACCTGGGTTCATCAGAAAAAATCTCCGTATGCATTTAGGCAAGCATCCCACTGTTTAAGTAGACGTCGAATGCCGTCCGAGAAAAAGTTGCGTGGCTGTTCTCTGAACCATGTGGTCACCGCTGTCTTCACGTCTGCGTCGCTGTTGAATCGCTGTCCCTTTAGTGCTTTCTTCAACGGTCCGAACAAATGGAAATCACACGGGGATAAATCGGGACTATAGGCTGGGTGATGAAGAACTTCCCAATTCTTCTTTGCCAATGTTTCCTGCACAATTTTTGCGGACTGCGGACGAGCGTTGTCGTGGAGAAGAATCACACCTTGAGAAAGTCTGCCTGGTCGCTTAGCCTTGATGGTCAGTCAGTACTGCTTTATCAAGCACGGCTATGGCTTCTTCTGTTGCAACAATATGCGCCTGACCTGGCCGTGCAAGATCTGCCGTTAACTCACGTCCGTCTTTAAACATACGCACCCACTCCATCACTCTGGTCCTCGACAAACATTTGTCACCATATGCTGCCTTCATTCTCCGATGAATGTCTACTGCTTGACATCCTTCAAATGAAAGAAACTGGATCACAGCACGCTGATTCACTTTGGACGGGTTCGGAATCACACCCGCCATATTGTTAACAGTCTTCTGCATCACATATGCATGCTGGGAAGATGAACACGTGACCGTATGTAAATTAATGGATACTCATTACTAGTGCAAAATGTCATCAATATCAGTGCGCTCTATCACGCGTGGTGTAACAAGTCCCGTTTTCATTTGAACACGCCTCGTATTATCTTGTTTTATTCTTGCCTAGGCAATGCCGGGTATTACCTATAGTGATCTTATTACTGTTTTGGAATGCATACTGTGGGTGGACATGTTCAACTGGTGAGAAAAGCATAGGAACACACACACATTTCCAGACTACAGACTTGAAATTCTTGGAGATTACTGTAAAAGCACTTCTTCTTCTTCTGTGTTCGTTCTAAAACTCTGCAGATTAGCAGGATGTAGTCCGGAGAACAGAATGCGTTGTGCCATGGTTTACAGCTTTGCTGCGATATCTGCGCCTTTTGGCCTGACACATCCGACTTCAGCATGGTTTTTGGTCACTGACCCTATATGGGATGGGACAGCCAACTCCATCCCATAACCTCCTTAGTCGCCTTTTACGACATGCGTGGAAGGTAAACAGTGTGGCTATTCTTTGCTCCTCTTTCGGGCCCTGGCAAGACACAGGCGGTAAAAGCACTAATTAAGAGCATCATTATTGTGTTGTATTTTATATTTTCTTTCAAATAATCAGCACAAGTATTCATATGATTTGACGCTCAGGAGCACAATCACAGTGCCCTGCAAAGATTGCTGTTCATTTTCTTTCAAAAATTGACTTTTTTTGTAAGGATATCATGATATTTGTGTTGCATTCAAAACCTCATGTAGTTTAGTCAAACTCTTATCGAGTACAAGAGATTTTAAGCATTTTTAAACATCCTATTATAAATGACTCATTATACTTTCAATGTCATTAGCATCCACAAAGCATTAGAAATAAGGCATAAAAATGTTTCCACCTAAATTAATATAATCACTTGTTAACAGCAGCGCCATATATCAGCAGATGCTTGATGTATCGAGTCATTAGTGCAGATACAATTAGGACATTACATATCTCTATTCTCTGAACTACTGGAAATCTAGAAGGGTGCCCTTCTACAGAAGGGTAATTGCCCTTCTACAAGAGAATTCCCAGCAGGACTGTGAGTATGTAAAATAGAAGAAAAAATTCACCCAAATAGTTACCGTAATAATAAGTATAGTAAATGCTTATACTAAAGAATTAAAAGTTGCAAATGTCAATCAAGCATCAATCTCATGTGCCTGCTGAATAAGAATTTCAGGTGCCTAGGTATCTGTACTGTTTAAAAAAAGAAATGCAACATTATTTCAAACGTGTACCAAAATTTTATTTTACAGAATTAATGTTTCAATCTTGGCATGCAGATACTTTCAGACTTGAACTAACCAAACCTGTCTCCAGTCATTCTCAACGGTCTATTGGTGATGCTGGTTCGCTCACTGCAGTCAGTTCTGGTGAAGTCAGTCTGTAAGAACAGGACTGCTGTACGGTCTTCTAGCCCAAAGACCAGCATCATACAGCCAGTTTCTGACCGTATGATCTGAAATTCGACACGCTGCTGGAATGAGTGGACTTTGGAGGAAGTAGATGCAAATCGATTTCTGAGGCAACGCAATCATATCAAGTAGTCTTCGGCAGGAGTTGTGACTTGGTCTTCCACTGTGCAGCTGGTCTGCCACTGAGCCAGTTTATTGAAGTCGCCTCCAAAGGTGACTAATTGTTCTTTCAACCACATTAAATTTTCTGGCCACTACACTTTGTGATTGCCAGTCTGTAATCATCCAATGATGATGTATTGTTGTTCTGTAGTGAGAAGAGCCATACTTGTGCATTGAATTTGCTACTGAATTTATTCAAGGATCATCAATATTTTATAGGCATTCAATAATGTGGTCAGAGAGTTTTGTTTTCTGTAAGTTTCACTGGATTCTCATGAACCTGTCAGGAGTTATTGCTAAAAATGTTTCGACTTTGACCTTTTTCATGACCTCACACATAATGAGTGAGTACAACTCAGGTAACCATGAGAAGTTAATGACCAGGTGGACACAGTCGATAGGTTGAATGATGTTCAATCAGCTAACATCTTTTATAAAAGTAACTCCAAAAATGTTGTGTTTCTTTTTTTTTGAGCAGTATAATAATTGCAAATAGAACTATTTACTTACAGCAATTTTAATAGATAATTTTTTAACTAACAAGTGGCCACCAAGATTGTAAAATTACATAGCCAAATTCTTACTAAATAAATCATATCCCTAAGAAGAAATGACTTACCTTACTTCATGATGGAGAATAGACTAGTAGTGAAACAAGAACTCTATATTAACATGGGCTACAGGAGCACATTACGTAGCTAATTGGCTGATCTGGCTACACGTTTTTTAAAAGTCAACTTATGTGGGTAACACCACAAGAATGAATAGTTCTGAATCTACAATGCTGATATGATAGTGTATATATAATTTAATAGTTAGAAGGCAACTACAAAGACAAAAAGACAGATTACATCAAACATGCCAAACCTTTAACATGAAGTTAAACATAGAAAAGGCCAAAGTAATGAAGATAGGAAGAACAGAAAGAAACACCAATATATATATTGGAAACAACAGACTTAAGTGACAGAATTAAAATACCTAGGAAGCGATATAACAACAGACGGCAAGAGCAGTAAAGAAATACACAATAGATGTAATAAAGCATACCACGCCCTAGAGCAAATGACACCAATCTTCAGAAAGAAAAATGTAGATTTAAACATCAAAATAACACTATTCAAAACAATTATTATGCCACCAATGACAAACATGGACAATGACAGCACAAGGCAAATGTAAATTTGTGACTGTGGAAATGGCATGCTTACGCAGAATCCTAGGAATATCGCTGAGACAGTGAAAAATGAGGACATTAGACTGAAAACTGGCACTGCCTCAATCTTAGAATAAACGCAGAATCCTAGGAATATCGCTAAGAGACAGCGAAAAATGAGGACATTAGACTGAAAACTGGCACTGCCTCAATCTTAGAATACATTAAGAGCCAACAGATCACATGGTTTGCACACATAAGCAGACTACCACCAGACAGCAAGCTATACTACAGATACAGTGAAAGCAGACCTAGAGGCCAACCACGAAGACGTTGGACCACCGAATAAAGAGGCGACAAATTCCACAATATATTCAGCACACGCGTTGGCCATCTCCAGAGAACTCTTCTACCCCTGACAAATTTATTTTATTACATACATATTTCATCCCTCCCGACCAAGTTGTTATAATGGGATTTGACTGTATAGTGATTCTACTGTACTTCTTATTATGCCCTGAGACTTCTGCTTTCTTTTCAACTTCTGCCGGTTATGGATTGTCTGCAGAATAGAATGAACTATCAAGCAGTATACAGTTTGGCAGTAATATCTGCAGTTCTGGCCCGACATATCAGACTGCAGCACTGTACTGTTTTGTCATTAACTGTTTAAAAGATGGGCATCGGGTCCCATGACAAGGCCTCCTTAGCTGCATGCATGGTATATCAGTGTTACTATTCTTTACTCTTTTCTGCTCTGTTAACAGAATATTTAGTAGTTCCCGCCATCTCTTGTGTCCATGTGGGGGACTATCCCCCCCTCCCTGCTCATTCTCAAACTTAAACTGGATCTCTCTTGTAGCAGGATGAATGAAAATGCATTGTGTTGCCTTGTTATTTTCACCAATCTCTCAACACACACGACTATCATTTTAAGAGTAAATGGAAACTTAATATTAACACATGTCCAAAACATTTTAAGCAATTTTTATGTGACTTTTTTAACTGGTGCCAAAAACCCTTTTTTCAGAGGTGTGTTTTTTTTAAAACTTGATATATTGAACTTCCCTTAGTCAATGTTTAGATGTCCTTTACTAATATGACAATGTCTATTCCCATGGGCAGACAGAAATGTTACATATTTCTGTTCTATTACAGTATATACAGTGGAATCCCTCTATTGTGTCATGTGACGTATCTTTCCAGAACGTTGTCTTCCCAATGAACTCTCTGAACCCCTGTCTTGGGCAATGGACTTGCATTTTCCAATGATGTATTCATGCCATCTTTAATGTCGTCAGTCCATCATCTTCTTGGTCTGTCCTTTCTACTCTTCCCATGTACTCTGCCCTCCATTATTTGTCTTTCTAAACAACTGTGTTTCTTTATATGACCAAACAGGTGTAGTTTTATTTTTGCTATTGTGTTTAGCAACAAACACTCTGGAATCTTCAATGTGTTTATAATATCTGAGTTTCTCTTTTTTTTTCCTTCCATGATATTCTAAGTATCTTTCTGTAGCATTTCATCTCAAAGGCATTGATCTTTGCCGCTTTTTTACTTAGGGTCCATGTTTCACAGCCGTATGTTGCAACCGGAAAGATAAAAGTATGTAACATTAGCAAATTCATTTATATTTTGTTGTTTTTCCATATGTTTTTCAACTGTGTTATTTTACAATAAGCCATTGCCAATCTCTTCCTTATTTCTGCCATGCAGTCTCCTGCACCGTTGATGTTTGCTCCAAAGTATTCAAATTTATCCACACATTCTATCTCAGTATTTTCTATTCAGATTTTTGGTTTTTGTGTTATTATATCTGTTGACATGATTTTGAAATGAAATACCTCTACAGGGTATTCTTTTATAACAAATTTCTCTAAATAAAAACACTTGTCAGAACCCCCAATTATATTTATTCTATAGTGATTGTACTGTATATAGCAAATATCTGTTATCACATACATGTCAGTCAAGGCCAAGTTGTTATAATGGAATTACATTGTACCATAACCATTTAGAATATTTCTTGACAAGAATATCAGATTTCTTTCGAAAAACAGGTTACATATAGGACAGGCAGCTTTTGCTCTCAACTAATGAAATAAATAGAGAAGTGTGTACAGCAATTAGTATTTTAATTTCTCTTCTCTTATCGACATTTGTGAGGTTTCAGTCTTAGGCAGCCCATGTCTGTTTGTAATTTAAAAAATGAATGTGCTGGTCTGTAAGGCATAAAATAATGCAGCTCCGCTATGAAACCAGTAGTACACTGTACTTGCCGCTCCCCTGCGGAGATCACACAAACTTTCATGTTTGTTATCAGAGAGAGAGAGAGAGAGAGAGAGAGAGAGAGAGAGAGAGAGAGAGAGTGTAGAAGAAGAACAACTGTTGGTAAACTGACTGCAAAATTCAGCCTGCAATTTAATTTATATTGTCAGAAATGTGTTAACCAACTTAAAATCATTGTCAGGTTTGTGAAGTTCATGGTGATAATGCTATGAGTGATACCATACTGAAAATTTGGTAAGAATATTCAATGAAAGATAAAGTAATGCACACGATGATGAACGGACTGCACTGACTATTCAATGAATGATAAAGTAATGCACACGATGATGAACGGACTGCACTGACTATTCAATGAATGATGAAGTAATGCACACGATGATGAACGGACTGCACTGACTATTCAATGAATGATAAAGTAATGCACACGATGATGAACGGACTGCACTGACTATTCAATGAAAGATGAAGTAATGCACACGATGATGAACGGACTGCACTGACTATTCAATGAAAGATAAAGTAATGCACACGATGATGAACGGACTGCACTGACTATTCAATGAAAGATAAAGTAATGCACACGATGATGAACGGACTGCACTGACTATTCAATGAAAGATGAAGTAATGCACACGACGATGAACGGACTGCACTGACTATTCAATGAAAGATAAAGTAATGCACACGATGATGAACGGACTACACTGACTATTCAATGAAAGATAAAGTAATGCACACGATGATGAACGGACTGCACTGACTTCTTTTGTGATTGATAACTTTCATTAAGATGATCAACAACATTAGTTTTTTTATTATCTTTCAACCATGGACACTATTCTAATCTGGTTATATCAGAGCTTTACAGCCATACAAAAATAGTGGAGATTGCAGTTCTAGTAATCCAGCGACTACAACTTCTGTAATTATCTACAATTGTGTCAACTCCAAAATGAGTATATTAATAGTAATGTTTATGAGGTCACAAAGATTTTATATCCCAAGATCACACCTTCAATTGTGTTGCTTTCTGTAAAATATTGAAGGTTTCATGCAAGCAAATCAGAAATGATGTAACAGTAGGATGAGTGCAGGCATTCCTTAGTTTCATGTCAATACTGTCACTTTATTTTCATACTCAAAACTATGTTTGGGTGGGTACAAATTGACCACTTTATAGCCCTTGACTAAGCTCTAAGTGAGTTGTATCTAAATTTATTAAGGTCCTCACTGCTTATCTTGTTTATATGCATTCATTCTTAAGACTCCTGCAGATTAATATGATGTAATCTGGAGAATCATGGGCAGCAAGGAAAATAAACCTGGTGTTAAGAACAATTTACATCCGGGAAGGCTGGCTTCTGAACACCATATTAAAGAGAGTTAGTTTTTAAGTCACATTAAGAGACATGACGGCACGGAAAGAGAGTGTTACTGGAGGGGATGAAAGAAGGCAACATGGGCAAAAGTCATCCAAGATGCTGTTGGACAAAAGACATTCAAGAATGCAGGAAGGCAGGACAACTTGCTCAAAACTGCAGAGAATTCAAGAGATCCATAGGAAAGTAATGTTCTGGAAATAATATCAGCTGATGAATCTGGAGAACGGAATATGCTGTGTCATGGTTTACAGAGAATAGAATGTGTTATGGTTTGTCTGTGATATCTGTGCCTTTTGGATTGATACATCTAACTTCACCATGACCAATTGCCAGTAGTATGTATTCATTATCACCATAGATTGAGTAGAGTCCTTGTAGCTATGGTTTGTCTGTGATATCTGTGCCTTTTGGATTGATACATCAAACTTCACCATGACCAATTGCCAGTAGTATGTATTCATTATCACCATAGATTGAGTAGAGTCCTTGTAGCTATGGTTTGCTTGAAGGTGATGTTAAGCATTTAGCTCAAATTATTGACAACTACTGCACAAGTGTCACTGCGTGTCTCGATCCCAGAAATGAGTAAATTGTAGGCGTCTGTGATCAATTCTCTAGCATACCATAGTGAGGCAAAAAGTCAAGATCGCACCATTGACCACATAATTAACCCCTTAGCTGCGGAGGAATTCTTAAGGATATGATGAAAAGCCACTGTCATTTTGCGGAGATCCTCCTCTTTTTATGCGGTGGTCCTCGCCTTCTTAGCTTCCCAGGGGAAAAAATGTTTGGATGCTTATAATAAAACATTCAGACAAATTGTTTTCCTGTGAAATTAAGATTTCGACAAAATGGCAGCAACTCGTTATCGTATCTTTAAGGATACATCTGCAGCTAAGGGGTTAACATTCAGATTCATGAAAGAGGTCAGTGCTCATGCTGTTTAACAAGTTGCGATGCATAGCGACTAGAAATATGGCTAAACGGCCAATGTTCCGTTGATCTTCTTCTTCAGCGTTTGCTATCATGTAACCACAACGAATATATCGTGTGATTTCCGCCAGGGAGCGTGGAGTACATTGTGCTGCAAGTTCCACAGTAGAACTGTGTTATTTGCACCTCGGTTGGCCACTCTGTGGCCTGGATGTCCACGGTCCAGCACATCTGTTTTCATCATTCCTTTATTTCGGTTTTGGTCCCTAATGTTCCGTTGAAAGCATTGAACATACTCCCAACAAAGTTAAATGCATTGCGCGACAAGTGCACATAAAACAGCAAACAGCGCAATCTGCACTGGCTAGACTAGTAGGAAATCCAGTAGGACCATTTTGCTGCTGCAAGTAGAGCTTCAGTGGGAGTATAAGTAAGAACAAACACAAACAACTCAATGGAGGTGACATATTTACAGTATAGAAAACTTGTTTATGCTCATCTCCTAGCACACCAATATTTTCAAGTTCATGGTCGTACTGCACATTGCTTTAGTCGAAATGAATGCTGCTGTGCTAAATAACTAGCTTTAAATAACAAATAGTTTACAATGGAATGTCGCAATTGTGTATTGCTGTATTCTTCCAGTGAATTTCATCTTGATCTCATGTTTAAGCGAGATACAGTCTGGAGAACATAATTTGATGTAATGGTTTAGTGTGGCTGTGATATATGTGCTTTTCGGCTTGACACATCCTACTATAGCATGGCTTAGGTGTCATTCTGATCAATGGGGGTGTGAAAGCCAACTCCATCACCAAACCCCCTTGGTTCTACAACATGCTTGGAAGACCATAGTTGCCATTCTATGATCCTTGAAATCCTTGTCACCTCAGGCCCAGGAAATACATAGAAACAAACACATTTTATTAAATGGAAAAGGGGAACAACAACAAAAAACTCCTTAGTTACTGTACATAGATACCACCCTTTAAAACATCTTTTACAAATATGACCTCCCCGTTATATATAAAAATCATGCTTGCATGGCTATTGCCAGCAAAGACAGGGACTTGTTATAGGAAAGAATCCACATGCAAGATACAGAAAATGTAATGTAAATATGGTATTGTAGATTTCTTCTTGCACAGACAACATCATGGGACTTGGCTAGACAACGTTGCTGTTCATTATAAATATGTGTACCATCTATTCCTCAATATGTCAATATATGGGCCTGTCAAGGTGATAGTGACACACAGGCATACGGTCATGCAGCTTGACCATGTTTAGTGTACAGACCAGTGAACAGAGTGCAGGAACTGTTTATAAACATATTGCAACGCACGGCTGGCCTATCAGCGATATTTCTACGAATGTCCACAGTTCAGTGAAATTTGTAAAAACACTGAACATATTAGTGACAAGTGCCTAGTCGAATCGTGTCCGGTCAATGGCGCAAAGAAAACAGCGACACAACACATTTTCATTCTTACATCTTGTTGGAAATCTGGCAGAAGTATTTTTTTGTCACAAAAGATCCAGTTAGAATTTTAGAATGATTTGGGCAGGGTGTGTATGTGTCACATAAGAAACAGAGTACCCAAGGTTAGTGTTCAGATTAAACAGCCAAAATCTAGAAGTGCACCTTCAACGGCCTCCATTCACTGGTTAATTATTGCAATTCATTGTCTAGTTCAAAGTTAAGCAACAAAATTTAGTCACAAAGCGTGTTTTAATGATGAGTGACCTAAATTTTCCACGGGAAAGAGGTTGGAACATTTTCTGTTTTGTATATTAATCCCATATTAGCAGCAAGATTTCAGCAGCCTGCTGACAGACCAGTTTCTTTTAACATTATTCAGTTGTGAGAGTGAATAAACAGGAACAGATTATATTTTTTACTAATTTTGGTCTGGTACTTTTGGAGTGCACTGGTTATGATTTACAGCTTGCTTGTGATATCTGCACTTTACAGACCAACACATCCGACTTGAGTATGGCTTCTGGGTAACTTCGACTCTATGAAATAGGGCAGCTTACATCACATTCAAAACCTCATTTACTTCTTATGACAGGCCACTGTGCCACTATTCGTTGCTATTTAGGCCTTGACAACTTGCGGATGAGACAGGCACAATTGCCAACTAGACTGTCATATGCTGTACTTTGCACCAATCACATTGTGCTTGTAACTTCAAAATAATGTGCAGTAAAACTGGGCAGTAAGCAATACTTCTGTGTACCAAGAACAACAATTGAATGCCTTTCTTAATGAGAACCCTATTCCTGAAAGGTTTTGTCCACTAGGTTTCGCTACTAATCAAGAAGTGACAAAAACATTAAACAGTGAAGAGTGTAGGCTCTCAAGCGACATAGTAAGACAGCTGAGATATTTTTACAATATAAACAAACATCACATAGAATGGAAAAATTAATAATGGAAGGCATGATTGCTGGTGGCAAGAGTAAAGGCTGTCCACAGCAACAATGGATAAGACATCTCAGATCATTAAAACAACTCTAACTGCGGCAGGTCCACTCACTCAGAATCATGATGAGTTCAAGAGAACCATAAAGAAGACTATATTCTGGAATGAATGTCGCATGAAGATGTTCAACTGACAACTTTACTGGATTCATATGTCACATGAAGATGTTCAACTGACAACTTTACTGGATTCATATGTCGCATGAAGATGTTCAATTGACAACTTATGTCGCATGAAGATGTTCAATTGACAACTTATGTCGCATGAAGATGTTCAACTGACCACTTTACTGGATGCATATGTCGCATGAAGATGTTCAACTGACAACTTTACTGGATTCATATGTCACATGAAGATGTTCAACTGACAACTTTACTGGATGCATATGTCGCATGAAGATGTTCAACTGACAACTTTACTGGATTCATATGTCACATGAAGATGTTCAACTGACAACTTTACTGGATGCATATGTCGCATGAAGATGTTCAACTGATCACTTTACTGGATGCATATGTCGCATGAAGATGTTCAACTGACAACTTTACTGGATTCATATGTCACATGAAGATGTTCAACTGACAACTTTACTGGATTCATATGTCGCATGAAGATGTTCAATTGACAACTTATGTCGCATGAAGATGTTCAATTGACAACTTATGTCACATGAAGATGTTCAACTGACCACTTTACTGGATGCATATGTCGCATGAAGATGTTCAACTGACAACTTTACTGGATTCATATGTCACATGAAGATGTTCAACTGACAACTTTACTGGATGCATATGTCGCATGAAGATGTTCAACTGACAACTTTACTGGATTCATATGTCACATGAAGATGTTCAACTGACAACTTTACTGGATGCATATGTCGCATGAAGATGTTCAACTGACCACTTTACTGGATGCATATGTCGCATGAAGATGTTCAACTGACAACTTTACTGGATTCATATGTCACATGAAGATGTTCAACTGACAACTTTACTGGATTCATATGTCGCATGAAGATGTTCAATTGACAACTTATGTCGCATGAAGATGTTCAATTGACAACTTATGTCACATGAAGATGTTCAACTGACATCTTATGTCGCATGAAGATGTTCAACTGACAACTTATGTCGCATGAAGATGTTCAACTGACAACTTATGTCGCATGAAGATGTTCAACTGACCACTTTACTGGATGCATATGTCGCATGAAGATGTTCAACTGACCACTTTACTGGATGCATATGTCGCATGAAGATGTTCAACTGACAACTTTACTGGATTCATATGTCACATGAAGATGTTCAACTGACAACTTTACTGGATGCATATGTCGCATGAAGATGTTCAACTGACAACTTTACTGGATTCATATGTCACATGAAGATGTTCAACTGACAACTTTACTGGATGCATATGTCGCATGAAGATGTTCAACTGATCACTTTACTGGATGCATATGTCGCATGAAGATGTTCAACTGACAACTTTACTGGATTCATATGTCACATGAAGATGTTCAACTGACAACTTTACTGGATTCATATGTCGCATGAAGATGTTCAATTGACAACTTATGTCGCATGAAGATGTTCAATTGACAACTTATGTCACATGAAGATGTTCAACTGACCACTTTACTGGATGCATATGTCGCATGAAGATGTTCAACTGACAACTTTACTGGATTCATATGTCACATGAAGATGTTCAACTGACAACTTTACTGGATGCATATGTCGCATGAAGATGTTCAACTGACAACTTTACTGGATTCATATGTCACATGAAGATGTTCAACTGACAACTTTACTGGATGCATATGTCGCATGAAGATGTTCAACTGACCACTTTACTGGATGCATATGTCGCATGAAGATGTTCAACTGACAACTTTACTGGATTCATATGTCACATGAAGATGTTCAACTGACAACTTTACTGGATTCATATGTCGCATGAAGATGTTCAATTGACAACTTATGTCGCATGAAGATGTTCAATTGACAACTTATGTCACATGAAGATGTTCAACTGACAACTTATGTCGCATGAAGATGTTCAACTGACAACTTATGTCGCATGAAGATGTTCAACTGACCACTTTACTGGATGCATATGTCGCATGAAGATGTTCAACTGACAACTTTACTGGATGCATGTCGCATGAAGATGTTCAACTGACCACTTTACTGGATGCATATGTCGCATGAAGATGTTCAACTGACAACTTTACTGGATGCATATGTCGCATGAAGATGTTCAACTGACAACTTTACTGGATTCATATGCATAATTCATTAGATTAGACCAGTGTTAACAACTTTTTTTACCATGCCCTACCTAAGTCTTTCTAAAATTCTGATCCCCTCCCCCTATGTAATATATATATATATTTTAATATTCAATAGATTGTATTTTTCCCCCATGAATTGCTCTCCCGAACAATCAAATTGCCCCCCACCCCACTGTGGGGCATAAGTCCCACGTTGGGAAACACTGGATTGGACAATAAAAATGTTTGATAAATCTCTGGTCTATCATATTCTTTGTGTTTCTTTCAATTTTATATGAGGAAGTCAAAAAATTGGTGTTAAGTTATCTGGATAATCGCTGTATCCTTTTCCCAGACATTTCTCAGAACCTAATGTCACTGAATGCAACAGTAGCGATACTCAAATATTCCCTTCACTTTAAAGTGATACCAGTACTGGAGAATCCCTCTATATCACTTTCTTTTATAACAAAAGTTGTTATTTAATGTTTTTCACAATCCACAATTACATATTCCTCTTGATTGTTTGTACTGTATAGGCTATAGTAAGCGTATTAAGTAAATATTTCATCAATCTGGGCCAAGTTGTTATAATGGGATTTAACTAATTTTTAAACATAAATATTTCTCTTATATATTGTTGAAGCCAAGACTGTTTACATTTGTGACTCTTCCATCTGTTGAGTTATTTTCATTCATTTTATAAGTGCGAAGTCCTACTGAGCAGTGAGGAATAAAAAAAAAATGAGTTATGAAAGGCGTTTAGCGGTGGGTGACCAGAAACTGCCTGATTACCGTCTTCTTCGCTCTTGCCCAGTACCAGTATTCCTCGACCACTCCAGAGCATGAACCCTGATACCTATATTCTGGTGGCTGTGTGAGCCATAAGAGTCATTTTTTTTGGGAAAAACCATGAATAAGTGAACTCAGTTCTGCTGGCTTGTAGACAAATGATTTACGGTAAAAGTACATTAATCCCTGATGTGAAGGACATTTTCATTAATTCATAATTACACACATTAATTTCCATGAGCATCATTCTTTATTTAAGCACAAAATTACCCTTAAATTATGTATGATGGCAGTCTTTCCAACTACTTCTTCAGGATAGTTTTGTGTACTAATCTTGTCCAGTGTCGGTTATCATCTTGTTATATATGAAAAGATGTGTGCGGCTGTGAGAGATCAGAATGCAGGTCTATTCTGGAGAAGCACTGTGCATAAAATACTGACTAATTTTGGTAACAACATACCCACCCTGTGATACTGGTGCTCCCTTCTTCTTTATATATATATATATATATATATAGATGCACAAAGTTCAACCCAGAATCATTGGCTAGTGATTACAGAAATATTTACGTTCATTAGGTTGACATTGTTTTCTGAACAGCTCCCTGCTGAAATTGAACCAGGTACATTAGCCATTCAAGACTCGATCATTACCTCTGAACCACAAAACCAAATAGTAAGATTAACCCACTAAATTATGGTATTGTTGTGCAAAATACATCCAAGATTTGATACTAAAAGATGAGGTTAGTGAGTAAATTATTTACAACAAATGACTTCACAGAAAGGAGGTCCCGTTGCACATAGTGCTCCTTGCCACATTTACATTGTGGGAGTGGAGCGATAGAGGAGCAAAGAGAAAAGTGATTTGCAAACTGATACAAAGAACATAAATGACAAATGGCTTCTCCAACAAAACAATGATGTTGACATTCCTTTTATTGAAGACACAAACAAATATTACAAAGATGGTGTATCAGTGACGACAACATTTCTTGACCACTACACCACTGTTAGATGCTAGCCAAACTCAATCAGCGCGACCCGCATGCAACAAAATTTATTTGGTTTCAAGAATGTACAAGAACTACCATTAATATACAATTATGGCTTAAATAAAAGAAATAATTAAAGCTTATCTTGAATAAGACATTAGTTTTTATAATTTCTGAAGGTTTGATGCTTCATTTCGGTAACATATATTGCTAGGATCACATGAAACAGCTTGAATTCTGCTCCACTCGAACTGTGAACAAGTTTGCAGAAATTGAGACTTTAAATCTTTCACTAGACCCCTCGCCTAGGAAGCTCACAATAGCTTACACTATTCAAACTAAATCATTACACATATAATATTAAATTAACTAAACAAGGTCTAAAATTTAAGAAAGTGTTACTATACAAACACCATCTTGACATGATCTAATACATTATGCAATTTGGATATAAGATTACATTATCCGAATCTGCACAATAAATTAATCATATAATTAGGAAGCATTGAGGAATTGTCTTTTGTCTATCCCCAGGTGGTTTGTTATCTATTCTTGCCATTAAGCATAGGGGTGATTGGAGCTCGAGCATGCATTATAAAGACAGATGTGTGACCGTGGCTGTGCTGTGACCGCGTTTGATCAGGATGTCCCTGAAGTTTTCTATTCAACTTTTCTGTGGTCTTCCTCTGGCTTTGTGCCCTGATCTCATTTGGTTATATGCTTGTATGGGCAACTTGTCCTGATGCATTCTCAGTGATTTACTTGATCTGCTGCCTTTATATGTATTCTATGCAATGTATTATACCTATTCTTTACCTGATATCTTCATTTCGTAATCTATCGAGCCTGGTGACCCCTGCGACTTTCCTTAAGCATTTCATCTCACATGTCACTATTGGACATACATTCGCCTCACTACTTGCACCAATATGTTTTCCAAATTCAACCAACAAGAATCCATTCTGTTACATTTATCTGCAGATTTATCGAAATCTGAAAATGCATTGACTCAGTAACTATGATTTTGCTTGATTTTGCATTATGAATTGCTGCAAGGCAATTTCAAATTCAACTAAATCCGCACCCTTGAACAAAGAGATGATAATTTCTCTGGGACATTTGGGTGCATATTGTTCAAATTTGGAAACCAATGAATCAAGTTAAAGGTAAATAGGTGCCAGCTGAAGAGACATGGTTCAAATACCATCTGCTGCCTTCTGATTTTAACAAATTAATCACAAATATCTTACAAGTTACACTGAGAATCTAAAAACCAGCAAGGTAAATTTCAAGGTCAACTGGTGTAACAAACAATAAAAACAAAGAATAAAAACAAAGTATAAAAATTGTGTCAGCTGAGAATAAAAACAAATGGAAGTCATGAATTATTCTTAATACAATAGAAGTTTTGTCCATCACATTGTTTTTGTTAAGGAAGTTGAATCTTACAGCAAATTAATGACTGCCGTTAATTAATGTAAATGTTTCTCATAAAACAATGAAACAGAACATAACAGACTACAATGTGTAATATTACAAACATTTCAACCAGGATTGTGATTATAAAAACGGGGGGGGGGGGGGGGAGACAGGCTACATGTTTCAAATTAGAAATTAAGTTAATATTTACAAGCTTATATTGGTACAAATATAGTAAGTGACAACAACAAAATTTAAGACGATACTGGGCAATTTGATAGAATATAAAAATTTTTAAAAAAATTCACAGTTGCTTGGCATCCATTGGTCAAGATTGTATCCCATCTCTGCAACATTTTTGCTCCGGTACAAAACATGGTAACTTTAAAATGAGTACATGATTATACACTTACAATGTAGATAACAAATGACACATATCTGGTTTAGCATACAGAAACGAGTCTCAAACTCAGAATCTACGCATTCTTTTTATTTCATTCAGTTCCCCGAGTGCAGCTTCACGGCTGCCATGACCAGCTTCACGGCTGCGTTCTAACATCATACGTTGATTGAAACTGTTCTGGGACTGAAACATGTTGGGACTATTCCCACTAGCCCCCAGACCTGGTGGGCCACCTCTCACACCACTCCCAGACAAAAATGCAGGATTTGCTCCCAATGCCCCGGGAGGGCCTCCTAGTCCTCCTTGAGGGCCACTCATAATTCCCAATCCACCCATCCCACCTGGTTGTGCACCTCGAACACCACGCTGACCCTGATAATTGTCAGGACCTCCCTGATCAAACCGTGAACGTCTCTACAACATCAAAAACATTTATATTGTAGTATGCAGCAAACACAGATCAGGGATAGATATTAGATATAAATATATATATATATGTGCACAGTTATGTCAATTATTTCACCAAGTGTTGTAAATGGAACAATTACCGACATAAGTAATTAAGTTTATCCAAAAAAGTCCATGGAAATATTGAATAAATCATCAGGTTTTCCAGTATGTATATGATGGCCATCACAGGATCACAATGACATCGCCAGCAGGGACAGAGACCAGCACGCACCAGAGATAATATTTTGGAGAAGAAAAGAAATGTAAATTCATTAGACAAGTAATTTAAAGCGACTAAAAGTCTTTTGAGTCAAGACCTCTCCAGCTGAAACAGATATATGGGTTTGGGACTTACTCCAAATGACAAACTAGCATCGAATAAATATTAGTAACGGTAAATTATATTTCTGCACACCTGAAATAAACAATATAATGTAGTGAGGTACCTGCAGTTACAAAATATAAGACACCGCCTGCATTCACAAGATATAATGAGATGCCTACATTCACAAGATATAATGAGATGCCTACATTCACAAGATATAATGAGATGCCTACATTTACAAGATAGGAAGCATCTGATAGGGCTCCAAATAAAATAAGATAAATACAAAACAGTATTCCTGATATGAATTGCTTCAAAAATCCACAACCAACATCTGCTATGTTGACCAGGCGTTGCTATTTCCCCCATGATTCAAATATCAGTTGGTGTCATATCAGTAGTCTCTCTACTTATTTCTATGTTACTGGAGCTAGAAATATGTAATGTGATGAGGTGTCTGCAATTACAAGATAATGGTCTGATTTTGCTAAATCAAAATAAGATTAATACAAAACAGTATTCTGGAAACAAACTACCAACCGTTATAATGTCCTGGCACTACTACTTTCTCCATGGGTCAAACTTCCATTGGTATTTCTTATATCAGCCAACTGATACAAAAATTCAATGCTACTAAAGTCAGACATATGTAGTCATGTAATAAGGCCCCTGTATTTAGATGATATAATCTCCTGATACTGCCCCAACCAAAATAATCTGAATAAAAAACAATATCCTGGATACAAATCGCTTCAAAATCCATAACCATCATTTGCTTTATTGACCAGACCGTGATATTTGCCCTATGGTTCAAATAGCTATCAGTGTTGTATCAGTGCACACATCCATGTTACTAGAGCCAAAAAAATACTATCAGCACATTTACAATTTCACAATGCACACACTCATGGTAGAATTCATGTTTGAATTGCACAGAAATTCTGAGGCAGATAATTAGGACAATCTGAACTAGTACTTGACAATATTTTACAATTAAAATTTGATATTTTGTGGGTGGAAAGAGAGAGTTAGCAACATATTCTGTTCAGGATATTGACAAACCCAGAATGTTTTGTTGTGGTAATTTTATAGGAAACATTTTATGCTGAACAGGCTCCAATTATTTTTATAACAGTCCAAATGTTCAGCTGCTAGTGTCTTAAATTAAACCTGATACCTCAGTTATCTGAAAATACACACACTACCAGTCAGCCACAGAATCAGAATGTAAAATTGTGCGCTCACGTAATAACTTGCAATGAAGAACAAAATGTGTTTCAAGGGCAATTATAATGGCTTTCTTTCATCCTAATATTATGTTTAAACAAGAATGCAGAAGTAGATACAGAGATGCCCCAAAAGACGTCAATAAACTATCAACTCAAAATGCAACACATGGAAACATGTTTGAACAAATATTGACATGTCAGTGTCAAACAAAAGATAATGTCAAGTGTAATACAAAAACATTTTGACCAAGGCCTTTATCAAGAACACACTCACAAATCAATATTTAGCTCTGTCATTCTTATGTGAAAGTGGACAGTTCTTACTCATCATATTATTTATGACAAAGGCCTTCTTGTTGAAATGTAGATATGTGTGCTACTGTGTGTGTTATCAGCAATTAGTAAAACTTCACTACCCTGTTCGGGGTGCAAATGAAACGCATTGCTCTAGGTGGACACAGGGTTAGCAGATAACCAAGATCCCAAATGTACCTCCACGCGGTGCGCACCCTGGAAACAGAAATACAGCAGCTCGAGCTGATTCTGGCCAAATCATTTGGGGATCGTGTCCGAGAATGTGGAGGTAGCAGATGGAAAGAGATTTGACTGCACAAGACAGACAATATCTCCGATACCACCAGCATCACCACATATAGCGACACTGTCGACATACAGTGAAGCTAGTCAGTCCAGTCCGAACATTGGAGGGGCGGCCAATGTAAAATGCACGTAAAGGTAGATGCATGGCGAGAGACAAATAGATTTCATACCGAGTACAATGAAACAATGAAAGGGCAGGACAGAGCTAGAGGGCAGCGCGAACTGCAAATAGAAAGTGAAAAGTCCCTAGGAAAGGGGAACTACAAGCTCTGTCAGCTCGAGACAAGCTTCTAGTTACCTGTGTTCCTTACAGGCAGAGACCCAGACCCATTCATTGGCGTTTGGTAAAGCAAGAAGACCTAATCCAACTCTAATGTCGAGCCTTCCTAAACCGGAAATATATTCGCGAAGAGAAAGGGTTCTGTACCCGATGGACTTAGGCAAGAATGGGACAACGATGGTAGTCCTGGCCCAACTCTACTGTCAAGGTTTCCTATACCGGAAGTACACTTGCAGAGAGAAAGGGTTCTGTACCCGATGGGCTCAGGCACAAAAGGGACAACGATTTAGGCCTGGCCCAACTCTACTGTCAGGTTTCCCTACACCGGAAATACACTTGAAGAGAGAAAGGGTTCAGTACCTGATGGGTCCAGGCACTATTGGGACAAGGACGCTCAGCTCTCAAACGCCTTACTCTCAAACGCGTGGTGTGAGACTCGAACTTGGACAAGAGGTACACGATGTCGGTGAATGACACCTCGGCTAAGAGGGCGAAAGAGCCAGGGTCCAACTCCTCTGTTGAGTTCTTCCCCTTAAGGAACCAGGCTCACGGATGAGAAACGGTTTAGTACCCAATGGGCACGGGCACAGCACGTCCAATTACACAAGGCAAGTTCATAGACAGTGGAACACCTCGTGCGAGTCAGACGAGAGCAAAAATCATCTGGGCGAAGAGTCGCCACTACGCGTGCCTGGAAACAGATATAAAGGCTGTCACAGGCTAAGGGTAGCCCACCCGAATTGTCACGGCATGCCGAAATCGGATGTGCTAGGCCTACAAGGCGCATAACGGTGGAACAATGTAATCACGCTCCCGGTGGAAATCGCACGGATATCCGTGATGGTTACAATGGAGCGAACGCAAAACAAACAAACTACCCTGTTCCAAGTTTTGTGGCAGTTAGTACCCAATATCAGATGTAATAGATGCCTCAACCTGAACAGTCTTCTACTCCAGAAGCGCACTTTGCTATGACATTCTTGCAATCTTCAGACATACTGCAGATAAAAGGGTCTAGAAATGGGTCGACAGCAGGCTTCATCACATTGAAGATTATGGGGGTGGAATAGTCAACTCAAACCCTTCATCAGATATAGGTCCTAGAGACTGATGACACTGTGTCAATCATCTTGGCTGAACTTTTCCTATGATTTTCATTGCCTGGCAACAAGGTAGTAACCAATGATAAGTCAGATCAGACAAGATGAGTGATGCAGCATCGCTAATATATCTGGATAGAAGGATTGATTTAACCTCACACCCAACCTTAGCCGTTCCTACGAGATGCATGGCAGGAGTTAGTGTTACCATTTCTGCTCCCTATCTGCCTGGGCAGAATTCAGGTGAATGTATGAGATAACCATAGTAACATGATCCCCCTCCCCCAGAATTTGTATGATGGCAACCCCCACCAGCTATCAATGGTTAGCATGCACCATACAGATTATAACTGACAATAATAGCTATCCACATATATGCAATGTTAATTAAAGATCACTGATATATTTGAACGCACGAAGATGTAATAAAAAGCTGCTCAAGCAACAACATACAAACAAGCAAGAAATACAACTTGCAAGCTTACCTGATTCATTTATTGTCTAGATATATTGTGTTCAAACACTGCATGTATTACAGTAGTGTTGTCATTTAAGACAGAAACTGCCAAGTTGGATATTTCGACCATTAATGCAAAGCTAATGGTGGCATAATCCATATCCGCTCTCTGAACTATAACCAACTGGAAATGTAGTAGTACCATTGTCCTGCTACAAGAATTCCAGCGGGAGTTTGAGAATACTTTAAAAATTGATATAAGTAACAACAAGCAATCTGCTCTATTAGTGATATGCCACTTTCTTAATTTAATGGATTCAGTTCAAAGCACTTAGTCATCAGATTATCATCATGGCACTCCAGATAAATCCAAAGGTGCTCCAATCTGATATTCAGTATGTCCTTCAGCATGTGGTAACTGACTGTTTCAGTTCTGTGTTGGTTGATAACTCTCCTTTTTATTTCTATCTGCTGCTCGTTTCTTTCAACACCACGCTTCTTTCCCATGCTCTGCATTCTAGTAATATACAGAAGAAGAAACACATCCCACATCTTCCAACTGGTCCAATTCCATGATTGCATTCAAAATATCAGCACGGTTCATATAACTGCCACTAGTCACTGTGGCCATGCTGACAAGTCTGTCTGCTCTCTCATTTACATCACATCCCACATGTCCAGGTACAAAAATTAAGGCAACTCCTTGGCACAGATTTTGCCAATGACTCAAGTCACTGTCGACGCAGATAGCCTAAATTTTTCGAAGCATACTCATAGAATCAGTAAGAAAAGAGATATCTGTAGCACTCTGGGACTCCAGCACTTAGATTAAATGGGAACTGTCTACACATGAATTTGAACCATGACCAACATGTGCACAAATCCAGCTAATTGATGAGCTACTTCTGCTCTAGAACAATAATAAATAAGCTATTATTACTTTTGATGACAGTATATGTTCACCTGTAGGTGTGTTGCTGTGTAGACGACATGTTTATCTCACAATGAGATGTCAAGTGTATGTTGAAAAATGTCATATTAAAGTAATAGTTTATAACTTCAGCAGATTACCAGGATGTAATCTAGAAACTGAATGTGTTGTCTCTTTTAAAACTGAACCGAAATATGTGTCTTTCGACCTGACACACCCAACTTCTGCATGACCTCTGAGTCGCTCGAACCCTATATGGGATATGGCAGCACTCTCCATTCCAAAGACATCGCCTCTTACGACATGCATGGCCGCTATTCTTTGCTCCCCTTTCTGGTCTAGTAACACACGGTTTATGCTTAAATATGCACAATCATAAATAAGAATAACACAGAGGACAATAGAAAGAGAATAATAAGCATGTCATGAAATTACAAAACGTGTACAAGTGATATGGAGACAAACTACATATATGTACACATCATTTCCACTTTCAAGATGGAATTATCACAGCATTGCTGCCATGCAGGAATGGGCAAGATACAGCCAGTGGGCTAAATCATGCCCACCTGTACCAAGCCATTTATACTGAGCCAACTTAAATTTAAACTATACCATGGCTCCTGATCTCAGAAAATATCCAAACACAAGTTATGTTATTCTAGCTGGCAAATACTATGTTAAACAGTTATGAAGAAATGTTATGTCAAACCTTTGATGTTAATTGAAGTTAAACAGAATTCAGAATGTGTTCAGAAGTTCTGCAGACAGCTTCTACTATCACATTTTGCTGTCTATATTAGAGTCCACAAACAATTTTGATTCAAAAGCAACAGGTTAGCAACAAATGCTAGAGCATCCTTTGAAAATTCATAGGACTAAATATTGTCAATATTGATACATAGTGTGTGTGGGGAAAAAGTCGAGCATGCTTGACCATGTTTAGCTTTCAGGTTGGTGTCCAGTACGGAAACCAATTCTCTCATACAGCTGGTTCATTAGTGATATGGTTACAGACATTCACACTTCAGTCAAAATGGTAAAAAACACTAAAAGTAGTAGTATTTAAGTTTCCAAGGTCCGGCACGAGCAATACAGCACCCTTCGCACCCAGTAACATCTTTAATAAATATCTTTTTCCGAATGAAGCAAATTATCTTAACAAGATGTCACAGATACAAGTTTGTTCAGAAATACCACTAAGCACATCACTTGTAATCAATGCTAGATATTTATCATCACCACAAACTTTGCTATACAAACATTCTATATGTAATACATTAAACTGATCGCCAGCTCAATGTGCACTGTTGACTTTTAAACCACAGATAATTTAAACAGTGTTGTGTATATTAGGCAGGTCCCCTTACCACTCTAACATCGAGCAATAGTACTTCTTTCATTCACATAAAAATTGTCTATATTTGTAATTGTCTCCTAAATAAATGTCAACAACTTTGTAGCTCATACAGAGGTCCAAACAGGTTTGATTTCAGTGTTGTTCCTGTGGACCAGCATGTTTTTATCATAATCTCAGAATATAGAAAATATATTTGACCATGAGTATACTCTACCTAAAAGTAATGATTCTATAACAACCTGCAACACTGCAGTCTAGCTAAGACAGAAACAACTAACTGAATATCAAAATTACAATGTTAAAATTGATGTTATTGGTTATTAACAGGATCGGTGTACTCTGGACAAACCCATGTGTTCAACAGCTCCCAGTACATTTCAAAGGATATGCATGCTGTGATTTCCCATTTCATTATGGTTAAATAAATGTGGAATATCTAAATACAGACAACACATAATTACATAAATGTGACAAATCTTTAACACATGTTCATTTCATAAAAGAAAATGGTATCAAGATGTCACAGATCAAAGTTTGTTCAGAAATACCACTAAGCACATCACTTGTAATCAATGCTAGATATTTATCATCACAACAAACTTTGCTATTAATGTCAACCGCAAGCTTAATACATCCTACTGGAAACCTTGGAGGACCAGTGTTCTGCTACACGAAAACAAAACTTGGAAAAGGGAAATGAAGTTTTGCTATTCACTGGGAACAAAACAAATTGATTTGTGCATGTTATGTGTCTTAACAGTGATTAATGCATGTCATGTGTGTTAATAGTGATTTGTGCATGTTATGTGTCTTAATAGTGATTATCAAAACTTCATTACCCTGTTTCAGGTTTCACCTGTTGGATTAGTTTGTCTACGGTGATTACTACTACAAGAGAGACCCAGCGAGAGTTTGAGAACAAATATACCAAAACAAAAATGCTGAAATTAGCCCACTTATCTAACAAAGTTGCCTACCTCTAGGGTAAAATTGTGACTCATCTTTCTTCTTCTCGAACCCCAGGAAATGTGAGCGATTAGCTCTTACTTCCTATTGGTATCAAGATGTCACAGATACAAGTTTGTTCAGAAATACCACTAAGCACATCACTGGTAGTCAATGCTAGACATTTATCATCATAACAAAATTTGTTCCTAATGTCAACCGCAAATTCAACCAGATATTCTCGGTCTAGCACGGTCTAAATATCGCAATTTACTATAGCAAGCAGCAGAATGCCTTATGTTTGAAAACTCTCAGAAAAGGTTCTACTACAGCATGGTTCTCAACCTTTTCAGATGGAGAGCACCACTTACATGCGGTACTGAGTGTGCAAGCACCAAAAACATACTAAGATATATATATCCCTCTCCCCCCGTGTGTGCGTGTGCATGTGTGAATATATATATTTATATATGTATATATATACAAATAAATAAAGATTGAGAATTAATAAATTGAGATTGAGAAACGCCTGTATTATTGAGCAAACAATGACTAGTAATTTTCTGAAACTATGGCATACTCCGGGCATCCTCATAGGAGTTCTGTCTCTTTCTGCAGATGGTGATGGTTGTGTATGCTGATAGTCCATTAAAAACAAAAAAAGATGCCTAATTGTCTAAACTCTCTTATGTTGTGGAATCATTGCATGCACATCTAATTGTGCCTTTGTTTACCGCAGTCTTCCTTGCATCATATATCACTACTTTTCTTGTGTTTGTTCTCACATTAGTCTAGATAACAAATGGTTTATAGCTTGACTACAATATCTGCACCTTTTGGACCAACACATTCAATTTCAGTGTAGCTTTTAGGTAATTTTGACATATGGTATGGTACAGCCAACTATACCCCAAATCTCCTTAGTCTCCTCTTGCTAAATGCAAGACAGATCACAATGAACATTGTGGTATTTTGCTTCCCTTTTAGTCCAAGGCAACATACAGGTGACATTACTTCTACCTAGTGCAGAAGTGGGCAGAATATGACCAGCGAGCCAAATCTGGCCAGACACATCATTTTTTTCCATCCAAGTTGGCTCATATAATGCTGCTATATGCGCTGGCCCCAGAGTTCATTAAATACTTTTGAGTTCTAAAGGACTTTAACTTTTTTAAATAAAGCTTTCTGGGCCCATACCAATCAAAAAATCCCCAATCCAGTCCACCCACAACAAGGTTGCCCACCTTTTTCATCTGTTCGTTCTCAAACTCCAGCAGATTAGCAGGGTGTAGTCCGAAGAACCAATATGCATTGTCTCATGGTTTACAGCTTAGCTGCAAGATCTGCACCTTTCAACCTGACACATCCAACTTCATGGCTTCTCTCAATTGACGCAATATCGGATGGGACAGAGGTCCAAAACCTCCTTAGTCGCCTTTTACGACATGCATAGAAGGTAAAAAGTGTTATTATTTTCTCTCCTTTCGTGCCCAGACAATACAGCTGACCCTCAGACCTAATGCTTTATCAATACTTGGTTAATTTATCTCATCTTCCAATCATAGTTTTTGTTTAGAAATATGTATTTCAGTAAGTAGTTTTTACAGAAAATTGTAGTGTTTGCATACAGTATGCCGCGCATGGCCGAGAGGTTAGAGCATTGGTCTCACACCCATTAGGTCCAAGGTTTTTTTTGCCAGTGCAATTTTAAAACCCACCATGAACATGAAGTGGCGACAGCAAATCATGCAGCTTTTATCACTAAGTAACTCGAAACCTCCCTGCAAAAACCTAACTGGAAAATATAGGAGTGTTGTTTTTTTAATTCACAAACAACAACTCATAGAGAGAAGGAGAAGAGCTAGATAAATTCAGTATTTACATAAGAAAGCAAGCCAGGGGTGATAAATAAGCAAATAGAAAAATCACTGGTAAATATAAAAGTGGTTTCTAACAGCATAACAATGAGAACCCCATGGATTGATAAGAAAATTAATGTTGATGTGCCGCTAGTAGTCAAGTGTGATGAGGAAGCTCATGTAATGCAAACTATAATAATATAGATATAATTATAATTCTTCCGCATTCATTTTTAAACTTCCGCTTTATCTCCCTTGTATCAGGACAATGATCCTACTAGCTTTCCAGCAGGATGTATATAATCCAGAGAATGGAAATGTGTTGTGTCACAGCTTTATTTGCGCCAGTGGCCCCACACGTTCTTCTTTGGCAGATTAATTATACTATATAATGTCACTGCAAGACCTTAGTTTAATGTAACTAAATGTCCATGTCTAATATAACTGGGAGCTTGTTATAAAACTGGAGATTAATTTTTGATGCAACTGTAAGCCTGTATGATATCTAATGTGTCCTTTATAGAACATTACCTCACTGCAGTGCAGCTTAGTAAGCTCTCAATTCTTTATTTAGCTGCCCAGCTTCTTCTACTGTCATATTCAGAAAATATTTGATGTTATGTATCCATCATAGTCTTGGTCTGCCTCTTGCTCTCTTTCCTGAAACTTTTCCCTCCATGATTAATCTTTCTAAACCATTATGTCTCTTTATATGTCCGGAATATGTTAGTTTACATTTTTTTGATAGTTTTGAGGAGCCATTCTTCTTCTACATGTAAGTCTTTGTGGACATCTGTGTTGGTTCATTTCCCTGTCCATGATAATCTTAGGATCTATCTATAACATTTTATTTAAAATGTCAATATTTTCTTTTCCATTGAAGATGTCATTGCCCACGTCTCACAACCATATGTTGTCACTGGAAAGATATAACTTCTTCATAGTTGTTACTTTGTTGTTCTGTTTGCCCGTTGCCATAGATTTTTCATCAGTGATGTTTTTTTTGTAAGGCCAATGCTAATCTCTTTTGGGTCAAAGGGCATGGGCTCATGGACCTCTGGATCAGCAACCAACCATCTCTTTCTGATCTCTGATATACTTGATATATTTATTGTAAATCTTCATGTGACAAGATCATGTACTCTGATGTGATGTAACCATAAAAAATATAACTGAAGCATATCCTGTATGGGACATTGCTTTTTAACTGTTACTGAATTTTTAGGCACCACTAATACTGGTATATCAAATTCCATTGCGAGTACGATGTGGACTAGTCAGGGTTAGAACCATGAGAAAATTAGAGCCAAGTTTTTTAGGTGGACCCATTAACCATTCTACATCTGAGCCAATGTAACCAGGTATGTAATGCAACAAACATATCTATATATGAAATAAGAATATGATATAAGTGATGCAACCATATACTTGGTTTTATGTAACCAGAGAGCCATGTAATGCATTTCAATACTGAAAACATTCGCTAGTGCTAAGTATACTCATATATGGATGTGAAAGTTGGACACTCAATGCAGAAAGAACACAGACACAGAAAGAAGGATTCAGTCTCTTCAAAACAAGAGCTACAGACATTTATCACAAAATTAGCTATATCGTATTCCTCGTTCGCAGTTTGACGTGTACACGGCAAGCATTAGCTGTATAGAACACAAGACTAATAACTATATTTGTACGGCTGCAAATAAAAAACTTGCAATTTATTATGAACCACATTTGGCAGTTGTGAAACGGTGTAAACTTGTTTGGTGTGGACATGTAACAAGACATGGCTCACTTTCAAATATTATTTTGGAAGAAACAGTCGAGGGTAGAAGGAGAGTAGGAGTGAGAAAATCCTGGATTGATAACAACAAGGAGTGATCCTGAAATTATTTTTTCTATACCACTCCCAATGGTGAAAGAATTGTTTAGAGAGCTTTTGTGCTGATTTATACAATGTCACCCCTACAAACCTGATGGATTTTGGTTCTTATTATTAAACATTTGGTGTCTCAAAGGGGCTAGGTGATACAACCATTACCGGTATGTTCATTTTTCTAAGTTTATTTCCTTAAAATTCCCGCGGGATCTCTCTTACAGCAGGACAACAGTCCTACTAGATTTCCAGTAGGATGTAGTCCAGAGAATGGAGATGTGCTATATCACTGTTATATTTACACCACAGGTCAAACATATCCATAATAACCATAGACCCATACGCTATATAATCAGTCACACATAATAAAGACATTGTCATGTAAGCATATACCAATATTTAATGTACCAACAAACTGCAAGCAGAAAGTCTGATGGTCTCACAAATGGCCCATCAGATCAACAACCGCACCTCATAGCAGATAATATGATTATATCAATCAATCAAGTGCCATGCCGACTGGCGTAGGCGATCATGTTTCTCCACGACTCTTGTCTCTTGTGTTGTCAATAAGCTCGGTTGGTGAGCTTCTACCATGCCACGATACAAGCCCATCTAGTAACTTTTCTCTTTGTCGACCTCTATCTCTTCTCCCTTTGATCTTTCCAGTGGTTATTAAGTGTTCAAGCTGTGTTCTTCTCAGCACATGCCCTAGAAACCTTGACTGTCTGCCTCTAATGTTTGATGATTGATCTTTTTACGCCAGCATCAATGAGAACCTCTGCATTAGTTTTCTTGGCTGTCCATGGTATTTTCATCATTCTTCTCAGAAACCACATTTCTGTAGCCTCCAATTCACTTTGAATTTTCTTGTTTATAGTCCATGCTTCACATCCATAAAAAAGAATCGGCTCGATATAACATCTCAGCACCCGAATTCGGGTCTGCATTGATAGACTTCCATTGCAAAAAATGGTTCTCATGGCTTATGCTGTTCGGCTCTTTATCTCACTTGAGCATCTACCTTCTGATGGTAACAGGGTGCCAAGATATTTCACTTTTTCAGCTTGTGCCAATTTTGTGTTATTAATTATTATGTTGCATCTTGGTGGTGTATGTCTCTTTGATACAACCATTATTTCTGTTTTCTTCTTGTTTAAACTGAGGCCTTTGTTTTCACTTTTCTTCACTACTTTATCTAATAGGGCTTGCAGTTCTTGTTCGCTTCCTGCGGTCAGTACTGTGTCATCAGCATATCTCAAGTTATTTATATTGTATCCTCCCACTTTTATTCCGGACATTTCTATATTTCGCATAATGTATTCTGTATACAGGGAGAAAAGGTCAGGTGACATTACACACCCTTGCCTGACACCCATTTCTATCTTTTGAAATCTACCTATAGTATTGTTAACTCTCATCGCAGCTGTTTGTTTCCAATACATATTTTTTTACTATTCTTAGATCTTTCCCATCAATGTTAAGACTTTCTAGCAATTTTATAATCTAGAAAATTATATAAATTTTATACAATTTTATAAATCTATGATTATATACCCGGTAGTTAAGACTTTTCTTTTGTGGGAATCCACAGCATTTAATCTTAATAATTAATGTTTTTAGCCCCTCTGAGTAAGATTCTTCTCAAAGCATTCCATGCTACTGTTAGTTGAAATCTTCTTGATATTAAATAAAGTTCTGCGGAAAGAAACACACACACACACACACACACACACACACACACACACACACACACACACATACAGCCGACCACACCAGCACCCCTCATCCACAAAACTGTACAAATGGATACTAGAAATCTATTGTTTTAATTCCTTGGAATCAAGGAATGAAGTGCCAGGCAGCTGAGAAAGGTTAGATACAGTGCATCTAACACTTCAAGATTATCTTTAGAAGGTTACATTTCAGACTTTCAGATGACCATTTCAAATGAAGATTTCTCTGCTCTTCATTAAAAATATTTTTACTATAATTCAGTGCAGCATTTTTAGATCAGGCTTGCCCTCTTTCACCTACCCTGCTTAACACAACTTCATTGATATGGTTTGTTACCAGGAAGATTGAAGATTGTATATATCCTTAGTGGACTGACTGATATGAGCATTCCCTCTTGAATTCACGTTGACACTTTCACAGTAAATTAACTACCTCAGAAGAATTATCTTATACTATTTTGTTTTAAAAAAACAACAAGATATTGAATATTGTGGATTTAGTGCAGATAACACCTATTTCTTGGGAAAGTAAAGTTTGTTCAGAAATACCACTAAGCACATCACTTGTAATCAATGCTACATATCTATCATCACCACAAACTTTGCTCCTAATGTCAATCCATAATCAATGCTAGAGGTAGTTACTTTATATCAACACAATGTCTTGTTTCACCTGGAATTGTCTGAGCCGCATGTCATTCACTTAAATCGTAACATTTAATTTAAAACAATAATTGACAGTGATCATAAGTAATGTAGTAATGAATAAATGTAAAATTGAAGCATATTCTACATGGAGTCAGAAGTAGTTGTCAGTGGTTAGTGCACTATCTTACCAGTGCAGTGATCCGAGGTTATTTCAAGTTTGACAATATTTAAAAAATCAATAGCTACTAAGACATAGGAAATTGGTACCTGGTCTCCTGGGAAAATAAAGGAGGTGGGTATGATACTGATATTATCTCTAGATATGTCATCGATCAATAAAACATACAGCATATTTATTCCCCAATATACACTTCAAAGGCATAGAAAAGGAGAACTTTATTTTGTTATATATCCTGTATAAGACACAGCTTTCCATATATTCTTGCCCCATTGAGACCAGCTCCTTCCAGGAGCTAGTACATCACCAGTGACTGAAAAATAAAACTGGTCAGACCCTGCACTTCAACAAGACCAGTCTACATAACAAGTTACGTTGTACCACAACAACCAGAATGTCGCACAACACATTATCACACAAACGAATGAATGAAGTCCATCCTTGAAGTCTATTCTTAAACTCTTATATCCCACATACAAACTTGTTAGAATTGCGAATGCAACTGACCACTATGCCTTGAAACTTGAGATCGAGTGAGTTGGTGATTTCAAGACTAACCCTTCTTGACAAAAAAGAAAGGTCCACAAAATATTGAGTGAAGTAGAACCATATATGATCACAAGTTTTTAAAATTAAAAACCAAAATTTCCATTCTAAACAATGAAGAATTATATGCATCAGCAATTACAGCTACCTCTGTTCTCTCATTCATTGAGTGATCATGAGACTGCAGTAAAACTGTGCACCATATGTTTAAGTAAATACACAACAATATATACAGGGTTAAATAGCAGTGTTCTCTCATTATAATCATAAAATTGTTAGGCCAGGTAAAGGTGTCCCAAATACTTTACAAAATTTATAACAGATGAAAAATATATGGCTGGGATCACTGTTCCCACTAAGCTGCACTACTGTGCGATAGCGCATATTTTTTTAATCAATTAGTGCAGTTTGAACTTAGTGCACAATATCTTTATATGTAAATTGTAAAAGTACCTATAATAAAAAGTAGAACTGGTAAATAGAACATGCTGAAGAAAATGTGTTTCTGTTTACGTAGAAGATACCCAGAAAAGGTGGTGGTTTGAAGTTTATCAGCTCACTGAGATATGTTTATCAGCTCACTGAGATATGTTTATCAGCTCACATGTACTCATGTCTTGGAACATTGGCTTCAACATAACTAACTTTTCTTAGAATCTGCCTTATTCTCAACATTGAAATCTGTGATCGTTCATGATACTCTCAGACCAACTGAAAAAGTTATGTTCTACATAGTATATAAGTGAGATAACAATGTGTCTACTGCTAATGTATGTAGCCTTAAATACACAGCAGATACAACTACGGTATACAATATGTATTATGTGTGAAATATATTTAGCAAACATGTCAGTGACTTTCCAACCAAGGTTTACAAAGGCAGGTTTCTCAGGATAGTGATGCAACAATTTTTGATGTAATTCTACGTACTGTCTAAAAGAAAATTTACTTTCTGAGAGAAACTGGCACAATAAGCAGGGAATACTGGAGATTCTTCTTCTTCTTCTTTCGTTCACTTGAAACATGTCTATATCTGTAATTCTGTCTCCTTAATAAAACTCACTGTCTTTTGTAGTTCATACAGTGTCCCATAGAGCTTTGATTCCAGTGTTGTTTCCTCTGGCCAATATGTCTGCCTCAGCGTTTCATGCTCAGAACACTCTTGAAGTATATGTTTGGCACTCTGTGCTGCCTGTCCACATGTACACATGGCCGTGTTACCAATCTTGAACTTTGTATACATGTGACTGCGGAGTCGGTTGTGTCCTGTTCTGAGACATAGAATTATAACTTGTTCTGATCTGTTCATATTGTGATAGTCATCTTGTGTTGGTGTTTGTGGCTTTCTTATTGACTTTATCATCTGTTTTTTCTGATGGTAGGTGATTGGTATATCTGGTTGGTCTTCGGTAGCACCTTCCTTAGCCAGTTGGTCTGCTTTTTCATTTCCTGGTATTCCACAGTGAGAGGGTATCCACTGCATGGTTACCCTATACTGGTAAGACAATTCGCTAAGTAGTTTTTTTAAGTCTGTTAGTTTTCCAGACTGGAGAGCTTGAAGCACTGACCTTGCATCTGTCAGGAATACCACAGGCTGTAGGTCAGAGTTGGAGTTCAGCAGTTTTTTAGCTGCCACACTAATTGCCTGGATTTCTGCATCATAATTATTGCAGAATTTTCCTGTCGGTGTTCTGATTGTATCTCTAGGCTTGTGTGGATATTCTATATATACACCTGCACCTCCATTCCTCACAGCATTCTGTGCTGACCCATCTGTGTACACTCTGACCCATATATCTTGTGGATATTCCTCATCCAGGAAACTGAGGGTGACTGTCCTTCGCTGCACACTATTCTGTTCGTCCTCGCTTAGTATTCCTTTCACATGGGTCCGAATGTATATTGGCATTCCATGGCTTTCACTCCACGGGGTTTGTTCTGGTACAGACCTTAAGGGGCTGTCAACTTCAGGTAGGTCTATAAGTTGTCTACGGAGTCGTTTAGCTTGATGGATAAAGCTGCTCCTTTTCAGTCGCCCCATTGCTAGATTTTGGAATCTTTCCTTCATTGGATGACTTGGCATACACTGAAACTTTTCTGCTTGAATTAGTACTTTTGTGTCTCTTCGTTCGCCAAGTGTTTGCATTCTTCCCATTTTCTGCATCTCTGCTATGGGTGTTGATTTCATTGCTCCCAACATTATTCTAAGTGCCTGGTTTTGCACTTTATCTAGATCTTGTAATGTGGTGTTTGATGCAGGACACCACGCAGCTGAACCATATTCCAGGTGTGGTCTTATGCCTTGCTGGTAAACTTTACTGAGTATATTTCCACTGGCTCCCCATGTGGTTCCACTTAGTTTTCTCAGGATAGCTAACTTCCTTCTGGCTTTTGTTGTTGCTTTGTTTATGTGCTGCTTCCATGTCAGCTTATCATCAAAAGTAACTCCGGGGTATGTGGGTTGTTTGTCTTCTTTCAAGAGCTCTCCATCTATCTTGATATGACCAGCTTTTTGTTTTGGTGAGAGGGTAAAGAGTGTAGTGCTGCACTTATCTGTGTTAATGCTGACGCACCATCTATTTGCCCATAATGTTAGGGCATCGATAGCTCTTTGTATTTGTTTAGTGGCCACTGTTGCATGTTCTTCCGTGCACCAGATCACCAGGTCGTCAGCATACATTGCCACTTTGATCCCGTGTGGTAGTTCAGCAACTAGGTCATTGATGTAAACCAAGAAAAGTGTGGGTGACAGGATTCCTCCCTGGGGGACTCCATGACGCAGTAGAACTTTCTTGCTCTTGCGACCATCTAATTGTACCCTGGCTCTTCTATTATGCAGGTATGCTTTTACCCATTTGTACATTCTTGAGCTAACCCTGCAATTTCGCAATTTCTTTAGGAGCCCTTCTTTCCAGACCTTATCAAATGCTTTCCTGAGGTCTATCCATGCTGCTAGTACCAGTTTCTTTTCTTGGAAGGCATCCTCAATCTCTTGGGAGAGGTAGGTTGCCTGATCTTCAGTAGAGTAGCACTGTCTGAAACCTGCTTGCTGTGATACCAGAAGGTTTTCACTTTCAAGGTACCACTGCATCCTAAGATTGATAATGCGTTCCATTGTTTTACATAGACAGCTTGTGAGGCTGATGGGCCTGTAGTTGGAGACTATGTTGCTATCTTTTCCTGATTTGAGGAGTGGTATCATTATTGCTTCTCTCCACGCCTGTGGTACATTACCCGTGGACCAGCTTGTATTAAAGATCTGCAGTAGCTTTGCTATACTGGAGATGATCAGATCAGGTAAATAGAGAAACAACATGATTGTCACAGCAACTAGTTCTACTTATGTGTGGCAACAACATGATTATTCACAGCTTCTAGTTCTACTTAATGTGACAACAACATGATTGTCACAGCAACTAGTTCTACTTATGTGTGGCAACAAAATGATTGTTCACAGCAACTAGTTCTACTTATGTGTGGCAACAACATGATTGTCACAGCAACTAGTTCTACTTAATGTGACAACAACATGATTGTCACAGCAACTAGTTCTACTTAATGTGACAACAACATGATTGTCACAGCAACTAGTTCTACTTATGTGTGGCAACAACATGATTATTCACAGCTTCTAGTTCTACTTAATGTGACAACAACATGATTGTCACAGCAACTAGTTCTACTTATGTGTGGCAACAAAATGATTGTTCACAGCAACTAGTTCTACTTATGTGTGTTATTGTGTATTCCTTGCTCAGGAGCCACTAATTCTTGTGGAGGATTAGTTTTTAATGGATTATGAGACAAAAGCTCAAAGGGTAAACAGGCTGAATGTTGGCATACTCCAGAAGTACATCTACCATATTGTCACCAGGATTCCAAGGAAAGAAGGCAATCACATAACTATTGTATTCTAACCAGCAGATGTATTGGTATGCCAATTTGTTTGTTTCGATTTCCAGAAATTAAGAGCAATAGAGGTCTTATATCCTTAATGCAATGGGAATGTTTTTCTACTTCTTCTCTTGCACTGAGGGTACTTTACAAGAATCAGTGGACATGTTTCTATGGAACATAAAGTTAACATAATTCTGATAAAGACATATTCCGACACAGCCAATGTTCTACAAGTTCAGTAATGAGAGCCCCATATCACTCGATATGCACGCTACACACTGAGTGGGGTGGGGGTTGTCAAGTGTGTTGCACACAAATAACTAGATCAGGATCTTTAGTCACATTTGTTTTTAATCTCCGAGAAACGGTAGCTCGGTGAAATAACACATGAAATTAAAACATCTGACTGTTGTCACGTGATTTGTCCAATGATTTTTGTATTGAACTGAGAAGACTACAATTCTCAGCAATGTATGTAAAATATTTGTAGAATACACCTCCTGCTCACAGAGGGTATTACATGTAATTGTACTGATGAAGTGCAATGGGCTTTCCACAAGAGGAAAGCCTCACTATATTGACATGTCAGGTGTGCTGTTGCATGGTGATTGGTGTAAGAATATCAGTTTCTGCATACAGAATTGTACTAATTAAGAATAATGTATTTCCATACAATTGAATACTACACGGGTTGTTCACTAAACTTTTCTGACTCATTTTGAAGGAGGTGAAGAGAAAATTAAGTAGATACACATGCATGTTGATTCAATCCTCCTTCCAAATAGTTTCATATATATTATCACAGCATTAATTCACAGCCTTTTTGTCACCACAGGAATCATCCCTGACAGGCATGTTTCAGAATAAACCTCATTTGTCTCATTGCATTGGCTTCAACCTCTTCAATTTCATCAAATCTGTGACCTTTCATTCTTCTCTTAAGTTTGCAGGAAGAAGAAAACACACAGAGCAAGATCGGGTAAGTATGACATTTGTGGGAGCAATGGAATATTGTGTTCCTGCAAAAATATGTTCATGATGCTAGACCAGTGTATGTTCTCATGACATACAATCTAATTGACTGCACCACTTCTCATGGCATATCTGCATACACCATCATAGAGGTATTGCAGGATTGTTTCATATAATTCTGCATTGACACTGTCCTCAAGGGACAATTTATGATTAAACCAGGTCTAAAGTCTTAGGTACCTAAGATATGTACACATGACTGTTTTGACAATCTTGAACTTAATATACATGTAGTTACTGAGGCAGTCATATCCTATTCTACGGCATAAAATGACCAAATGATTCATGATTTTGCAGTAATTTTGTGCTTGTGGCTTTCTGGTTGTTGTGATCCATGTTTCTTTTTATGGTAAGTTATAGACACATATGGCTGCTCATCTGCAGCGGCCTCCTTAGGTAATCCATAGGTTTTCTCGTTTCCGGGTATTCAACATTGTAATGATTGACTATAAACAAGAAAATTCAAAGTGAATTGGAGGCTACAGAAATGTGGTTTCTGAGAAGAATGATGAAAATACCATCAACAGCCAAAAAACTAATGCAGAGGTTCTCATTGCTGCTGGTGTAAAAAGATCAATCATATCAAACATTAGAGGCAGACAGTCAAGGTTTCTAGGGCATGTGCTGAGAAGAACACAGCTTGAACACTTAATAACCACTGGAAAGATCAAAGGTAGACGAGATAGAGGTCGACAAAGAGAAAAGTTACTAGATGGGCTTGTATTGTGGCACGGTAGAAGCTCACCAACCGAGCTTATTGACAACACAAGAGACAGAGTCGTGGAGAAACATGATCGCCTACGCCAGTCGGCATGGCACTTGATTGATAAGCATTGCATGAAATTTGTGTTGTATTTAGCATATTCATGAAGATCAGTGCAGATGGACAACTGATTGTTCTTCTGTTTATCAGCAGGAGACGACAAACGCGTTTCACAGTAACCAACTGATGTGTAAATCGTCAATTACAATTTTTTGGCTGCACCAATTGATATTCCAACATCCTCAGCAACCTCTCTGATAGAACGTCTTTCAGAAAATTTATTGCACACAACTGTACCTCCATAGAGTAGGAGACTTCTCAAAGTAATGTACACAGCTGGTAGTTCGGGAGTCTTCTGGGTATAAAATAAATCTTTAGAGAAAACATCATGTACATTGGAAGTATGATCTAATCACTAGCAATTCCTTGGGATCGAACAACATCGTACACATTCAACAATCTTGTTGGTGTGGATGGTCTGCATTGATTAGCAGTACCAAAAGATCTTCGTCCACGAAAATACCACTCAAATGTTTTAGATTAACTTAGACAGGGCTCTCCGAAAGATGATCATAGCATTTTGAAAGTTTCTGAAGAGGTTTATTCAAGACGAAAGCAGAATTCAATTCAGAAGCGTTTTTTAATATGAACGTCCATTTTTTAAAAGTTCCAAGCACTACTAGGTCACCTTCACTTATAAGATTCCACACAACACATGCACGTAGATACAGACATTGGCATGATGTTCTCATTAGCACTGTGCTCATAACTACTGTGCAGTTTATTACGATTTTCCCCCCGAAAAATCAGTATAATTTTTAAAATCAATACAGTACAGGCCACTGCAGATTGTTGAGCCACCCGTACCAAATGAGCATCTCATACTCAAGATGAAATGTCCATGTGTATCCGGAATCCACGCCCAGCAAATTTCAGGACTGTCCAACATACAAAGAGCAGTTACAGCTGGTATGGAAAAAATACAGATTAATGCTAAAGCAAAGGAGCAGCCGCTTTGATCTGGAGAAGACAGTGTACTATGCCATGTTGACAGCCCTGAAAATGTAACATAACTGCAGATAATAAATGGAGAAGAATAAAGCACATGAATATAGACCGATATGTTTTGCTGTTTGCTTCCGATGCTCAGGTATTACAAACAATGACATTCATTTCTTGTATGCATTTGATGTGTTTTTTATACCTAGAAGATTCCCACAAACTTTTTGCAGCATGCAATGTTTTAAAAAGAAATCTCTCTAACTCAAAATGGGTTTATGCTTGTATATAGAAGGTAGTTTCACTATTTTGCATACAGAAATCCAATCACAGAATGCAGGTGACAGTGATAAATACATTTCAATGCACCAGCAATATGACTATGTATAACCACCAATCTGTGGCAGTAGAAAACTGGTAGAAACTGTCACTCAGACTGGTGCAAATAAAACCACACCACAAAGCATCTCTATTGTCTGTACTATATCCTGTTGGAAATCTAGTATGGTCAAGTCCTGCTACAAGAGATCCAGTAGGAAATTGTAATGAAATTCACATTGATTAAAATGGTGGATGAATTGAAAATTAACCCCTTGACAAACATAAAAACTAAATGTAAAAAATTAATTATAAATTATATAGCAGATCTCACGGTATAATACATTACACAATATCCAATCTTTGAGAAGATAGTAAAGATTCACCCTTGCACACGCAAAATATTCAAAACTGTCATATGTAACTTGTACATGCAAAGCATTCAGAGAGTTTTAAGAAATTAAACTTGTTAGGGCGCATTAGCATGCAACGAAAGCTAGCTCTGGACAGTTATATTTTGACACACTAAGAGACTAAATTATTGATGTGTTGTCTTATGTGATATAATATAGATGACAATCACAAACATCTCTCACACACTAGCTAGTTTGTTAAATTGTCATCAGATCATCGTACTCTGGGCTTATTAATTAGGTGTCCGATCTATACTTTATGTCAGCATATGGTTCTGGTTCTTCTCAAACTATTGATAGTTGGTCATCAAGTTAATATACTGACAGTGTAGATAAACCGCCTTAATCTTTCGAAACATACTTATAGAATCAGTCAGAAAACAGAAACATACTTATAGAATCAGTCAGAAAACAGACACCCATAAAGCTCTAGCTGCTATAATACAGCGCTGGTCACTGCCACTATCATACTACAAGTCGATGTACTGAAAACTTCAATCACCCCTATTTTACTTTTTTAAGCTGAGATTGCCCATGCCCTGTGCATGTGCTGAACCAGTGACCAATCCGTGTAAACAATATTTCTATGAGGATTTCTCACTTATTGTAGTTATGTATTACCAGGTCCAATAGGGGAGCAAAGAATAGCAACATTGTGACCTTCAGTGAATGTCATGATAGGCGAATAAGGATATTTAAGGGTAGACTTAGCTGTCCCACCCCATATGTCAAAGTGACAGCCATATGTCAAAGTGACACCCATGCTAAAGGTGGATGTGATATGTAAAAAGGAGTAGATATTGCAGTCAAACTGAAACACATGACAGAAAGCATTCCATTTTCTGAGCAGGGATAAGACAGAAAGTCCAGTCCAAATTATGCATATTGTGAAGATCATGTATTCTCAATCTCCCATTGGCTGGTAGGATATAGTTTGAAGAATCAACTGTATTGTAATTTACAGATTGGCTACGATATCCTTTTGATCAAACACATCCAACTTCAGCATGACTTTTAGGTCACACAGAACTATTGGATGAAGAGCCGACTACACTTACAAACCTCTTTAGTCAACTTTTAAGACATGTCTGGCAAGCCACTTACTATTCTTGGCTTTCCATTCAGGTTCCAGTAAGAGACAAATATTAAGATCATAATCTTGCAATTTGAGAACATTTTCAAAGCTCAAACATCACTATTCAATGGCCATCCACCCCTGTGGTATCACTGGAAATAAGAGAGCCGATGCCCTGGCTAAAGAAGGAGGTAAAATGGAACAATTCAGCTATCCTCTGCCAAAGTGAGGCCAAAACTCTAATCCGTAATAATTATACATCACAGTGGAAGAGATATATGGATACTGACTCGAAACCAGACCTCATACACCAACTTTATAGGCAACAACAGACCATCATCTTTCGAACTGGCCACTGAAGGTTACAAAGCTACCTTACTAGACGAGGGTAGTCCACAAAAATGAATGTCCATACGGAACAGGCATCCAGCTACCTGAACACATACTCCAATACTGTCCAGAATACAAAGAACTGCGAGACAAGACATGGCCAAAATGGACTGAACTGAGGCAAAAACTTTAGGCAGCCACTCTGACCTGGAGAAGACTGGGTGGTTCATTCTGGCAACTGGCCTGAAGATCTAAAATAAAGGTAAAGGTAGGTCTCATGGCAGCAACCTGCCGTTGGGGGATGAAGATAACTCTTCATGTACTAAGCCGTAACAACTATGAAGGGGGGGGGGGGGGTGGCCAGTTCCTTTCTTTGCTGTCTTTACCTTCCCTAACTCTTGCTCCAGGTACTCATTTATAGCTGAATCAAATGGTGAAGTAGTTGTGCCAAGCAAGAAATCACAACCCAGAATTTTGTGTCCGGATTTGGATTCGGACCCTGCATGCTGTAGCCCAGTGATAGCAAGCAAGTTCACTATCAACTAGGCTACCGAGTTCCTACCTGAAGATCTAACCAAGTCCAAAAGATTCCCGAACGCATAAAGAAGTAGACAATTTTCAGGAAGAACAAAGAATTTAAATAATGCATGGCCAGCATGTAAGAATTTATTTTATTCTTATCAGAGAATCTGGAGTAAAGAGACAAATTATATAGACAGTTAAAATGTATAGGAAATGTGAAGAAAAGAGCAATGGAGAATGCCACCAACTGAACTTAGCAATACAGGAGACAAAAGATTTGTAGAGAAATATATTATTTATTCACTCACCATAGCACTTTATTCCTTTGTTCACACTCTAGATCAATGATATCCCACACACCCACCTCACCACCACCAATAGAAGATTGTCAAGCATGGCATTGCACCCAGTTATAAGGAAGAAATTATTACATCAAAACTTTGGTGTTGCCAACTGAAATGAGTGTTGCTCAACACCAACTTTTAATGTTCAACATTAGAGACAACAAACCAGACAAGCCTTGTGTAAAGATAGTTTTCACCAGTTGGCGACAACTACTTCCAGTTTTCACCAGTTGGCGACAACTACTTCCAGTTTTCACCAGTTGGCGACAACTACTTAAGTTTTCACCAGTTGGCGACAACTACTTCCAGTTTTTCCCAGTTAGCGAAAACTACCTCCACGTCTATTGAAACTTCAAATGACTTCCTAAAACTTGTAGTATATCTCACATGAAAAATGCTGAAACTGGCCCACAGACACAAAAAGGTTGCCCAACTCTTGAGTTAGTGTCTTATGATAAAATTCTTTGGTCTATATGACCAGCCTTTTGTTTCTTTATAGATGATTGTAAGCACATACATAATAATTGAATTTTTGAAGGGTATCCTGTACAGGACAATGTTATGCAAATGTTGAATTTTAAGGCACCATTAATACATCATATCGCTAGTATAATGTGGGTGGTCGGCGTTTGAACCACCTAGTCTGACAAGTTGGGTTTGCAAGGCATACTTATTGTCAACTCTGCTACTGCGCTGAAAAAAATAGAAATAACATTTATATAAAACTTAACATGGACAGCTATATGAGCATATGAACTGTATACGGGCCTGTGTTAACGATATGGGCAGTTGTATAAGGACATGGGCAGCTGTATAAGGACATGGGCAGCTGTGTAAGGACCTGTGTATAACGACATGGGCAGTTGTATAAGGATCTGTGTATAAGGGCATGGGCAGCTGTATAAGGACCTATGTATAACGACATGGGCAGTTGTATAAGGATCTGTGTGTAAGGACATAGGCAGCTGTATAAGGAACTATGCATAAAAGACATGGGCAGCTGTTTAAGGACCTGTATTTTGCCCAGTTCTCTTTTGACCCTGCAATTTTATTCAAAAGGTGGAAATTTCCAATGTTTTGAATTACGGTATAGCAGCAACATTTCTCACCGAACAGAAGTTCACATAAACCTGAGTTATCAAAGCACCAGACTGATTTAATGAATTGTTTATATATGTTATTGGTAATAAATATTTATTGGTTATTGTTATAATTGGTTAGATGTGAGTGTGTGTCTGCATGCATACATAAAATGTGTGCATCACAAAATGTTTGAAAAATGTCAACTTTTTGTGTGTGCATGCAGGTACAAAATGTGCGCATCGTAAAAATTAGTTCGCAAAATGTACATGTCAAAGATCATGGCCTGAAATAATGCTCCAAACTTTAAGTACATTATGTATACATAATAAGGAAGAATGGTAACCTGTATGACATCTCTTCAACCAGGACAATTAAATAAAGTTAATCAAGAAATTAAAAGGAAGATAGTATTATAATTACAGATGGTATCCTTACACACAGATAATGTTGTCACCATAAATAATATAAAGATGATTTCTACTATTAAAAAAAGGGCAGAACATGTAGTAATTACAATTTCCAAAGCACAAACTTTGGTTGTGGTCTTAACAAACTGTAGGCATTGTAGAACGGGGCGGATACCATTTATCAAAATATAATATTGCTAAAATGCAAACTTTGGTGCCTCAGTACAAAATATTGTTTCATGTTAAGTTACAAAATAATCGCAAGAAACTCTTCTCAGATCTCGGAAATGTGTATACTGTGCAGTTGGTATTTGAGACAATAGAATGATAAGTCAAGATCAAATGTAGAAATAAATAATGGTAAGTAATCAGTCTATGACCACATCAGAACAAATCTGAAATTGTGTAGGACATGTTTAAGATAATGTAATATTCATGAAATATACTGCTCATTTCCCTTCATTTTGAATTTTCAATTTTGTGTATACTGCTTTTGTATTTTGGCTGTGGTTATAACATTTTGTGGCTCTTGCAGGATCTATTGAGTAACAAATGACATGATAAGCTCATCCAGAAATATCAAGGAAGTCAGGAGCGAGTTTTTTTTTACTATTACCACACATTTTTTTCTTCTTCAAAGCACATTTCAAAAACCTTTAGGGGATAAAAAAACATTTTCTTCGCAGGTGTAACACAACCACCCAAATCTTAGGATGTCAAAGATGCACCAGAAGATATCTAAACATTCATTTCAAGGAGAACTAAGACCACAAGCTTAAGACCTAAAGCAACAGTTAAACAAAGTCCTTTTTAGGACTACATCCCTTTCTATTCCCTCAATATTTTGTCCCTCTGGACACGCCGACCAGACCCCCAGGTCAAACCACCAGTCCCTAACAGGACAATCCAGGCAATTAGGCCACAGTATACGCACTGATGTAACCACAGGAAAACTATTACAAGGTTGAAAGAGTGTGTCTTCCTCTAGGAAGACAAACCTACCAACTAATAAACAAACAATTTCTAAGTAAATTCTTGTCTGTATTGCTCAGAAATAATCAACATGAACACACATGAATAAATCAAAATCACACATTTGTGCAAATGCCTCTCAATCAATACAAATTCACATTTAACTATATTAAAAGAGATCAGTGTGGTCGCATGAGCCTTCAACAAAGAAGTGGATCTCAATGTGGATCATAAAAAACATTTTGAGGGAGGCATAGTGGGCAAAAAAACACTTTGGTAAATGGGAGTTATGGATCCATCTAGGAGGACCACAGATAGGTTATTGTTGTACAATATTCAAACACTTATAATAATCCTTGAGAAATACTAACAATCTTTTGTTAGGTCTTGGGGATGGGGGCAACACTTACGGAAAATCATCCCAAAAGGTAGCCATGGGCGTACGCTATATCCTCATTAATCTCTTCTTTATCTCACGGCATGCAAGGATGATCAGTTGTTATGCAATCACTATTAACTGACACACTTTCTTTTGTGATTTCAGCCGGAAACCATGAATATGTTGTGCCGATAGTTTACAGAGACTGCAATATTTGTCGGCCCAGTACATTAAATTTTGATATAAAGCATAACATCTTTGCTCACTCTTTCGACAGCTTATGAAACAGAATCCTTACAAGAGCATATTGTTATATAATAATAATAAAATAAAGCATGCAGTAATTTCCTCAGGGAAAAAAACATGGAAGATTAATATTAGTATTGTTCAAAATAAAAGTCTGCATCCATATTTATTTAATCCCAGAGTTGCATTTATTATTCAGCAGTGATAAAATGTGCACCCCCCAATAGTCAGATATGTCCAGTCTAAAAATTATTTCTTGTGCCTAGTATTTAATAACAAGTGTTAGGTACTATCATGAAAATATTTCATAAGTATACAATGTGTTGAATACAGTTCCTCTTCTAAATTTGTTCTTAAACTCTCGCTTCAATTGAGTAGGACATAGACTGGTGAACAGAATATATTAACATGGTTTACATGGTTTCAGCCTGATACATCAGACTTCAGCATGGCCTATGGGTCACTTTGATCCTATGTAGAATGGAGCAGACAATTAACTCTAAAACCTCCTTAGTCACCTTTTAAGACATGTTTGGCAGTAAAAGAAGACATGTTTGGCAGTAAAAGTTTAACTATTCTTTTCTCCCCAACAGCAAACAGTCGAACACAATTTTAAATGTATTAGAAGAAATGTTTCAAGATTAAACATCCAAATAATCATTAACAATATATGAGCAAACAGGAAAGCTGTGATGATGATACATTAAATTACTGATGCTACCCAACACATTCATCCTATTTTCCACTGTAATTTCCACCACAAACAGTGATTTAATATTCCCAAATTATTAAACAACCGTATGGCTTTATCAATATAGGATTTATCCATAATTAATTCTCCTAAATTAATCTGCTATACAAAAATTTTATGTAATGCAAAATAAGGCAATTTAGAAGCAGTGCTAAAAACGGACGTTTGATGAGGACCTATACTCTGCAGGGAACTAAAAGGTGAATAGATAAGATAACAAGACAGCAAATAAACTGAAATAAACTGAGAACTCCAAATATAGAAACCAAATGGAATTTGGAAATTAATGGAAGTTAAAAATGATGCACAAAATTCCTTAAGTAGACAGTAAACACTTTTTGTTTAAAAACTGTGTACGTTAACATCAAACACATATCACAGCATTAATTCTACATTGTTTCTCGAACTTCTTCCAATTACCAGAATGTAATTGATAGCATGGTAGAATATTGCTTGGATGAGTTTTTCAATTGAACACATTCAACTCCGTCTGAATTTGTATTTTTTCAGAGGACTATGTATGATCCTGTTTAATTTGCTGAAATACTGTAATAAATATTTCTAAACAGAAGTCTAGAAAACATAATTATTTGAATGTTGACTAACAGTGGTTCTTCTTCCTCAATGATCTAGTGTCATTTTGTAGATAAGTACTGACCAAATGTCATGAAGTTATATCTTCTTCTTCTTCTTCAGTGTTCATTCATGCCACAGAAATAGTGGCAGTACGCTTCTTGCTGTATTAGCCTACCATAATACAAAGAGCGGATATTTGCCGTGCGCATTGGTGCTGACAAGAACGACCTACTAGATGATATTAAAAAGATCAAAGGTGGGGAAGTCATGGCTTCGCAAGACAGAAAAGGCTATTAAATGGGTATGCCCATTAGGAGACCTAGAACCTGGAGAAGAGTGGGAAAGTAAGTCTATCAAGTTTATAACTTCCATTGAAGTGATCATCATACTTTCAGGAAAACGTGACAATGACATTCCAGTGCATATCTATTCAGAAGTACAGGTTCTATACAGCAATAATATATATTATATAACCTTGCATGGAAGGCATGGGTGTATTGTTGGATCAGTGTCCAACTGTCACACCTCAGTACGATGCTTTTCTGAAACCAGGCTGAGAAAATTCATTTCACAAGAAAAGGTTTATTTTAGTTAAGTTCTAACAAAACTTTACCACCGCACATGTCTCCATATGTGCATGGAAACCCTCACAAAAATACAGAGCAAAGACAACCGCCATTACACCTAGTATCTCTGGGTGATCTCAAAGTATAGACGGAAGATTAACTGTGCTTTTTACAATTATCTTTTCCAGAAACTTGCCAATAGTGTTTTGCATTGTTATTATTCTATATCCCTGCAACTTTATTTGTCCTTACCAAGTTTAGGCATTGGTATCAGATAGCTGTGTAGACAGTCTTCACAGGCGACACCTTTTTTTCCTAAAGAATTATATCTAGCAGTGTTCCCAAGGTAATATAAATGGCTAGATTTCTGAGAAAGCATAGCTGGCACTATTATTTACAATATGTTATGTAATCTTTTCATAAAAAAGCATTCGTTACAGCATGTTTTCTTGTTAGGGAGTGAAAATAAGCTTTGCATAATATGTGGTAAATGCTGCACATAGTGCTCTAATATCACTTAAAATGAGTCAGCAGTAAAACTGCACCATATGGTAAGTAAATATTCTTTTTAACAATTAATGAGTAAAGTAGCAGTTTTATGTTGAATATTAGGATTGACATTTTGACCACAATATTTTTATCAAGACAGGAACGAATTCTGTTTGTTGGTCCCTATGCTGATAAAGACCTTTTTATTGAAACATCAATGTTGTGTATTGTTTAATGTAAAACTGCTATTTTCACCCCTTTTATATGGATATCTGTGGCTATGTTGATAGCAATGCCTGCCGCTGAGAAAATGTTACGCCTGCTTAATTATATTTAACCTTTAGTACCCTGCGGGAGTAAAAATTTAGCAAAATTTTTTAATCCTGAAGACTAAATCCGTTGCACAGAGCGTGGAACGTGATTCGACAAAAAAAAAAAAAGATTTGTAATTTTTTTAAGAAAATGTTATGGCAACTGCTACTAGTCATTTAACTTCCTGTTTCTGTTGCTAAAATGGCTGCAGGAGATGTGTGATTATGATTTTGAAATCCAAACAATCTATAGTCATCATCATAGAGGGAAAGCAACATGACAGTGAATCGAGTTTTATATACTTTTATTTCATCCTATATTCAGTGAAATCATTATTGATCATTATTGGAAAGTGGAAATCTTGAGAGGTAAGTTCTTCAAATAAATTAAATAAAATAGACCACAAGGTTTTCATTATGTAAAATATATAATATTCAACAGATATGGAGCGACCAAAAATACAATATGTCAAAATCTGTCTTTATCACTTTCTCACACGTTTCGTATCACACACACAAACAAAACTTACACCAATATATGCAGAATTTAATTATTTATTTATGTGCAATTATTATTTAAATATCTGTAACAACAAAAAAGTTATCGCGATTTTAAAACAGCTACCAACAATTGCGTAACATTTCCAAAAACTAATTCCATGGCAGTCAGCGGCCAGAGAGAAGCTATGTAATTGTAAACATAGGATGCTAAAGGTTAACTTTTGAGGTAGTTTTCATTAAACAATATGGGAACAAGATCTCTTATACCGCTGGCCTACAATCGATACTGCTACAGATGTCCACTTTTCGATTGAAGTCGTAAAATGGTCAACGTAGTTACTATACCGAACTCAGATGTGTCAGGTTCAAATATAACGGCACATCACAATTTCATTCCCTGGATTACATCTTGCTTTAAATCTAGCAGGACCATGCCATACTACAGGAGAAATGCAAATTGCATTTGGAAACGAACCAAAACAAAAATGATTGTTTATCATTTCTTTTTTCCTTATTTACTTACATTATCTTTACACTTTACAGACATGGCATTTTGCACTTGTAAAAAAATATTATATATGCAATTTTGTCTAAAATTTGTAAAAAAAATACAAATGAAGTAATACAGCAATGTATAAACTGTATCAGTACATTTTACTGGTGGAACTTCACATGCGGAAGGTCCATAAGTCTTATTATTTACCTATCAGACCAACTAGTATGCAACATTAATATACAACTAGTGAAACTGTAAATTGTGCTGTATCCTCAAACAAAGTATTAAACATAGAAACCTTATTAACAACTGATCAATTATTGAAGGCAGGGTTAATAGAGAATAGCCATCACTGCAGAATTTATGCAGCATTGAACACAACTACAACAAAGAGTTTTTATCTATCAGGTGTACTCCACACATACAATGTAAGATTCATATCCCATAATGTCTTCTTCTTTCTGTCCTCATGTACTTTTTGGTGTTAAGGTTTAGTGAGTGTACGGTCTTTTGCCTCCCATAATGTGACTATTCATTTGAAGCATTCCAACAAATTATATCAGGTGTAAAGGATTTTTAAACACATAATGCTGGGCAATTATTTGTATGACTCAATATGAACTAAAACTAAGAGAAAACCAACTGCAAGAGCCTCAAAATATATAGCAGCCAGAAGTTTCAACTCCGGATGAAACCTTTGTTTATTCATACCTTATGTGTGTATGAATTGAGTCATAATATGCAAAACATTGCGTTTTGTCTAAACCAAAAAGGAAATGTCTAAAGCTAGTAGATTCTCGTGTAGTGGCATATGAGAGTTCAAATTATATATAACATTTACATAGAAATAAAAAGTGTTGCATAGACTGCTTGGTTGCATCTATGGATTATTTAGTAATGATTATGATGATCATATTCGTCCGTCTAATTGACGTTGACCAAAAACACAACCATAATAATAATAACAATAAGTAATAAAAATAATATTATTATTATTATTTAGGAATACAGTAATGATGAACAATGAGAAATGATTAAAATATAACTGGTAAGAAACTGAATCATGTAAAAGAATTGCGGACAATGCACATTAACGAACACAGGAGTAAAGCAGCAAACAAAAACTCACCATTGAATTGGCATCAGCAGCATTTGGAGCACTTGAGCCTTGCCCTCCTCCAGATGCATTACTGTTACCAAATCCACTACTCTGCATAAGAGGTTTAGGGCTAGCCTGAAACATACAGGGTGAATAATGATGTCAATAACTTCCAATCAAGAGCATTAGTCATCTCTATTATGTTTTTTAGATTAAAAACGGTATCAAGACAAAATAAACTTAGGTATAAAAACCTAGAGTCACAGAGCATTTCAATCACTTTTTATGACTCCATAAAAAAGAAAGCTATTGCCAAGCTCATCAACAAATTGTAAACACACTATGTTTGTTTGTTTTGCGTTCGCTCCATTGTAACCATCACGGATATCCGTACGATTTCCGCCGGGAGCGTGATTACGTTGTGCCACCGTTATGCGCCTTGTAGGCCTAGCACATCCGATTTCGGCATGCCTTGACAATTCAGGTGGGCTACCCTTAGCCTGTGACAGCCTCTATATCTGTCTCCAGGCACGCGTAGTGGCGACTCTTCGCCCAGACGATTTTTGCTCTCGTCTGACACGCACGAGGTGTTCCACTGTCTATGAACTTGCGTCGTGTAATTGGACGTGCTGTGCCTGTGCCCATTGGGTACTGAACCGTTTCTCATCCGTAAGCCTGGTTCCTTAAGGGGAAGAACTCAACAGAGGAGTTGGACCCTGGCTCTTTCGCCCTCTAAGCCAAGGTGTCATTCACCGACATCGTGTACCCCTTGTCCAAGTTCGAGTCTCACACCACGCGTTTGAGAGCAAGGCGTTCTCGAGCTGAGCGTACTTGTCCCAATAGCGCCTGAGCCCATCAGGTACTGAACCCTTTCTCTCTTCAAGTGTATTTCCGGTGTAGGAAAACCTGACAGTAGAGTTGGGCCAGGGCTAAATCGTTGTCCCTTTTGTGCCTGAGCCCATCGGGTACGGAACCCTTTCTCTCTGCAAGTGTACTTCCGGTATAGGAAACCTTGACAGCAGAGTTGGACCAGGACTACCATCGTTGTCCCTTTCTTGCCTAAGCCCATCGGGTACAGATCCCTTTCTCTTCGTGAGCATATTTCCGGTTTAGGAAGGCTCGACATTAGAGTTGGATTAGGTGTTCTTGCTTTACCAGACGCCAATGAATGGGTCTGGGTCTCTGCCTGTAAGGAACACAGGTAACTAGATGCTCGTCTCGAGCTGACGGAGCTTGTAGTTCCCCTTTCCTACAAACTTTTCACTTTCTATTTGCAGTTCGCGCTGCCCTCTAGCGCTGTTCTGCCCTTTCATTGTTTCATTGTACTCGGTATGAAATCTATTTGTCTCTCGCCATACATCTACCTTTACATACATTTTACATTGGCCGCCCCTCCAATGTTCGGACTGGACTGACTAGCTTCACTGTATGTCGACAGTGTCGCTATATGTGGTGATGCTGGTTGTGTCGGAGATATTGTCTGTCTCTTGTGCAGTCAAATCTCTGTCCATCTGCTACCTCCACATTCTCGGACACGATCCCCAAATGATTTGGCCAGAATCAGCTCGAGCTGCTGTATTTCTGTTTCCAGGGTGCACCGCGTGGAGGTACATTTGGGATCTTATTTATCTGCTAACCCTGTGTCCGCCTAGAGCAATGCGTTCCCTTTGCACCCCTAAACACACTATATAAAGCACCATATGCCTATAAAACACATGTAAACACTTGACAAAGTGAAAGTGTAACCAGCTCCTTCTGTATTCATTAGTTACGAGGGTAAACGTGAGCAATTACCCTAGGCCACAAGCGTTGGTGTAGATCCGACTATGGTAGACTTGGTCTGCTTTTTGTTTAGGTGTCCACACAGATTATATTGCAGTACTGAGCTAGAGTGTTCCATCTTCTGCGCTCTTTCTCAATATCCTGCATATTAGCAGGATATAGTCCGGAGAATAGAATGCATTGTCATGGTTTACAGCATTGCTGCAATATCTGCGCCTACCGGCTTTACTCATCCTATTTCAGCATTGTGTTGGGTCACTTTAACCTTATATGGGATAAGACAGTGAACTCCATTCCATAACCTCCTTAGTAACCTCTTACGATATACATGGAAGGTAAACAGTCTTGGTATTCTTTGCTCCCCTCTTGCGCACCGGCAACATACACGCGAGTGTTCTATAAAAAGTTAACCTCCACCAACTGAACTTGTCCACTATCCATGTCTGCAACTTCCATCCATGTATCCAAAATGGTGCCCACTGGTAAGCAAGTAAGCACAACCATCCACTGAATAGCTGTGGATGGTGTGTCACCAGCTTTCATTATCTTAACAATCCATCCAGGTTTCAGATCTTTCATATTGTCTTGTATTTAATCCACTATTCACCAAGTGTTAGAGCTGTTGATGAAATCTCCCACGATATTAAACGCAGATGTTCAGTTGTTCTGGTTTTATTTATTATTCTCAATATTTGGGTTCTATAGAAGAAAGAGTTTTTCTTGTATCTTGCAAAGCAGGGAAGGCCATCAGGTGGTTCTTTAAAATATATCACTAGTGAGTTGGCAGCATCTGTAGCTTGAATCATTATTTGGGTCGACTCTGTTGCTTATCAGAACAGTAGACAATGCTCTTCCTGTTCATAATCTAATACATTTATGTGTGGCATTTGCATTAATGGTGATTAGGGACATCCATCTAGATCAGACGTGTCAAACTCACAAAGCACCATGGGCCGCATAAGATACTTTTAGTATACCGGCGGGCCACACCAAAAAATCTGAGAAACACTGTAATCTTATTGAATAATATTTAATTAATTTGCACGCCTACTACAGCGGTTTTATTAAGCTAACGCCCCACAACGCCAAATATAACAATTGTAATGCAACATTTATTTAAGAACATTCAATCATTTGTACTGTTTAATCAGTGTTTTGTCCTGAGGTTTGATGCCTCTTTTTCATGACAATTTTTCATATATCTGGCTGAAATGTATTTGCAGTTCCGACCTTTATCAGGGATGACACATGTTCATCGGTCAGCCTTGCCCTCTGAGAATTTTTTGTTAATTTCATGTAGGAAAATAACTGTTCACACACATAGGTGGAACCGAACATTGCCACAATCCTAGTTAAAAACTTTCTGAAGTTTGTAAACTTTTCAGGAAGGTATGAATAGAAGCCAGGTATCCCGACTTCTAGATACTTTGCTTTAGAGTGTAGAATCAGACTGCATTTCTTATAGCTCCATCTGCAAGTTTTTCCTCTGCTTTGACAACATCACAGTTGAATTGTGTCGAGAATAATGCAAAATGGTATTCAAACGAAGAAAAATCACTAAACCTTTCCTGGAAATCTTTTGACAATAAATCTAGGTTACTCTCATATTTAGCAAATGTAGGTACAGATTCAGCATTGGCCTGGTTCTTTGCAGTTAGGAAAATGAATCAAATTTTCACGTGACAACTGTGTCTTCCATAAGCTTAGTTTTGTAATGAAACACTTGATATCGTCGTACAACTGAGTGATGAGTTTGTTTTTCCCTTGAAATTTCAAATTAAGATCACTTAAATGTGCAGTAATGTCCACAGCAAGCGCTAGATCCTGGACCCAACTATCATCTTTTATTTCATCAGCGTTTTTACCTTTCATCTCCAAAAATAAAGTAATTTCTGGTCTCAGCAAATAAAATCTTTTCAGCACTTTGTGACATGACAACTAACGGATTGCTGTGTAGAATGGAATATCGGTTAACTGACTATCCATGTCTTCTAACAGCTGACTGAATTGACGATGGTTGAGAGCATTGTATTTGAAAAAGTTCATTGTTTTTGTGACCACACTAAGCACGTGATTCAATTTTAAAATCTTTGAACACAAATTTTGCTGATGAATAATGCAGTGAAAATGTGCAAATAATGAATCTGGATAGGAGTTCTCAATTTTTGTTCGCAACTTGGCAGCAACACCATTATGTCTGCCAACCATATTCGCAGCATCGTCAGTAGATAAACATACAAGTTTACTCACATCAAAATCATAGTCATGAAGAATCCGCTCGACTTTTTTCAAAGATGTCTTCGCTCGCAGTAGTCTCATGCATTGGGATTAATTCAATCAGTTCTTCATAAATATTAAATTTACTCTCACAGGCCCTAATAAAAAATGCAAGCTGTGCTATTCCAGTGATGTCAACGGTCTCATCAATAGCAATAGAAAAATGTTCAAATTTGGATGATGTAGACTGTTGTTTCAAAATAGGTCAACAAAACTTTGACTATGGTTAACTTTGAGGCTGATGACCACAGTGTAGTATGGGAACCAGTAATCTCGCAAGCCTACAGACATCCACCATTCGGTGGAAGTGGTATATCAGGCGATATGGCTACAGACATCCACCATACGGTGGATGTGGTATATCAGGCGATATGGCTACAAACATCCACCATTCGATGGAAGTGGTATATCAGGTGATATGGCTACAGACATCCACCATTCAGTGGAAGTATATCAGGCGATATGGCTACAGACATCCACCATTCAGTGACAGTGGTATATCAGGTGATATGGCTACAGACATCCACCATTCAGTGGAAGTATATCAGGTGATATGGCTACAGACATCCACCATTCGGTGAAAGTGGTATATCAATGAATGTATTAGTTACCACCAAAGTCAAATATGTCAGGAAATTCGTAAAAATAAAATGGTAGAACAGAGCATTTCCATTTTCTCAACACAACCTATTTCCATTTTCTGGACTATAACCTGCTGAAAATCTAGTAGAAACATTGTCCGGCTTAAAATGTTGAAACAACTCCTTATTTTTATTCCAATACAAAAGACAATTTTTATTAAAACTAGTTTCTATTGCTATACACTATCAAATGTTTTTGCCATGTCTATTGGGTGTTTGATTCTTGATTAGAAAATGGCTTTACAGCACATGTCATTCCCATAAGTGCTCAGCCCTCCATTCCAGCAGCCATCCCAGTGTATGTAGACTCAGTCCCGTCAGGTGTTGATTGCGTGATATTTGGGACTTCCCACAAAATATACTTTTTCTTCCCTCACCTCTAGATACTCCCATTTATAAAATTCTCTGTATGTGTACGTTCTCAGCCTCATTGACATCATCTTCATCTTGAAATGAATGTATTACTGCCTAATTAAGTCTGCTTTATCTCTTCTCAGCACCGTGCCGTCTATCACCGCATTGCTGCCAATAAGTCGGCTCTCTCGTTTCCTCTGATGCCAGCATGACCAGGGAATAATATCCATGTAATGCTCTGGAGAATTGAGTTGTTCAAAAAGTCCCACCATTCTTTTTTCAGGCTGAACTTTTCTATCTTGCACAGCATGCTTTGAGAGTCTCTAAGTATTACCGAGTATGTTGATGTATCAAATGTATCAACCATTTCTGAGCTTTCTTTCATTCCCAAGAGACTTACGCTTTCGGCTTAATGCAATGCCTATTAAAGAAACCTACTCACAGGGGGGTATTAATTACAGACATAAAAATATAAAGCATGCTAGTAAAATACCTTTGAACCCTGAGCTGCAACACCAGTAGTTGCAGCATTGGGCCCTCCGCGTTCCATAGTACTTCCTGATGAGGGTGGTACAGGAAGAGATTGAAGGGGTGGTGCTCCAGACCCTCTATCACGGCCTGATTCACCTCTCATGCCAGCCTGATTGGTAAACAAAAACCATTACCCCAAAAGCAAGCAAACACATAATACAGAATTAAATTTGCAAACAATTCTTTCCTACATGAACAATAAATATTTATCTCCTTACTTCAGCATTATTATTAATATAAATATATTAAATATATTGTCTAGCTCTATGGCTGATACACCATAAGCTTACTTCCATCTTAATGCTATTGATGAGTTTAGCCCAATTTTTTTTTTAAAGTACCTATCCCCACATTGCTGAAGATGAGTTAATTCCTTTCACATTTCTATATTCACTACTATAGACATATATTTGGTTATGTGGAACAGTACAGTATAATTCAGAATATAAGCCGATCCGTTTATAAACCGAGAATGTCCAAAATGTAACCAAAGTCAGAAATCCTGTATAGACTCAGGCACTAAAAAATTAATACCGGTAATAACACTACACAATCCCGTTATTATAAGAATGAAGAGACATGCGAAATATTTCTAAGAAAACAATAACAAACTTTAGCAACGGTAAGACAAAAGATCATATCTTCCATGTGCCCAACCCTACCTGTAGTTATGTGCTTTGTCAGCATCATACAACCTGCTACCACCAGGTACCAGAGTGTTGTGAGATATCGTATTCACTCATTAAGTGCTGTGTCAGCAAGAAAGGTTGACAGCAACAATAGTCACTACAATAAATTCAATGCCTGTAATGAATGGTCAACTTTTGACTTGGCCTTTAGATTTGCCTTCAAGTCTCACAGTGGAACGAATAATGTGAGAAGATAGTGTTTGTAAAGACAATTAACATGAGAAGGGACGTGTCTCACTGCTGTTTTAGGTTGCATGGCATATAAGTGTTTTTTTAATGTTAAAAGGCATATTTGATTGTATTTTAAGTTTCTCCTGCTAATTATTTTTGGAACTTGTTTGGAATGAAAACCTACCTGCCATATTTATTTCAATTATTTTCCTTGTTCATGTTTATAAATTTAATGTTCATCATTTAATAATTTAAATATACAGTTTTTTTTAGGGTTAGTGTTTTACATAACTACCCCTAGTCCCAACCCTAAATAAATTAATATTCAAATTACTAAATGATGAACATTAAATTTATAAACAAAAGAAAGGGAAATAATCAAAACAAGAAATTCAGGTGGACATGCATTCCAAATAAGTTCCTTTTTTAAAAAATTTTATTGGAGTAATCCAAACCCCCTGCATCAATAGCTGGAAAAAATACAAAAACTAACATATTATATTTGGAAATATGTGGTAACTGTTTTTAATCTATATGACCTATTTGCACACAATAGAACTTTGGAAATTGTGTTTATACTATGTAGTTTTAACTTTGGACCATGTCGTGACATTATCGTGTACACTGGAAAGTTGATGGTTAGCAGTCTATTTTTACACCAAGCTTACTGTACATGTTTGTGTGTATATTTTTTTAATTTCTTATAAGAAACGTTGTAGATAAAGAATTGATGTAGCTTTTTTCAAGAAGTGATAGCAAATATTTAAATAAGAGTCCCAAAACACTGCAGAGGTTTGCAGAATGTCTGTAGGTCTCACTAATGGACCACTAGACAAAACGCATATGCAACAGAAAACCTTAGTAGATGATAAGCCTGTTTATTGAGGCTATCTTTGGAAGCTTCACAGCATGCCAACTATATATTTATGCTTTTCATGCTTTGTTGTGTTATTTTTTTGTCATGTTATTTATATGCATTCACCCACTGTTGGGAGGGAGCCAGAGATGTACTGTGCAGCACTGGGGAAGGGGGACACTGCAGTTTTAAAAACATGGACTTTTACAAGAAGAAATATACTTTTGACTTCTAAAATATGTTTAATTAACAACCTCATTATTGTACTATATATGTGTGCTATATGTATATATATAAAATATACACACTGCTATTCCAGACTTACCTCTGTTCTCTGCTTTTCATCCCACATGTACCCAGGTTGGCCAGGACCTATCCGGTCTGGCATTCTGTCTCCCATGCGATCCTGCAAATGATCGGGCATGCGGTCAGGCATACGATCGGACATGCGGTCAGGCATACGATCTGACATGCGGTCAGGCATACGATCAGACATGCGGTCAGGCATACGATCACCATATCGATCAGGCATCTGCAAAATAATGACTTATGTTTAATAACTTATTGCCCATAACACAGATCTTATTACAAAAATGTGTCATGGATTATATTTCTATACTCTATACTTGCCTATGTGTTGCCGGCACGATAAGGGAGTAAAGAATAACAACACTTTTTATCTTATTCCCTTACTTACCTTACAATACATGCGTGCAGAAGCCAGGAGTTGAGCAGTTTTGTTCACGTTTTTAATCCTTGGATTTTGGGTTTTTGTGAATTTGTCAGTCAGCATACTTACTCCAGTTTGCTTTCTTGAAGTTTTATCTAGGTGTGGTTATGGGGCCAGCAGGTGTGTGGTTAATTTCAATAGTTAGTTTGATAGTGTGATGGTCACTTCCACAAAGCTGCTCCAGCACTTCCCTGTATGTTATTTTAGCTAAAGCGTCTGTTGCAAAGGCTAAGTCTGGGGTTGAGGTGGTGTGCCATATTCTAGAGTAGAAAGTTGGAGGGTCGTCGGGTTCATTAAGCAGTTGAAGTTTCACCTCGCACTGCCATCTTCCACTTCTCCTCCTATAGTATCTTATTTTTTATATCCCTAGCTCTGTGAGTAGCTATTACAGTAACCAATCACAAGACAGTTATCTTTATCTGTGTTAATTGTGTGCAGAGATAGGCTCTTGTGTTGTGGACAGTAATTGCTATATACTGTGTGGACAGTAATAGCTATATACTGTAACCTCTTTAGTTGGAAGGGTTAAGCATGTTCCAATTATTTCAGCTTGTTCTTCAGTATTTACTCAGATTCCTGAGGCAACAATATTATTTTTTCACCACACGAGTAGCAGTACTCCTACTTTGTGGCTCTTATCTCCATCATTCCGAAATGTTTGGTATCCTCAGATGTTGAATCTGTTGTTTGTGAGGTGTGTTTCCTGTATGCATGCTATATCAATTTCTAGTTTGTGTAATCAGTCCTTTTATTATAAATACCTTCTGCATTCCACTACAATATTTTGAAGTGTTTATTCTTGTCTTTGGTGTCTGCATCATGAGCTTTATTTGCGTTTCTTAAACCAGTAGTTGTTTTCCTCTGATCTCTTTTCCTGGCTCCACAAATTGAGACAGAGACCAGTCGTTAAAGGTGTGAAGCTTAGAGCCCGGCATTTCATCTGCCTGACGCGATTCCACAGATGAAACACCAAAACAAAAATATATGCATTTATAGGGATTACTTAAAAATTCTTGAGACTAACGGGGATTGAACCAGTCTGTTCATCGGCACCAAATTGCCTAGCAACCATTGAACACACGTTCTTCCGTACTTGACTAACCGCATCTCCAATAAAAGATGAAGAACTTTAGTCAAGTACGGAAGAACGCGTGTTCAATGGTTGCTAGGCGATTTGGTGCAGATGAATGGACTGGTTCAATCCCCATTAGTCTCAAGAATTTTTTTTAAATTGTCCTCTGGCTTCCTACTTATATTTACTTGTATAAACAATTATTCGAAGCAAAATTGTATTGTCTATATATGTTATCCATGTTTTCAAGAAGACCTATCGGCCCTTGTATAACTAGTACGGATATTATGTTATATGTTTGTTGTTACTGAGGATATTTCAATACATGTACGGGATGTGTGTTGTTGTTGTAATAGTCCTTTCTCGATCGGTCCGTTCTGGTGACTTTGTGTGCACAGTTTGAATGGCTTGATGAAATCGCATCTTTTATTGGAGATGCATTTGGTCAAGTACGGAAGAACGCTTGTTCAATGGTTGCTAGGTGATTTGGTGCCGTCTCAAGAATTTTTTTTTAAATTGTCCTCTGGCTTCCTACTTATATTTACTTGTATAGGGATTACTTATGGCATTCCCAATGAGTTGTCTTTTTTAATTAAGCTATAGAATATCACTTTTATGGTGAAATTGTACGTGCTGGGTCAAAAAGCACAAATAATGCAGCTCTACGGTAAAACCAGCTACACAACATGCCTCATGTTCTCTGGCTAAAATCACATGAATACTTGTGGTGGCTATTTAAGGCTCAAATCACATGAATACTTGTGCTGGCTATTTAAGGCTCAAATCACATGAATACTTGTGCTGGCTATTTAAGGCTCAAATCACATGAATACTTGTGCTGGCTATTTAAGGCTCAAATCACATGAATACTTGTGCTGGCTATTTAAGGCTCAAATCACATGAATACTTGTGCTGGCTATTTAAGAGCGAACACAAACAGAAGAATATAACATATAATTATATTGACATTTGACAAATTAATTTGCAAGACTTGAACATACCCTCATGTCATCACGTCCTTTCATTCCAGTAATATCCATTGGCCCTCTTCCTCTAACCAACTCTTGCTGTCTCATCATCATCATCGAGTCAGAACGACGTCGTTCCTCCTGTTGAGCACGTTCACGCTCCTCTTGCTGGAGTCTGTTAAATGAAAAAAATTGTCACAAGATTTCTTTCACCATTGTCACGTGAACAAAAAGACATATTCTTAATAATAATTGAAGAATGATGAAGCAATACCTTTAGCTGTGAGACTGTACTAGATTTTTTTAATTCAGCAAAAAGCCTTTCTAACAAAAGCACAGGTAAAAAAAGCCTTTCTAACAAAAGCACAGGTACTCCTCAGTTGAGCAGCCAAGATGAAACCCGAACTTGTATACAGTTTGTGCCTGAATGGCATAATTGTGTTAAGCTGACTATCATGTTCTGCCAGGAGCCGATCAGGCAGAAGAAGAACACAACGAAGCACAGAAAACTAGTAAAACATATAGCTAAAAGATCAATGACATGGAACCTGCAGAAGTATAGAACACATAAAAGTCATAGGAAAACATTGAGAAAAGAGACTATGGAGTACTTCACATGGGATGAGTCTGAGAACAAATCCAATTATAGGAGACAAATGAAAAGATCTTTGTCCATGACTTATGTGCCCAGGGATATGTAAACCACCCTAGGGGGTCTCAAAGGCGTGACTGATTTATGCACATGTACTAAATCATAAAGGTACTAAACGTAACATGGTTCGGTCATCTAACATAAATAAATCCTAACCTACTCCTGGCAGCAGCATCCAACAGGAATGTCCTGCTTTAGAATGAAAGGTCGTCCAATATGCAGATGAACTTCTTCTTCTTTCGTTCACTTGAAACATGTCTATATCTGTAATACTGTCTCCTTAATAAAACTCACTGTATGCAGATGAACTGACAACATCAAAGATATTTTAACGAGACTCGATCTAAATTCAACTGAAGCCTCCCAACTGGCAAAAAAAAAGAAATCTTCGGCTCCACATGACTAGACCAGACAAGACTTAACTTCACCCTGTAATTGATCATGGTTTCTTAATTTAAAGCACAAAGACATCCCCTTCTTCCCCCCCCCCCCCCCCCCATTATACAGCCTCCAACACGGAATGTTTTTGACAACTTTATAGTTGTAAGAAGTAGATGAAACAAGAGAAAAAGCGTATGCAGCATAAGATACCTTAATTCATATTCTTGCTGTCTCCTCATTCTGTCTTGGTTTCTCAGTTCCTCAAGTCTACGTAATTCTTCTTGCTGCCGTACCAGTTCTGTTTAAAAAATAAAACAATGTTAGTCTGCTGTGCTTATAATTGGAGAACTACTTTCTGCCAAGCACATCTTCAACACAGCATATTTTGGGACACTTTTACTTTCACTTGTTCCTCTGCGTTCATTTTCAGAGTCCAGAGAACAAAATGTGTCATGTCCCAGTTTAGTTTTTGGCTGTATGTCTTGTATTTTGTTGCATGACACATCGAACTTCAGCATGGCCTTTGGGCCAATTTGACCTACGACATGTAACAATCAACTCCTTAGGCACCTCTGTAAGAGAGGTAACAGCCAATGTTACAAATAAGACAAGAGGGCTTGTGAGCAAAAAATCTAACTTCATGGGCTGATCAACTTCCAACAAAACTTTATCTAGGCCAACCTTCTATCTGAACGAAATGAATCCTCTTCAGCATGTTATATTTAAACCCGTTATATTTGTTATTATATGAACTTTTACACATTTCCATACGTCAGTCTTGTGTGCCAAGCTCAAACCATGTGCACGAAGGGATAAAATTGTGTGCGCTAGCATACAGAAGCGCAGCTTAGCAGAAACTGTGGTCACAGCATTGCTATTTTTTCCCTTTTCGGAACCTAGCACCATACTTCATACACAATGCAACAGTTGACACAACGTCCATACCTCTTAAGTCACATCTTAAATCATGCACATAGGTGATAATACAGTGGGTTTCCATTATAACAAATTGCCTGGACTGATAAAATATGTATATAACACAAATTCGCTACATACAGTACAAACAATATAGAATAAATATAATTGGGGATTCTGACAAGTAATTTTATATAAGCATAAATAACCAAAATGTCAGAGGATGTCTGGCAAAATGGGGAGTGTCGCAGTAGCAAAACACATAAGCGATAACAGACTATATAAAGTTAATGTTTCTAAAATACTATCAAAATAAACAAAAACAATGTAAAAACTAAATAAGGACTGTTTCCACATTGCTGTCCAAATGGGACCTTTTTCAAGAAATGAAAACACACGAAAATAACACAAACGTGTATAAAAAATATTTATAGCAAGACATCTTCCTACATAAACAGAAAGGAAGTTAATAAATATATGGGGAAATGCGTTAAAATTATGTTTATAATTGTGTGTTAAATCCTACACACTATTAATAGATACAAATAGTGGTCTTAAATCAGATCAAGAGAATTCTGACAAACACTCCAATTAGTATGTGTAGGTCACATGAGGACAAACACATAGCAGGGAACTACCAATAATCAATGTAGATAATTGGGGGGGGGGGGGTGTGTTTGAATGGGTAGGGGGTAGTAGTTGAGGGTATTAGGAATGGAGACTGGATCCCCAAAAAAAGGGTGATTTTATTTATATATATATATATATATATATATATATATATATATATATATATATATATATATATATATATATATATATATATATATATATATATATATATATATACACACTCATACATTACAAAATACATATACACATACATTCTTGATTTCTTGATGAGAAACTGGCTTCACAACACGCGGGACATTCCCATAAGTGCTCCGCCCTCCACTCCAGCAGCTATCCCAGTGTATGTAGACTCCTGGTCCTGGTCAGGTGTTGATTGTATGATCTTCAGGACATTCCAAAAAATTTACTTTTCCTCACCTCACTTCTAGATACTTCCATTTCTAACATTCTCTGTATGTGTATGTTCTCAACCTCATTGACATCATCCGCATCTAGAAATGAATTTATTACTGCCGTTATTAAGTCTGCTTTATCTCTTCTCAGCAATGTGCCATCTGTCGCCATATTGCCCGCCAATAAGCCAGCTCTCTTGTTTCCTCTGACCCCAGCATGACCAGGGCGTATATCCATGTAATGCTCTGGACAAATGAGTTGTTCAATAAGTTATATATATACGAGGCGTGTTCAAATGAAAACGGGACTTGTGGATTTATTTAAAAAGTATCATACGCAATTTAATATTTTCAACGGAATTGAACAAAGCAACCACTTGTGAATAAGAATGCACCTGGGTTCATCAGAAAAAATCTCTGTATGCATTTAGGCAAGCATCCCACTGTTTAGGTAGACGTCGAATGCCGTCCGAGAAAAAGTTGCATGGCTGTTCCGATAGTTCAATTTCTTCCGAACAACCATGTGGGCTGTCCCAATTGACATATGGAATTCTTCTGCAAGCGAACGAATGCTCCGACGACGGTCAGTCAGTACTGCTTTATCAAGCACGGCTATGGCTTCTTCTGTTGCAACAATATGCGCCTGACCTGGCCGTGCAAGATCTGCCGTTAACTCACGTCCTTCTTTAAACATACGCACCCACTCCATCACTCTGGTCCTCGACAAACATTTGTCACCATATGCTGCCTTCATTCTCCGATGAATGTCTACTGCTTGACATCCTTCAAATGAAAGAAACTGGATCACAGCACGCTGATTCACTTTGGACGGGTTCGGAATCACACCCGCCATATTGTTAACAGTCTTCTGCAGCACATATGCATGCTGGGAAGATGAACACGTGACCGTATGTAAATTATTGGATACTCATTACTAGTGCAAAATGTCATCAATATCAGTGCGCTCTATCACGCGTGGTGTAACAAGTCCCGTTTTCATTTGAACACGCCTCGTATATATGTATATATAAAGTTCTAAGATATAAATGAATTCCACTGTATTACTATTCTTTGCTTCCCTTTACGGCCGTGTATGGGCACTGACAACAAAATTGCTCACTTAAGAAAACTTTTGATAGGCTGAAGATATCTGCGCCTTTCAGCCTGAAACGAGACTTCAGCATGACCTCTGGGTCACTTAACCCTCTGGGGTGCAAAGGGAACGCATTGCTCTAGGCGGACCCAGGGTTAGCAGATAACCAAGATCCCAAATGTACCTCCACGCGGTGCACCCTGGAAACAGAAATACAGCAGCTCGTGCTGATTCTGGCCAAATCATTTGGGGATCGTGTCCGAGAATGTGGAGGTAGCAGATGGAAAGAGATTTGACTGCACAAGAGACAGACAATATCTCCGACACCACCAGCATCACCACATATAGCGACACTGTCGACATACAGTGAAGCTAGTCAGTCCAGTCTGAACATTGGAGGGGCGGCCAATGTAAAATGCACGTAAAGGTAAATGCATGGCGAGAGACAAATATGTTTCATATAGAGTACGATGAAACAATGAAAGGGCAGAACAGCGCTAGAGGGCAGCGCGAACTGCAAATAGAAAGTGAAAAGTCCCTAGGAAAGGGAACTACTAGCTCCGTCAGCTCGAGACGGGCTTCTAGTTACCAGAGTTCCTTACAGGCAGAGACCCAGACCCATCCATCGGCGTTTGGTAAAGCAAAAGACCTAACCCAACTCTAATGTCGAGCCTTCCTAAACCGGAAATATGCTTGCAAAGAGAAAGGGTTCTGTACCCGATGGGTGTAGGCAAGAAAGGGACAACGATGGCAGTCCTGGCCCAACTCTACTGTCAAGGTTTCCTATACCGGAAGTACACTTGCAGAGAGGAAGGGTTCCGTACTCGATTCGCTCAGGCACAAAAGGGACAACGATTTAGCCCTGGCCCAACTCTACTGTCAGGTTTTCCTACACCGGAAATACACTTGAAGAGAGAAAGGGTTCAGTACCTGATGGGCTCAGGCGCTATTGGGACAAGGACGCTCAGCTCGAGAACGCCTTGCTCTCAAACGCGTGGTGTGAGACTCGAACAAGGGGTACACGATGTCGGTGAATGACACCTCGGCTAAGAGGGCGAAAGAGCCAGGGTCCAACTCCTCTGTTGAGTTCTTCCCCTTAAGGAACCAGGCTCACGGATGAGAAACGGTTCAGTACCCAATGGGCACAGGCACAGCACGTCCAATTACACGAGACAAGTTCATAGACAGTGGAACACCTCGTTTGAGTCAGACTAAGAGCAAGAAAATAGTCTGGGCGAAGAGTCTCCACTACGCGTGCCTGGAGACAGATATAGAGGCTGTCACAGGCTAAGGGTAGCCCACCCGAATTGTCAAGGCATGCCGAAATCGGATGTGCTAGGCCTACAAGGCGCATAACGGTGGCACAACGTAATCACGCTCCCGGCGGAAATCGCACGGATATCCGTGATGGTTACAATGGAGCGAACGAAAAACAAACAAACAAACAAACTTAACCCTCTAAAGGGTTGAGAAAGCCAACTCCACCCACTAAATCTTAGTTATCATTTCCAATGTGCATGACATGTAACAGTGTCACAATTTGTTTCTCCCCTTTCAGATCCCCACAACATACAGGAGTAGCAGAGCTGCAAAAACAAATGATGCAGTGCATCTGTACCACATCCTGCTGACTGACAAAAGTTTGAGAGAAAAGAGAAGAAGGTAAGCATCTATTAACTAACCTTGTCTTATTTGGTCAGCCTGGTACTCATATAAGGCATTCTGCATCTCATCCTCCAGTTTGAGACGAGCATCTTCTGTGTCTTTTTTAACTTGTTCTATTCTCTGTCTTTCTAGGTCCTCTAGCTGCTTCCATCTCATTCCAAACTCAAACTCGAATGTACCAGGTGGAGCAAATCGAGGTTCTTTTTCTCTTTCCCTGTCAATGTACAACAATATGTTAACTGATTCAGCACGTAATTATTTTAGAGTTTGAACGCATTAATTTTTTTAGCTCAAAAAATATTACATATATACGCCAGCAAAAAACATTTTCCGTGTCTAAAAATTGTTGAACTATATCATATTATATGTCAAATTACAGGGAATTGGATGAACTATAAGATATTGATGACTGGCATATAAAAAGCTATGTATTGCAAAAGTTGTATAAAATAATATAGACATGCATATAATTAAAATGTAAAATTAGATGACACAAAAATTTCACCTATGCGGAACCACAGACCACAATACTTTTGACAGAGCATTCCAAATAACCATAATTTGTTGGTAATCCACTTCTGGATACATAACATTTTACAAAATTGATATTTGTTTATCGGTTTGTGAATTGTTCCCAAACTCGTATCATGGCCTTCGGCTAAGAAATTTTATAATATTGCAGATATAGGTTAGTCAAACTGAAATTATGAAATTTAAACATGATTAAAGTAAGATGTGTTATATGTCTATTCAAAGAAAAGTGGAAGGACTTTATAGATATGTAGACTGTTATAGCAAATGTATGTTAATGTTAAATTTAAAGAAAGAAATATCCGCACGCACAAAATAAAAATATGAAAATGCGAGAAAATAAATTTCACTTACCAAGGATCCGCTTCAGCAATAATTGTCCTAGAACTTTCCTCTTCCTTTCATCATATACGTAATCCAATTTCGAAAACACAATAACTTATAAATGCTAACTGGATTTATAGATTTTTAGTTATTCACAAATTAGCAATGTGACCCCCCAGTTTAAATAATATGAATAGAAAATATAAATAGTTAAAATAGTGTTCACATGCTACACATCCATAATGTTTATGCAAATATATACAAGATCCCAGATAGCAAAAATAGAAATGTTATATTAGTAAAAGTAAAAAAAACTGTGTTAGGAAAATAATTACAAACACACAAGTACCCAGGTACATGATGCTTCTATTATATGCTGTGATACAGCTTGAAACAGTACTTAGGACAGAGAGCAGGATTTGAAGAGCAACCTTCACAAATAAATTGGCTTCTAGACTTTTTACACTGAACACAATATTTTTGATGTCCAGTATATGTAATAATATGGTTGGCTCCTTGTAGCCTTTCTACTTGATGTGAGATTCTTGGTCTTCCACGTACAACAAGAGAGGATCCAAGTCGTACATTGTCTGGTGTTAAAATAGCCGCTGCTCTGTTCAAATCATCAATAAGGGATATTTTAAAATCAAGCATGTTGGTTTTCGTTTTATCTTGCCTTGTAAGGCTATATAAAATTAAAGCATTTGCCTGGCAAATCTCAAGCATCCAGTGAAAGATTTTTTTCCACCATTTATACGTCTTGCGATTGAAATTGCCATAGTACGTCAACATTTGGTCGACTCTGTCACACCCATTCATAGACTGGTTGTAGTCATGGATAACTTTTGGCTTTGTTTTCTGTGTGTTTCTTCTTCCAACAACAGTAATACTTTCAATTGAAGCCTTAGAAGATATTATAACAACAGGATTTTTTGCCTTTTTGTCCTTCCATGCTGTGACTAGAATCGAGTTGTTGTCGTCCAAATAGCTCTTTGTTTGCAAAAGATTTAATTTTAATGCTTTTATTTCCAGGGGGAAATTTTTCCTATTTTTGTTTAAGGTTCCTGTATAATAGGTTTTCTTGGAAAGCAAATAAGTTATTAGCTTGTGGGTTGTATAGTATCGGTCAGCAAATATATGGTGACCGGTACCTAGCGGAGACAGGAGCGTTTGAAAAACTTTGACCGCCATTCCTCCATCAAGATCTGCCTCTGGATCGTAAGATGTTTTACTACCAAAATATGGTAGCAAATTAACCACATAACCAGTTGTGGAATCACAAAGTCCAAATACTTTTATATGATATTTGTGGGGTTTGGTGCCATTATATTGCTTATATTGCCACCGGCCGGTGAAACCAACAACCATTTCATCTAGTGACAAATTTTCATACGGATAAAATGCTTTTTGAAAATTGGACAATAGTAAATTCATAAAAGGCTCTATCTTTGCTTTATTTTCTGAAAGAGGTTTAGAACAGTGCAACATTGTATGATAGATGCTCAGAAATCTGTCACGAGTAAACATTGAAGGAAAATATTTTGTGTCAAATACTGGAATTGTTGACCAATAGTGCCTGACACTTGGACGACGATTGATGCCCATTCCAATCAGAACTGACAGAAATTTGGTCATTTCATACATTGTTATTGGTGTCCATTGGGAAAAAACAGATCTCTTTTTAGATGGATTGTTGATCATGCATTTGTGTTCAGCAAATGAGTTTATAGAGTTAATGAGTAACTCTAAAACATCATTTGTAAGAAGAGTCTTCAGGCAGTCAAGTGGTGTTGATCTTTCATTAAGATCAGCATTGACACCGGGTGTATGCCGTGGCAAAAATCTAAAATTATTATTAGTGAAACCTTCACTGACTTCTCTCCACGTACATTTAGGAGGTTCTGCCTCAATTCTTCTTCTTTTCACAGAGGAACTACGTGGACCTGGTTGAGGAGACGCCCCCTTTTGAGCAGGATCTGAAACGGTATCTACTTCATCAGAATTGTTATCTAATCTATCAAAATCAAAACTTGCATCTTCTATGAATTCTTCATCAGAAGTACTATCATTATCACTTTCATTGTCCCAATCAACTGCACTTTCTAGCCATTCTCGGGCTTGTACAGCACTCATACGTACAGAACGTGCTGATGACAAACCAAGGCCATTTTCTATGTTGCTTGCCATTATGAGAATTATAAACACGATAAATAAACTAATTTATAACAAATAACTTCGATGTACAAATATGCCACGCTCGTCTTATTTGATAAAGATAAGTGTTTACTTCCTGTAGGAAGTAGTTCTAGTTAGTTTAGGTTAGTCTAAATTTCTAAACAAGACAAAATATTTCATTACTTGTATAAGTCATTTCGGCTGGAAGACATAACGGTTTCTTACTTCTATAAGTTGCGTCGGCCGGTATGTGTTAAACACTGGCATATGGAAGTAACAAAGTACAAAACAGGTTATATTATTGATGATGAAGTAATCCATTTTTCTATGAGCAGGTAGCTCTTGACATTCCATAGCCTTTCTGACAATACTTGCAACGGTAATGAAATTTTACTAATCATTGGTAGCACACATGAATTGATGTTTTGACCAAAATGCCTTTTATCAAGAACACAACATAACACATGATGAGTAAGAATGGCACAATCCACATTCACATAATAAGGGCTGAAGGTGGGAAATCTGGAAGAGTCAAATGAAAAAAACTAGAAGGATAGAGATGAAACAAGCAAAAAAGAAACGAACAGAAAAGTGACTGAATATAACAGGACATCTAACGATATGAATAACTGATCTTAATCTCCAAGGGCTGCAGAGAGCCATTTGATAGATTTACATGTTCTCAAGCACATTTCGAGTCAGGTCATTAGAGAAGCACAGCTTAATGGCCGTACCTGGACACTTCGATGGCCTGCGCTATTGAAGTGGTCAGCAACCAAAAGTCCAAAAACAGTGTTTCTTCTGTGTTAATTCTCTCAAACTCCTGCAGATTCACAGATTGCAGCCCAGAGAATGAAATGTGTTGCATCACCTTTAGGCCTGACACATTTGACTTTAACATGGTTTCCGGGTAACTTTGAGCACCTAGGAAATAACATAACCAACTCCCCACCCATATGACATGCATTGCAGATAGGAGTATTGCTATTCTCTGCTTCTCTTTTGATCTCCAGTAATTCACAGGCAATATCAGTGTTTGATACTGTACAAATTTGACTGATGGCTTCAAAACTGTCTCGACTATATATCTCATCATCAAACACTAGAAATAGAGGGTCAGTGAACTAGAGGCCATGTTGAACTGGACTAGTCAGGCTGAAAGACGCAAATATTATAGCCAAGCTGTAAACCATGACACAATACATTCCATTCTCGTGACTACATCATGCTAATCCATAGAAGTTTGAAAACAAATACAGAATATATAAACATTACAAGTAAACAAAATAATTCTAAGCTACTTACTTTTTATACTGTTCAGTCTTTGTCAAAAATTTCTCAGGCAAACCATCTTCTTCATCTTTATGCTCCAACGGCTCAACAGCGATTGGTTTTGGATCACTAAATGAGAATATAACCACAAATAGATTGGCTTAGAAAATAATTTTTCTACATCAACTCAAATATTTGGTTGGTTGCTGATTCGGCTGTCCATATGCTCATGACCTTTGACCCAATGCCATTTTATGATATATGCATGTATTTTGTGTGCTGTTGTTTGGTTCCATATAGGGTGTTCCATCTGACCTTGGACGCATGCTATTGCATCTGGGTTTCACCAATAGCCCACTAGACAAACCACCCATGCAAAAGAAAACCTTAGTAGATGACATGCCGTTATATTGACGTTATCTTCTTATAGAAGCTTCATGGCACGTCATCTATACAATTATGCTTCTCTTGCTCTTTTATTTTGTTGCAATGTGTTTCCTGCTTTGTTATTTGTATATATGTATGAACATTATGTGGTTGGGACGGAGCCAGAGATGTATAGCGCAGCTGGGGAGGAGGAAACAGACAGCAGTACTTTTTCTTATGGCTCAGGCACCTCATAGAAGCACTATGACTCAGGATGTGACGATCCTTTTGACTTGAACATTTGGCTGCATGCCTGGAGCAATAGAGAAATTTGGCATAATCAGTAGTCAATTGGTGACGGAATGAGCACAGTGAACCCTATCTTGGCTGCAGTGGCTCGGGGCAGTGCATAGGTTGAAACCTACTTTCCTGGTGGTTTGATAGTTATTCTCTGGCTCTGGGTGGGTCAAAGGGCATAAGCTCATGGACAGCTGGATCAGCAACCAACCAGCCATCTAGCCTTGGAGGGAGAAGCATAACTCAAAAATGTCAAGGAACAATTTTTTACAATTACCAGTACAAGTAAATGTTACCAGTGTAAATAATATTTTGAATTAGTCCAATATTATCAATAATGCCTTCTACATTCTGAAAATTGTATGCTTTTGTCTATCCATTTATTTCAATCTGTAGAAATTACAATGAAAATTTTGTTTTTTGCACAATGGGGAACTTTTACAGAGCTTTCATACCAACATAGTCCAGCACTGTTGCAGCGAAGTGATGTATATGTGATGGCCAAGGTATGATGTTCATATTCCGCTGCAGGCAATTATGCATCCGGACCGTTCAGAAAGTAATGGCAAATTTTTATATTTCTTAAAAAATCACTCCAGCCCAAAAAATGCTGGGTTGATGAATAGGATATGCTACCAATTTTTTATTAATATTCAGAGGCGTCCAACGCTCATTGGTATGCACAGCATTGAGGTCTCATATTTACAGGGGGTCTAACTTGTGTATGTAAATTTATGTCCCACAATCTTGTATGCAGACATCCAACCACACAACAAAAGCCTGCAAACATTTGGTGGTAACAATGACTATACAATCCATATGACAGCATTTAAATACGGCCACTCTGTCGTCCCACACATTTTGTTGTTCTTTGTGTGTCCCAACTCCGCAAGTCTGCTTGTGTACAGCAGTGCCACCTCTCAGGCAACAAAACACTATCTCAAAATGTCAGTTGATGATGAAGTATATACTAGGATTTCCAAGGCAAGCGGAACTTTCAGATGACTTTATGCAAGCTTATGGCATAGAAATAGCATTAGACTACAAACTAAGCTGAAGGTTTACAGATCAGTGGCACTTCCAATGTTACTGTATGCTAGCAAAACATGGACCATGTATAGGCAGGATGTGATGAAGCTCAATCACTTTCACATAATTTGTCTCAGAAAGGTAATGAACATGAAATGGCAAGATAATATTGCTGATACCACTGTCCTTTACTCCGCAAGTCTGCTTGTGTACAGCAGTGCCACCCCTCAGGCAACAACCTAGGTTAGTTGGCTAAACTACGTGTAGCTACTCAGCAAGGGGATGTCCTCCTCTACAGTACACATAATTGTTGGCGGGACGGCAGAAGATTGTATTATTGACAGCTTCGGAGGCAGGAGTTGGAAAGGCCCTGTATTGGACACAGGGCGCCATCAAGGATAGTAAATGATCAGAACTGATTCAGAAAGCAATGGCAGACTATATGCCAAGAAACTCATATTTCGGACATATAAAAAGACACAATGGTTTTGAAAAATTAATAATAGAGGGGAAAGTTCCTGGAAAGAGAACAAGAGGCAGACCAAGACTACGATGGACACATGACATTAAAGACATTCTGAACATGATACTGGAAGAAGCTAGGCAGCTCACACAGAACCGTGAGGCTTACAGAGTGTCAGTGATGACAACATTCTGCAAACGACACATCACATAGAGAGACTGTCCTTGAAAAAAAGTGGTATCTCTAGCAAAGATACTATTCTGATGCAGACAGAAATTCGTTGGACAGGTCATGTAGTATGTATGCCAGATCACAATATACCAAACATACTCTATGGTGAGATGAAAGGGGCAAGGGTTCACAAGGTGGACAAAAGAAACATTACAAGGACTTAAAGATCTCACTGAATGCCTTTGACATAAACCATGACACATAGGAAGATGCTGCACCTAACATGGGGTTTTGGATACAGTAAAAAAAAACAGAACAATGGAGAAAAAAAGGAGAAATGTGGCAGCTTAACAGTACAGACTAGCTAGAAAGTTACGGGCGGATGAAACCCCATCAAAAGTGACCATCCCAAGCTCAAACTATCCAAGGACTTTTAGGGCCACAGTTAACTCAAATTCATAAAGTGAATCTAACAAATAGTCATCATCACTTTCGATGGAAGAACTTTATACAGTCAATGTGTAAAAAAACATTCATTACAAAACACAACACCAACCCCTCCTCACAAAAAAGGCATTTATTACAAGATATCAGAGCATATTTAAGTTTATCTTCGTTCGATTCTTATTTATCATTCAAGTAGCAGCCTTCCTGTGCCCCCCCCCCCTTCCATCTACAATTTCCACAATTCTCTCCTTGGTTTGGGGGATATGGGTCAAGTTGAAAACCACTGCTGTAGATGGTCAAAATGACTAAAATATCATGCTACGGTTGTAAATGCAGGACACATGAATAGATATCTCAGTCAATCTGTAGACTACAATACAATGCATTCTATTCTCTGAGCACAAATTATCAATCTTTAGGAATTTGAATAAAAACACAAATGATATACAGCTTAATATATGCATTACTTACATTCCCATTAGAAACACTCCTTCTGTAATACGTCTAAGTGCGGAATTGGCCCCAGGCTTTCGAACAAACTCAACAATGCCTTCACCTGTAGATTTGCCTCTGTCATCCACAATTACAATACATCGCTCTAAATCTCCAAACTGTGAGAAAGATTGTTCCAGCAGTTCATTTGACACATACGGGTGGAGATTTTTCACTTTCAATGCTGCACCGTGTGTAGCAAAGCGAACTCTGAGGACTCTACCTTTTCTCTGAGTACCGTCCAGTGCTGCTTTGGCGGCCTCCGCATTGTGGCGATAATCCTGATAAAATAGAAAAATTACACTCATAAGAATAAGCATGCATCTAATTATATTTTTAAATCAACACTTTTAAACTAAACTATATGGTCATGTGTTAATGGGGCCCAAAAGGGAAGTAAAAAAATATTAATATTGCTGCCTGCGTAAACGGTGACCACGGATATTGGTCATGGGGTTGCAACACTTCTTCAACCAAAGATCACTGCAATGTCTGCTGAAGGGCCATGTCTAAACCTGCTGGATGCAAATAAACAAATTAACTTTTATCTACAGAATGCGTTGAGATTACAAGAATAGAAGACTAGTCACATTAACAATCACCTGGGACCTGTTAAAGCTCCTTCATTAAAAAAAATGCTATAGTATGTTTCACTTGCTTTATCCAGTTCAATATTTATTGGATCTTTGTTTGAGAACCCAGGAATTACGAGCGATTAGCTCTTACTTCCTATGTGCAGTGGGGATACCCAGGAGGCTTCACCTTTCGGCTTGGTGCAATGCCTATTGGAGGAGCATTCTACTCAGGGAGGGTACATGAGACGAGACGAGGCGAGCTGATACTTTGCTTGGGTCATCCATTGTTTGTCTATCCTCTGACGAGGTGCTTTGCAGCCAGTGAGCTTTTCCTTATGTAGGAAGACCATTCCATTACCACTCTTTGTGTTCCTAGGTCCCAGACCTAATTTCTTCTGTATGAGCCGTGTTGGGTAACGGCGACTGTCGAATTACTCAGGGTTAATACAACCTTCCTAGATGAGGCGCTGCTTTGCTAAACACGTTGGGGGTCTGGGTACTGAACCCATTTGGACTGAACTAGTTGGGCTAGATTTTCAGTGTCGCTAGAGACTTACGTCCGCCTATACTTTGCCTCCAGTGTCCAGATTTCGAGTCTCAACACTGCTTCGGTCAAACGTTTGAACAATGTGCTCCCCGACACTTGTTCAGTACTTGTCCTATGTCCAATGGGGAGCTGTATTCAAAGCTTTCTTCCATAACCAGGAGTGCATGTTCAAGTTGGCGTATCAGATACCTGAGTCATGACTCCTACTTTGAATGGGATCAATTATGATGGGACATGTTGGCTTCTGTGTGTTCTTGAGCATGAACAGCACTTATGCTAGTCAGTCTCTCGTGCTGGACCATTGTAGCTCCGTTGCCACTGAATTGACTCACGAACACTACCAGGTACTTGATTCTTGAATAGATACAAGCGTCACAGCACTGGGTGCATTCCCATATGTTCTGCTTGCTGTTTCATCAGCCATCTAAAAGTGTATATCATCAGCCAACTAAAAGTGTATAAGCTCAGTGTCCCAGTCAGTTGCTGATTATGCGTTCTTCTGATCTTTCCGGAGAGGGAGTGCTTTCTTCCATCACCTCTAGTCACTCCCATTTCTACCATTCTCTGAATATGCACATTGTCACGTTCGACTTCGTCTTCTCGTAGCGTATTCATGACTGCTCTAATCAATTCAATCCTGTCTCTTCTTATCTCTGTGCCATTCACCAAAGCTTTACCAGCCAACACCTCGGCTCTTTCGTTTTCCCTGACCCCAGCATGACCAGGACAGTAAATCCATGTAATACTCTGCGCATTGTTAAGAAGAGTGACCCATTCAGTTCTGATCATACACTTTTCTATCTTGCATAGCATACTTTGAGAGTCCGATAGAATCCCTGAGTCTGTTGGTGGTTGCATCACCAGCCAAGTGAGAACACTTCGCTGCCCTCTAGTGTGTTACCTTTTCCATATGCGGTGTGTACTCGTAAAGTCACCGTGTGTTAGGGACATCTACATTGGTCACCCATCCAATGTTTCTGCTTTTTACACTGGCCAAGTTGGACTGCACAGATGCCATACATATCTTGGATGTAATGGTGTAGAGGTTTCTGAGATATTTCCTGTCTCTCAGCAGGCAATTCTCATTCCATCTACAGCATCAACAGACACAAGCCTAGAAGTGTTCAGGAATACAGCAAGAGCCCCTGTATCTGTTTCCGGGGTGCACCACGAGGAGGTACATCTAGGATCTTGGTTATCTGCTAACCCTGGGTCCATACGAGAGCAATGCGAGACCCTTTGCACCCCACCCAGTTCCATAAATATTTTTAGATATGTTATTGCGAGAATAGCCAGCAGACTAACAACTCAAACCTTAGAAATGGCCCATAAGTGTTGCAGACCCAAAAGGGGAACAAAGAATAGTGTTACCTATCATGTATTTCATAAGAGGCAACTAAGGAGATTTTGGGGTGGAGTTTGCTATTAAGTATCATAATCAGTGACTCAGAAGCCAAACTAAGGTTGGGTGTGTCCGACCAAAAGGTGCAGATATCGCAGTCAAGCTGTAAACCACGACACAATGCATTAATCTTCTTCAGTGTTCATTCTCAAACTTCCGCTGGAGCTCTCTTGTAACAGGACAATGTCCTACCAGATTTTCAGAATGTAGTTGCCGTTTTATTTGCACCAATGTCCTGACACATCCATCTTTGGCAATTCAGTGGCAACAGAGTTACAATGGTCCAGCACGAGAGAAGGACTGACGTAAGTGCTGTTCATGCTCAAGAACACACAGAAGCCCACACGTCCCTCACAATTTACCCCATTCAAAGTAGGAGTCATGACTCAGGTATTTGATACGCCAACTTGAACATGCACTCGAGGGTATGGAAGAAAGCTTTGAATACAGCTCCCCATTGCAAACAGGACAAGCATTGAACAAATATCAGGGAGAACATTATTCAAATGTCTGACTGAAGCAGTGTTGAGACTCTGAATCTGGACACTGCGGGTAGCGTAGAGGGGCACAAGTCTCTAACGACACTGGAAACCTAGCCCAACTTGACTGTCTGTCATTTCCCATCACTGCCCATACAGAGAGAATCGGGTTCAGTACCCAAGGGACCACTGCGTGGCTCCTCGTCCGAGATTCATATTTTACATACCTCTTTGGGTAATATACACAATGGTGAAGAGTCAAAATGCACGGACAGCTCCTGGCGATGGATTGGAAGGCCATCTTATCAGACGAGGCGAGTGCGTGAGAAATGCACAGGTCGAATCTCAGACCCCTAACGTGTTTGGCAAAGCAGAGCCTCATCTAGGAAGCTGTATCAATGCTGAGTCTAATTTGATTGTTGTTGGTACCTAACACTGCTATATGGAAGGAATTAGGTCTGGGACCAAGGGACACAAAGGATTGTAATGGAATGGTCTTCCTACATAAACAGCTACGCATGTGGTTGTGTCAGTGGGTCTCACCAATGGCCCACTAGACAAACCGCCCATGCAACAGAAAACCTTAGTAGATGACATGCTGTTGTATTGAGGTTATCTTATAGAAGCTTCATGGCACGTCATCTATACAATTATGCTTCTCATGCTTTTTTGTTATTGCAATGTGTTTCATGTTTGCTTGAATATATGTATGCACACTCATTGGTTGGGAGAGAGCCAGAGATGTACTGTGCAGCACTGGGGAAGAGGAAACTGACAGCACCGTTTTTTCCTATGGCTGAGACCCATCATTGAGGCACAGTGACTCAAGACGTGACAATCCTTTTGACTTGAACATTTGGTTGCATGCCTGGAGCAATGGAGAAGTTCGGCATAACCAGTAGTCAATTGGTGTCGGGGAATGAGCACAGTGAACCCTATCATGGCTACAGTGACTCAGATAAGTGCATAGATTGCAGCCTAAATTCCTGGAGGTGTGATAGTTATTCTCTGGCTCTGACCTGGGGTGGGTCGAAAATACACAGACTTCCAAGCAATATAATGCCATTAAATGGCATTGGGTCATAGGGCATGAGCCCATGGACCGCTGGATCAGCAACCAACCAACATAAACAGCTTGCTGGCTGCGAAGCACCTCGTCAGAGGATAGACAAACAATGGGTGATACAAGCAAACTATCAGATTACCTCGTCTCATGTACTATCGTCTTATGTAATTTGATATTAAAACCATGGCAGCAATGCTGTAAACCATGACACAATGCATTCCATTCTCCGGACTACATCCTGCTAATCTGCAGGAATTTGAAAATGAACGCAGAAGAAGAAGAAGATATTAAAACGAAGAAGTTGAAACAAGTTTTGGACTACATCTAGATTTATAAGATTTTATGACTAACCTGTATGTTTACTCGCTTTCCTCAGTGAAATTATGATAATTTGACCATAAATGCCGCTGAACTAGGTCTATAATACTATATACTGTTACCACTAAAGGTTATTTCCAAAGAAAAGTCAGATTTCGTATTTTTTTCATGTTTTTCATGTTTTTTTTTAATTTGGTAGGCTAATAATTACTTTCAGACGGGATATTTTTACAAACATATTTCAGGCTTAGGCAGGCCCTTTTAATTTAGTGCCACCTAGAATATTCAATATGGCAATCAATTAAGGAGGGTCCCTAGGTGAATACTAGGTTATTTATTATAATTTCTTTATTATTATATAAAGTTTATTTTTATTATCTTTTTCTATCTCACTCATGATAATAAACCAAATAAAATACCCTACCTATCTTCTAGCCTACCTCAAATTGTGTTAACTTACCAGTCTGATGAAACCAAAGCCTCTAGATGTATTGACGTATACTTCAGATACTTCTCCATATGCTTCAAACAATTTTCTGAATTCATCTTCTGTTATGTCTGGCGTAAGATTACCAATAAACAATCTGCACCTTCCAGTGAATTTTTTCTCACCTGGTGCTGCAGACGGGTCTGATGAACTTTTATCTTCCTTCTCATCACTTTTTGTCTCTGTTGAATTTTTCTCGTAGTTTCTATTATTATTATCGTTTCGATTTCCCGACCTATCCTTATCCCTACTCTGGTTTTCACTATGCTGATTTTGATTTCCATGATGGCTGTGTCCGCGACTCTGATTGTTTGGATTTGTGAAGCTACCTGACGACCTTTTCTCGTCTTTAAAATTAGAAGAACCAGCATTTGTAACTATATTTTCCTTCTTGATTTGACTAGCATCCTGCTTTGCTGTAGCATTGTTTACAGTTGCCTTTGACATTTTCCTTTTGTTTTTGATCAGCTTTAGTGAATTTAAACGTTCACATACAAATAAGGTAAAATGGCGTCCGTCGCCTTCTGGCTTCGTGATTTCAAACGAGGCAAATAACCTACATCAATTGTCAATATATAGTTTCGCAATTTTGAATCAATTATGGTTGTGATGAGCAAGAGGGTCTTGATTCTTGATTATGAAAAGCGTCACAGCACTGGGGGCATTCCCATATATGCTCTGCTTGCCGCTCCGTCAGCCATCTAAAAGTGTATTAGCTCAGTGTCCCAGTAAGTTGCTGATTACGCGTTCTTCTGATCTTTCCTGAGAGGGAGCACTTTCTCCCACCGCCTCTAGTCTCTCTCATTCCCACCATTCTCTGAGTATGTACATTGTCACGTTCGACTTCTTCCTCGTCTTCTCGTAGGGTATCCATGACTGCTCTAATCAATTCAACCCTATCTCTTCTTATCTCGGTGAGCAAGAGGGATGGAGAGATGCAAGTGGGAAAGTAACGTCGCGAGATGAACATGTTAGTCTAGCAGAGTGCACCACCAAGAGAAGAGACAGGGATGTTGAAAGTTTGTTGCAGACAACTTCGTTGCGGAGAAGGCTCTTATTGATGGTGATAAACCGATATCATTACACTCCGGGCAAATCAATAGGTGCCCAGTCTCCAAAAACATGTGACGAATGGTATACATGTTGTTTGTTCCCGTGGCATGCTAGTTAAACATTCGTTCATGCAGGCATTCAGTCATACTTCTATCACACTTTAGTACTCAATTCTTCATCTCATCGTAGCTAAATGTGTCGTGAAGCAGATTCAGGGGCAGGTCGCTCTTATCCAGTATCAACTTCCCGTCTATTGGTGCAAGTCTGTATGTTCGTTTATTACCACGCTCATGCATATAAACATAGATGGAAACACATCTACAATAGTCATTGACAAAGAACAACTAGAAAATGTCAGCAACTTTGACTATCTAGAGTCAACCATCAACACCACAGGAGATTGCTCAGTAGAGGTCTGAGGGAGATTAGCAATGACCATACAAAAAAAAAACCCCACAGATTAAAAATTTTATAGCAATGGCAAATTGAAAAACAAAGTTAAAATACAACTGCTTCTTCTTCTTCTTTTTTCGTTCACTTGAAACATGACTATATCTGTGTATTGGATATATACATGTTCCCATTGTATTTTATGCTTGGCATCCTGATTAGTGTGCGCCTTTTGGCTGGTTACCTCCGTCTTCAGTACCTACAATAAAACTATTAAAAAGCTATATTTTTTCAGTGGCAACATATGGTTGTGAGACGTGGGCAATGACATCCTCAATGAAACGAAAATATAGACATTCACGATGAATTACTATAGACAGATCCTAGAATATTATGGACATAAAGATGAACAAACGTAGACAACCACAAAGACATACATATAGAAGATGCCGCCCCGAGAAAGAGACATGAAAACTATGATGGACACAGAATATCGAAGACATTCTGAACATGACATTGAAAGAGGCTGGACGACTTGCACAGAACCGATTGGTTTACAGATTAGCAGCGATGGCAATGTTCTGTAAATGACACGTCACATAGATAGCTTAAACTTTCGAAGCCTCAGCCCCTTTAGAAAACACCTCAAACTAAATAGTAATAACCGTCCATCGCTGGCGAGGATGACACAAGTTTCAGACGTTACATCAGGTTTCAACACACACCAAACAATCTACACTTCGGTCCTCGTATCTTATTCTTTGTCACTCTTCAGTTATAAGGTCACAACGCCAATAGCTTCAATCAGTTATCAGGTCACAACGCCAGTAGCTTCAGTCAGTTATCAGGTTACAACGCCAATAGCTTCAGTCAGTTATCAGGTCACAACGCCAATAGCTTCAGTCAGTTATAAGGTCACAACGCCAATAGCTTCAGTCAGTTATAAGGTCACAACGCCAATAGCTTCAGTCAGTTATAAGGTCACAACGCCAATAGCTTCAGTCAGTTATAAGGTCACAACGCCAATAGCTTCAGTCAGTTATAAGGTCACAACGCCAATAGCTTCAGTCAGTTATAAGGTCACAACGCCAATAGCTTCAGTCAGTTATAAGGTCACAACGCCAATAGCTTCAGTCAGTTATAAGGTCACAACGCCAATAGCTTCAGTCAGTTATAAGGTTACAACGCCAATAGCTTCAGTCAGTTATACGTTTACAACGCCAATAGCTTCAGTCAGTTATAAGGCTACAACGCCAATAGCTTCAGTCAGTTATCAGGTTACAGCGTCAATAGCTTCAGTCAGTTATCAGGTTACAACGCCAATAGCTTCAGTCAGTTATCAGGTTACAGCGTCAATAGCTTCAGTCAGTTATCAGGGTACAACGCCAATTCATTCATTCATTCATTTTCCTTTTGCGCTGAAGTTAGGGCAGAGGTCAGATCTCTCCAATTCTGTCTGTTCAAAGCTATTATGTGCAGTTCTTGAATAGTATAAATATTGGTTGTTTTACTTTCTCTAAGTATTGTTCTTCTGGGTGTGTCTTTTTGTCTACCCCTTGTTCTTTTGCCTGTAGGTATCCATTCAAGTGATTGGTGGTGTATTCTGTTGGTGTCTGCGCGTAGGACATGTCCGATGTAGGACCAACGGCGTTTTCTGATAACATATGTAATGAAATTTTGATTATCTCCTCTCTGATGTTATCATTCGATTTGAATTCACTCCAATGGGTGTTAGTTGTCCTACGAAGACATTTGTTCTGAAAACTCAGTAACAATGCCAAAAGCTTCCATTAAATGTGTAAATCGCTTCAGGTCATCCAAGGAACCCCTCAGGTTTGGACGTGTAAGTCATGTTTTCTCCCTCTCTTCTTGGTAGTCGACATAGGTCTACACGAGGAATGTGTTCTGCAGTACTGCCTTATATTGAGAGGTAAGCACAACAATATTGACTTCATGAGATGTAATCACAACAAAATTAACGGTTCGAACCGTTGAAAATGTCTTGTGTATTATAATTTGTATGTTTTCTTGTTTACACCTCGTAACATCTTAGACTTAGTGACAGTCCGTCGTGTTCAAGGGAAACTTTCAAAAGTTCCGCGTAAGTACTATTGCTTACATCTGATTAAGTCAATATTGTTGTGCGGAGGATTTCTGACCATTCACATACATCCAGGAACGTAGATATGATTGATTACCTTAAGGGGAGAATTTTATCAGAAAAAATCTTTAAAAGGTTGGGTTTTTTTTGTTTTTGGGAAGGGGCGTTTTTACGGACCTTTTGATTGGTTAGTTTCTAGTTCTAAAAGTAATGTTCAAACTTTCTAAAGGAGAGGGGGGGGGGGGAAGAGGTTGAAACCCCCAAACACCTCACCTCTTACCTTCGGTCATGAACACACCTGTAAACATACTAGTAGACATACGAGTAGAGAAGGGAGCAAAACAAGGTAAACATACGAGTAGAGAAGGGAGCAAAACAAGGTAAACATACTAGTAGAGCAGGGAGCAAAACAAGGTAAACATACTAGTAGAGAAGGGAACAAAACAAGGTAAACATACTAGTAGAGAAGGGAGAAGAACAAGGTAAACATACTAGTAGAGAAGGGAGCAAAACAATGTAAACATACTAGTAGAGAAGAGAGCAAGAATAGATCAACCACCACAGACTAACGACCAAGCACAAAGTTCAAAAATATATTTCAATTTGTGGGGGGGGGGGGGAAGAGACATTAATGAACAAATAATCCATGGAAAAACACTGGGAGAGAAATTACACATAAATGATTTGCCCGAATCACAAACACATCAACTTCCTTAACAGGAAAGACCAGAGTAGGCCTACCATCTCCCGACTTCGAACTCAACATTGAGGCCTAGACTACATCTTAACAAGCATGCCATGTCATGTGACCTATTTTCTCCAGAACGTTGTATACAAGTGAACTGCCTGAACCCTTCTGTCTTGGACCATGAAGCTTGCATTTTCCAACGACGTATTCATGTTATCTTTAATGTCGTCAGTCCCTCGTCGGTTCATATTCAGCAGATGTGGCCCTTTTTTCGGAACTAATCTCATACATGATTTAACAAAACGAACTTTCGTTAAAGGCGTATACAATGCAGCATCCATCGATCTGCGTGTAACACACTGAGAGGCCCCACCCCTGGAACACACTTGGGGTCAAATTGGCATGCATTAACCAACCAGCAGAAGATTGGTATTTAAGAAGTGTCTGTGTGTAAACAGCGAGTTACGGAAATTATCTGCAAGCATACTATTTTCCCTGTACTTCGAGAAATCCAACATATATGGGTTTGCTCAGAGTGGACCATGTTGATTCATAAATAAGCAACACTTTAATCTGAAATGTAGCACAGGGAGATAAGCAATGGTAACTAAAATAGCTTGATTCTAACTACAAGGGATATATATATTGGGAACAGACTGCATCAATAAGGTGTGAAAACAGCTACTCACGATACATATAAATAAAAAGAGGGGTAAGACAAGGATGCATTTTATCATCACTTTATATTTAATATCTACACAGATAATATCTTTAAACAATATAGAAGAAGTGCCAGGACTCAAGATCAATGGGAAAATAATAAACAACCTGAGATTTGCAGATGACACTGTTCTTTTAGCAGAAAGTGAACATGAACTACAAAGACTAATAGATCACGTAAATAAATCAAGTAATGAATATGGACTGGATATAAATATTCAACAAACAAAAACCATGATAATCAGCAAAGACACAGAAGAACAAGAGCTAAACATGGAGCATACATGGAGATAACCTACAACAAGTAAAACAGCATCAATAGCTTGGACACAATAACAAATAATGGCAGATGTGAAACAGAAGTTAAAAGGAGAATATGAATGGCTAAAAGTACCTTCAGTGACATGAGGAAAATATTTAACATCTAAACAAATTACAAACAAGTTAAAAATGAGAATTATAAAATGCTGCATCTATTCCATATTAATGTATGGCTCAGAAACATGGACACTAAATAAACAATTAGAAGACAAAATTGATGCCTTTGAGATGTGGGTATATAGAAGAATAGGGAGAACATCATGGAAAGAGAAGAAAACAAATAAAGAGGTGCTAAAGACACTTAATATGAAAAAAGAACTACTAAGAGAAATAAAGATCAGGCAAATAAATACTTTGGACACATTAAAAGAGGTAGGCAGAGATACAAGTGAGAGAGTAACATCACACGATGGACAGGTTACAGTCTAGCAGAGTACACCGTCAAGACAAAAGACAGGAGATGTTGGAGATACGTTGCAGCCACCCTTCGTTGCGGAGACGGCAGTTAATGATGATGATGACGTAATATGTGGGAAAACTTCATTTTATCTTCATTTTATAAAATCTCAATTTTATCTAAAAGTTTACTGACATTACTTTTCAGTTTTTATTTTTACGTTACATTTGATTTCACTTCTAGATTTTTCTTAAGCTTGCTGATATCTCCATCTCCTTAGTGCTGTGATTTTCGCGTTAAAAAAAATAGGTAAGGGGAATAACCCTTAAAAAAGAACAAGGGCTATAATCAGTGGTCAATTATATTTCATTTTTTCATTATATGGGTAACAACTCATAGTTTAGTTATAGAAAGTATTTTAGGTGTTGCTAATCGTAAATATTCCGTATAATTGGTTTATATTGTACAAAAGTTTCTACATTGATAAGTTCTATATGAAATAATTAATTATACCTACGATCTCTTACGTTTTGTTAAAAATATTGTACAGTAAAAGAAATATGTCTACTACAGTATTCCTACCTTTGCTGATCACTTGCCAGGAAAGATTGATGATAGTTGAGTATACTTACCTGGCACAGGAGAAACCATGATCACTAAGGTGGTGCTCCCAGGTTGAGGCCCTTCCATTGCACTTCGGTTGGGTTGACCCCTGCGATCGCCCCAAATGTGGGCGACTCGAGTGCGTAATTTTTTCGTAAGGGGGACTGCGTTCGCGCTATCCCCTGATAAAATCAAGAAAATGATTAGTAAATCCTAACAAGTAGAATGTATTCATTCGAGATGGTCTGTATCGTGTTTTCGCATTGCTGTTCTGTTTTTATATTGGAAAATGGTATGTTATTACTATCATCATCTGTCATCTCCCGTAGTTCTGCTTTTTTCCAAGCGTATTAACATTGCATTTCTCTTAGAACAATCAACATGGCCAAGTGAGAGTTTGTGCAAATGGGCAAGGTACTTTCTCAAAAAAATCTGCCAAAGCAGACAGTCATGTGCAACCATCATTTTCATGAGGCAACCATCATTTTCATCAGGTGCCATGCCGGCTGGCGAAGGCGGTCATGGCTCTCCACAGCTCTCTGTCCACAGTATTATGTATCAAGTCCATTGTTGTTTCCTTGCCGTGCCAGGTTGTCAAACTGTCTAATATTTTCTAACGTTGTCGTCCTCTGTCTCTGGTGCCTTCAATTTTGCCTGTTGTGACTATGTTCTCCAAACCTGCCTGTCTCATGAAGTGGTCAAAAAAAGAAGATTGCCTTTTTCTTATATTGTTGATTAAGGTCAACCAATCACGTGAAGCCATGGCAACCAGTCATGTGAAACCAAAGTAACCAGTCATGTGAAACCAAGGTAACCAGTGATGTGAAACCAAAGTCCATTTTAAGGTTTAGACTAGTCGGTTTTCTAGCCGCCATAAAAGTCATCATCGTCATAGACATGAACTTCTTGTAACGACATATTACCATTTCTGGTCACTTTGAGTCTGTGGTTGAGTCTGTGGGTCTCACCAATGAGCAAACCACCCATGCAACAGAAAACCCTAGTATATGATATGCATTTATATTAAAGCTCTCTGATGGAAGATATGTAACATGACATTTATACAATTATAAACCCCCTCTGGGTAGAAGGCTCCTTCAATAGGCATTAAGCCGAAAGCTGAAGTCTTCTGGGTATGAAATACAGCTCAGAAAAACCAACCTACTGAAAAAAGGAAGTAAAAGCCAATTACTCGTAATTCCTGGGGTTCTCAAACAAACAAAAATCAATAACAACACTCTTCTGGTGCATGAAAAAGATTACCGCCTTAGTAATAGAATCAAAGAAAGCCATGCCAGGACTGCAATAACCGCCTCGATCTCCGTCCTCTTTTTTCATCCACTAGTTTTTATAGTTGTTTCGCTGTGCTCAGATATGACTCCACTCTAGCCAGGTATCTCTCCCCGGCGCACAGATCAATCGGTAAACACAATGGATCATTATTTCCGGCGTCATTTGCGGTCAGTTAATTTGTTTGTTTTGCGTTCGCTCCATTGTAATCAGCAAGGATATTCGTCTGATTTCCGCCGGAAGCGTAGTTACGTTGTGCCATCGTTATGCGCATTGTAGGCCCACCGTATCCGATTTCCGCATGGGTCAGTTGATCTATTTCAATAGATTTCTTTTCGTCATTCTTCGCTTCGTTCTTTTCTCGTTGACATGCACGATACTACGGTTACCTTCGCTGTTGTATTTTCAGCATCATTGCAAACTGGATCATTTTCAGAGTACAAACAGGCCAGCTCTTTCAGAATATCACCCTCATCAACAACATAAACCAGAACATCTCACCAAAAACTAAAACGATACTCCAATCTGCACAGAAGGTAATCCCAAGGGCAAACGAAGAGAATACAAGCTTTATTGGAGTGTCTAGAAAATTGCACAATAAGCCAATGTCGCAAGGCATACAATGGAGCGAAACCATACAGTACAAAACACAGTGAAATAAATCACACGTTCAATGAGCAAAAGAGAACAGAGATTCAAAACAGCTGGCACGAAAAGACCAGCAGCCTAAACATGTCAAAAGACACAAGCAAACTATGGCATTTTCCACGAACTGTAAATGACAAAATATAGAATTTACACTGAAAGACTGCCATCTAAGAAGAGGGGAAATTCCACACATGAAAAATGGCAGCAACCAATTTAGTTGACTTCTATAAAGAGAAGATGACACAAAAACACCCCCTCATTCACGTATCAAGAATTAAATGGCCGACTGTACAAAAATCCTTATGAAACCGTTGACCTCCGCGTTTTTAAATATCAGGGCTTTATGATATTTATAAAATGTTCTCTCTCAAAAGCAAGATTAATAGAACAACTTATATGGAACAAAACAACATTTCACAAGCACATGCATATATCCCACAAACACACACGCATATGTCACACAAACACATGCATATATCACACAAACACACATGTATATATCACAAAAACGCATGCATATATCACACTACGACATTGGGTCAAATGGTCATGAATCTTCTTCTTCAGCGATCAGTTTCCTATGCTCATAAGTCTATATAGGAAGGTGGACCACCTCCATGAATTCAGTCGTCCACTGGAGGTCCTCACGGTTGCTCCACAGCTTTACCTTCAGATCTGTCACCTGTGGCCATATTTTAGTTCTCAAGTCATCGAAGGGTGGGCATGCCTGCAGAATGTGTTCTGGAGTTTGGGGACCCTGTTGACATGTGCATTGGCCAACTTGGACATCCTTCATTTTGTGGAGATGTGTTTGTAGTCTACAGTGTCCTGTGCGGAGGATTATGATTCAACGAACCAACAGAAGGCAAAGTTAGAAACATGGTAATGAAGTTTTGCTAATCATTGGACACATACATAATCACGCAAACCGACGTTTCGACCAAAAGGTATTTATCAAGATTACAGACACATATACATTTAAAAAACGACAAGCAGGAATCACACAACTGAAGTTCACATGGCCTAGCTTATAAAATGTGCAAATGACCGGAATTATTGAAACTACGTCAGAGGTGACACTTCTTCTTCTTCTTCTTTCGTTCACTTGAAACATGTCTATATCTGCAATTCTGTCTCCTTAATAAAACTCACTGTCTTTTGTAGTTCATACAGTGTCCCATAGAGCTTTGATTCCAGTGTTGTTTCCTCTGGCCAATATGTCTGCCTCGGCGTTTCATGCTCAGAACACTCTTGAAGTATATGTTTGGCACTCTGTGTGGCCTGTCCACATGGCCGTGTTGCCAATCTTGAACTTTGTATACATGCGACTGCGGAGTCGGTTGTGTCCTGTTCTGAGACGTAGAATTATAACTTGTTCTGATCTGTTCATAATATGATAATCATCTTGTGTTGGTGTTTGTGGCTATCTTATTGACTTGATCGATCATCTGTTTTTTCTGATGGTATGTGATTGGTATATCTGGTTGGTCTTCGGCAGCACCTTCCTTAGCCAGTTGGTCTGCTTTTTCATTTCCTGGTAAAGAGGTGACACAAACAGGAAACATACAAAAACGCACCCAAATACATGTGAAAACGAGACAAAGAAAGAAATGACGGAACAGCACGATATCATCCTTACGACTGGCGCTCACTGATCCCTAAAGGTTTAAGATTGCAAAAATTCATATATATATAGTGGTTCTCAAGACGGGCCCAGTCGTCAGAGAAGCACGTCTTGATGGCAGTCACCTGAATATCATAGGCGCCCAATGGCCTGTGCCATTGAAATGGACGTCAACATGATCTTCTTAATGGAACGCATTATCAATCTTAGGATGCAGTGGTACCTTGAAAGTGAAAACCTTCTGGTATCACAGCAAGCAGGTTTCAGACAGTGCTATTCTACTGAAGATCAGGCAACCTACCTCTCCCAAGAGATTGAGGATGCCTTCCAAGAAAAGAAACGGGTACTAGCAGCATGGATAGACCTCAGGAAAGCATTTGATAAGGTCTGGAAAGAAGGGCTCCTAAAGAAATTGCGAAATTGCAGGGTTAGCTCAAGAATGTACAAATGGGTAAAAGCATACCTGCATAATAGAAGCGCCAGGGTACAATTAGATGGTCGCAAGAGCAAGAAAGTTCTACTGCGTCATGGAGTCCCCAGGGAGGAGTCCTGTCACCCACACTTTTCTTGGTTTACATCAATGACCTAGTTGCTGAACTACCACACGGGATCAAAGTGGCAATGTATGCTGACGACCTGGTGATCTGGTGCACGGAAGAACATGCAACAGTGGCCACTAAACAAATACAAAGAGCTATCGATGCCCTAACATTATGGGCAAATAGATGGTGCGTCAGCATTAACACAGATAAGTGCAGCACTACACTCTTTACCCTCTCACCAAAACAAAAAGCTGGTCATATCAAGATAGATGGAGAGCTCTTGAAAGAAGACAAACAACCCACATACCTCGGAGTTACTTTTGATGATAAGCTGACATGGAAGCAGCACATAAACAAAGCAACAACAAAAGCCAGAAGGAAGTTAGCTATCCTGAGAAAACTAAGTGGAACCACATGGGGAGCCAGTGGAAATATACTCAGTAAAGTTTACCAGCAAGGCATAAGACCACACCTGGATATGGTTCAGCTGCGTGGTGTCCTGCATCAAACACCACATTACAAGATCTAGATAAAGTACAAAACCAGGCACTTAGAATAATGTTGGGAGCAATGAAATCAACACCCATAGCAGAGATGCAGAAAATGGGAAGAATGCAAACACTTGGCGAACGAAGAGACACAAAAGTACTAATTCAAGCAGAAAAGTTTCAGTGTATGCCAAGTCATCCAATGAAGGAAAGATTCCAAAATCTAGCAATGGGGCGACTGAAAAGGAGCAGCTTTATCCATCAAGCTAAACGACTCCGTAGACAACTTACAGACCTACCTGAAGTTGACAGCCCCTTAAGGTCTGTACCAGAACAAACCCCGTGGAGTGAAAGCCATGGAATGCCAATATACATTCAGACCCATGTGAAAGGAATACTAAGCGAGGACGAACAGAACAGTGTGCAGCGAATGACAGTCACCCTCAGTTTCCTGGATGAGGAATATCCACAAGATATATGGGTCAGAGTATACACAGATGGGTCAGCACAGAATGCTGTGAGGAATGGAGGTGCAGGTGTATATATAGAATATCCACACAAGCCTAGAGATACAATCAGAACACCGACAGGAAAATTCTGCAATAATTATGATGCAGAAATCCAGGCAATTAGTGTGGCAGCTAAAAAACTGATGTACTCCAACTCTGGCCTACAGCCTGTGGTATTCCTGACAGATGCAAGGTCAGTGCTTCAAGCTCTCCAGTATGGAAAACTAACAGACTTAAAAAAACTACTTAGCGAATTGTCTTACCAGTATAGGATAACCATGCAGTGGATACCCTCTCACTGTGGAATACCAGGAAATGAAAAAGCAGACCAACTGGCTAAGGAAGGTGCTGCCGAAGACCAACCAGATATACCAATCACCTACCATCAGAAAATACAGATGATAAAGGCAATAAGAAAGCCACAAACACCAACACAAGATGACTATCACATTATGAACAGATCAGAACAAGTTATAATTCTACGTCTCAGAACAGGACACAACCGACTCCGCAGTCACATGTATACAAAGTTCAAGATTGGCAACACGGCCATGTGTACATGTGGACAGTCAGCACAGAGTGCCAAACATATACTTCAAGAGTGTTCTGAGCATGAAACGCTGAGGCAGACATATTGGCCAGAGGAAACAACACTGGAATCAAAGCTCTATGGGACACTGTATGAGCTACAAAAGACAGTGCGTTTTATTAAGGAGACAGAATTACAGATATAGACATGTTTCAAGTGAACGAAAGAAGAAAAATGATCTTCTTCTCGTTCGCAGTTTGACATATCTATACACTAAGTCTGGTTTTCTAAATGTGTGCTGCTGTATTTGAGAGTTCCCCAGTGCTCCCAAACAGTGCTCTTTGGATATTCGTCTCTGTGGGTCAGTGTCCATCCATTAACTGGATTGGTATAATGCAGTCCTGAAAGATATATTTCGCTGTCTGTGCTGCCTGTCCACATGAACACAGAGTTGATGGAACCGGTCTTAGTCTATTTACGTGGCTGTTTAGTCTGTTGTGTCCAGTTCTGATGCGGAAGATGATAATCTGCTCAGCTCTGTCAAGATATTGTTAGTTCTCCTTTGGGTGGGTCAAAATAATAGCCCAAATGATGTTTGATGATGTGGAGGTGTTCGCAGAATCGGCCAGTAAGTCTCCTACCAGTCTCATATATATACACGTCATGGTGCAACGCTTGAAGGGGAAGAATTCAAGTAAAACAAACAAAATAACATAAAACAGAGCAGCAATACATTCCTACAACAATAAGGAGAAAACGATGGACTTATATTGGACATATACTTAGAATGAATAAAAATACACTGCCACTACCAGTATTAAAATTGGTACTAAATGACAAAAGAAAAAGAGGAAGATCAAGAAGGTCTCTTCGCCGAACAACCATTAAAGAGAGAACAACCATCAACCATCGCTGAAGGAACACAAATAGGGCCTATACCAGAGACAATCACATGCCAAACGCCGTTGTAAAGTTGATGAAATTGTATTATTAGATTACGCCGATGTTGAATATTTTCTTTTCAATTAAAATTCGGATGTTGATTATTTGATCTATAGTGCTTCTATTTAAATATGGAAGTCTGAAAGAAAAGGGAGAAGACGAATTACTTTCGAAAAAAAAAGTGACGGCAAAATGGAGGATATTTATAATTAATAAGTAAGAACAGAAAAATATAAATAAGTAATGTTTTTTTAAAAATCGACTTTTACGTTACAAATAATTTAAAAATAGTATTCTTAAATAGAAAAAAATGAAATATTTTCAAATAATAATTTGTGAAAGTGAAAGGGCCTGTCATATTTATCTGGCGTTGAGATTTTATGAAATGAAAACGAGGCTACAGAGCCATTCTTATCAAAATTGTCCGGTACACGACGCTTTTATTGTTTTAATTATTATATTCCTGGCTTACTATATTTGTTTGGACTATCATCAGAATACCGATAGACAGACTGTTTTATCAGGCAGGTAATCATTATGACTTTTTTCAGTATATTAATTAATGCGTAGGGTCTAATTTCTGCATCAGTGGTTTCGCGTTGTTGCGTTTACGAAACTTCGAAAAGCGTAAAGAATACCTCGGAAGGGAGGTAACACACACTACATTGATATTGTGAGTAAAACCTTGTATTTTTTGATTTAATTGTAGACCTAAATGGAGTACAAGTAGAACATTAGCAATATCTTGGAGACATAATCACAAATGATTGCAGATGTGAAATAGAAGTTAAAAACAGAATAGGAATGGCTAAAAGTACTTTCAATCAATGACATGAGGAAAATATTAAACAAATTACATTACAAACAAGCTAGCTCAGAATTAATAATGAACAGTGGAACTACTTAGTGTACTTACCTTATTTACTACTTAGTGACTAACAACAGGCACAGAAACATGGACAATAAACAATTAAAAGGCTGAATTGATGCCTTTAAGATGTGGATATTAGAAGAATAGGGCATAGGGAGAACATGGAAACAGAAGAAAACAAAGAGGTTCTAACAACACTTAATTATTAAGTTAATATGAAGAAGAAAGAATTAGAAATACTGGTAAAAGTTACTTTTGATTCTTCACATTCACTGTGTTATGAATAGCACACTGTTTACATTTTTAACTATCTGACGTCATGGATTTCCATGTAACACCAATGAAATTAATTGATGCCATGATGTCACATCTCCCGACACACACAAGTGATTTTTGCTAATCACTATTCATCATCAAGTGCAGTGACAAATTGTGTTGGGGATCATATTTCTTCATGTACATCGATCTCTCATATATGATCACTATTGCTGCACAAAATTGCACTGAAGAAAATGAAATTTTACTAGGTGGTGTGCTATCACTGCCTGCTGAAAAGAAACTAAACTTTATATGTATTAGTTTTAATGTTTTCTACGTCTCAACATCTATCAATTTGATTGGTAGAAATCTATGAGATCGGATTGTTAAAAATGTAAATGGTGCGCTCTTACAACACGATTACAGCCATCTGCAGCCACTGAAACGACACTCTGACTGGCTTAGCGATAGATAGATAGAAAGAATTCCTTCACATGCTAATATTACAGTAATTTCCAATATTTCTTGTAACACTAATACTAAACCCAAATCCTAATCATAAACCCTAATTCTGAACCCTAAACCCCAATTCTAAAATCATAATTATGAACCATAAACCCTAAATGTGAACTCTAATCCTAAACCCCAATCATGAACCCTAAATTCTAATCCTAATTCTGAACCCTAATCCTATACCATAATCCTAAACATAATTCTAATATTCTAACAATAATGTTAATAAAATGAAATATCCACCAGACTTGACTTTTTGATCAGTTTCATATACTTGCCACAAGATACATAATAGTTACATTACATATTAAACCTTCTCTTGCACCAGTCTAGAACATATTTTTTGCTACTACTACGCCAATTTATAAAGAAAGTCGGATCACATCTTGCTGAGTTCGCCATTCTCTTGTCGCCGAGGTCTCTTGTCTGCACAGCTACGCAGGTCATCTGCTATTTATGCCTAATCCACATGCGCAACCAGAACAGGAGACATGTTAAGATTTTAGAATATCCTAACCTTAGCACACCCAAAATTTAGGAAATACCATGAAACTAGAGCAAAGGTCACAATGGAGAATTAAAAGCAACTTTCTCCGAAATAATAAAGATCATGCAAATAAAATATTTTGGTCACATTAAATATTAAATGAAGACATGACACCTTGTTATTACATTCTGACAGAGTGCACCACCAAAACAATAGACAGGGGATGTTGCAGCCAACCTGCATTGTGGAGACGCCACTAATGTTGATGACGCTTAATGGGAAAGTAGTATCATCATCAGGTGCCATGCCGGGTGGCGTAGGCGGTCATGGCTCTCCACAGCTCTCTGTCCACAATATTATGTATCAAAGTCGTTGTTGTTTCTTTGCCGTGCCAGGTTGTCAAACTGTCTAATATTTTCTCACGCTGTCGCCCTCTGTCTCTGGTGCCTTCAATCTTGCCTGTTGTGATTATGTTCTCTAAACCTGCCTGTCTCATGAAGTGGCCAAAAAAAAGAAGATTGCCGTTTTCTTATATTGTTGATTAAGGTCTGTTTCGCATTTAACTCTTTTAACACCTCTACATTAGTTTTTCTGGCAGTCCATGGTATTCTCAGCATTCTTCTGTAGAACCACATCACTGTTGCCTACAATCTCCCACTTTCCAGTTTGTTTATTGTCCAAGACTCGCACCCATATGTTAGTATAGGGGTTATATAGCACTGCAGAACTCTCTTTCTCACCTCTAATGACAAGGTCATATTACACAGTATATTTTTCATTTTTCTGAATAATGTTTTTGCCTGTCCTATTCTGCATCTTATTTTTGTTGAACTTCTTCCATCTGCTGTTATAATTGTACATAGATATTTGAATTGGTGGACCTGTTTTAATACTATATCATTCACTATGATCTTGCAAGGTGTGCAATTTTGTTTCTTTGAAATAACCATTACTTCTGTTTTCTTGATATTTAGGAAGAGGCCTTTCTCTTTGCTTTCTGTGACTACTACTTTAATTAAGTTTTGAAGGTCTTCCTCACTTTTTGCAATCAGAACAGTGTCATCCGCATAACTCAAATTATTTATGTTATGTCCTCCCACTGATATTTGTGGGATATCTACTATTGTACGCAATATGTTTTCACTGTATAGAGAGAACAGGTCTGGTGAAAGCACGCATCCCTGTCTGACTCCTTGTTTTATTTGTTGAAAAGGACCAAATTGCTTTCCTACTCTTATTGCTGCTGTTTGTTGCCAGTACATGTTCTTGATTATTCTTAAATCCTTGCTGTCAATGTTCAGATTCTCTAGCATGTGTATAATTTCGCTATGTTTAACTTTGTCAAAAGCTTTAGTGTAGTCTATAAAACAGAGGTACAGATCTGTTTTTACCTCTATAGACCTCTCTATTAGTGTTCTCAATATATAAATTGCATTGTTGGTGTCTTTGCCTTCTACAAATCCATATTGTTCTGGACTTATTTCTGGTTTTATTTTGTTTCTCACTCTCTTCATGATGATTCTGCGAAGTATTTTGGTTATTTGGCTCATGAGGCTGATTGTACGGACAAAGTAGTATACATCAGGCATATTCAATTAAAATTTATGAGACAGTAGGCCTACATAGATGACGTATAGTGAGGTCATTATTTGTAGGCTCCAAGTACAGAAACTCACCAACTGCTTTGCGTGTGTTGTAGTGACTAAGACATGGACAGACAGAACAATTTTTGGCTTCACTCATCCGCATCATTGAAGATAGAAATCACTGGGGGACTCTGTAGTGAAGCATCCAATGTGGTACCCCTACTATCTATGACCATAACTGGTTACGGGTTTATAGATAGATCATATGTAGAAGAATCAAAAGAGCATATTATTTATATATGGAGACACAGCGCACTTCCATTCTCTGGACTACATCCTGCTGGAAATCTTGTAGGACCATTGTCCTGCTATAAGAGAGAACCAGAATGAGTTTAAGAATGAACGCTGAAAAAGAAGAAGAAAGATTAAGTAAAAAAGGTGTGACCCCTCACAGAGATTTGTTGGAAAAAGTAGGCATATCAAATTTCTCATCAAAAAGAGCAATAGGCCTAGTTTGAGTAATTGTTTGAACACATCCCAACCCCCTAATCCACAGGCCTGCACAGGGATACTCTTGCATGTATTTTAAAATTTCTGCAATTCAACCTTTAGCAAGTTGGATTAAAGTTACACAATCTTTTCCTAGCCGCCGGTTTCATTTTTGAAAATTTGTGTTATTTTTGATAGGTGTTTTGAAAATGCAATAACTTTTTCATTTTTATAGATTTTTAAATAGTTTTTGCACATTTAAATGAATAATTGCATACTGCAAATATTTGTGTAATAATTTTTTTTTTGTATATGTGATACAACAGGTGTGAAGAAGTGGTGAAGATTTTTTTTTGCAAAAAACAAAACCAAAACATATGCAATATGTTAATGTGTAATGTAGATGGCAATAACAGCGGAATTACAACAAAGGAGAAGAGAATACAAGATTTTTAAAACAAATGTTACAGATGAATATTGTGCATAAAACCAACATATATGTGAGAAACAAAATTAAATACTGTTCCAAGTTAACAAGAACATCTTATGGCAGCGGAGAAACATTGCAAGCTTGTGTTTGGCCACATGATGAGGCATGATTCCCTTTTGAAAACTATTCTTGCAGGGAACAGTTTTGGGTTGAAGAAGAGGACAAAAGAAAGTATGGATTGATAATATTAAAGACTGGACAGGATTAAGATTTTCCACACTTAAACAAGGAACTGAGAACAGAGAGGCATGGCAGAATTTTTGTGTTGGTGTTTCCAGAGTGGCACTCCTATGACCCTGAAGGGTTATGGGTATGATGATGATGGCAGTAACCTGGACAGTAGCATAGTTAGAATATCAAACTTATATTCATGTATGTTTTCTCAGCAACTCAATGAGCAAACTAAGAAAGATTGAGAATTGCTTTGCATTCAAACAGTGGTTGGGGTTGGGTGAAACAGTCTAATCTGAAAATAATCTTCATATTTATGCCTGTATATATCAGCGTCTGAGAAAATGAGCGCACAGAAAGGCTTGCTAGTATGGCGTCATGGGGACCAAACAAGCAATGAACTGACCTGATGTTTTAAATGCTCTTAGTGTGATTGGACGAGTGACCGATTTAACAAATACTTGTGAATCTGAAATCTTGAGCAGCAGACTACAGGAATATGTAAAGAAGGGTGTGACTAAATAAGAGCGTTATGCAGGTAACCAGAAGAGATTGATAAATGAATACAGAGTAGGTGTGGTTAGGTGCTACATGTGACAGATATCTTCGCTACATGACAACTGTCGTGAGAAGGGGATCAGAACATTAATGATTCAATGTGCTTTCGATTAACTAACAATAGGTGTTGTCTACTTTGCATTAGATAACCAGAGTTAATATCAAATGACGAGATATGGAAGATATGGTTTTGTGGTTGTGTGTAGTCTGTGAAAAGAGATAAGAATGGGCTAGGATATGGTTGTGTGGAGTCTGTGAAAAGAGATAAGAATGGACTAGGATATGGTTGTGTGGCGTCTGTGAAAAGAGATAAGAATGGACTAGGTATGGTTTGTGGAGTCTGTGAAAAGAGATAAGAATGGACTAGGCATGGTTGTGTGGAGTCTGTGAAAAGAGATAAGAATGGACTAGGCATGGTTGTGTGGAGTCTGTGAAAAGACATGAGAATGGACTAGGGCATGGTTGTGTGGAGTGTGAAAAGAGATAATTGCTTAGGGCAGGGCTATTCAACTATATTTACCCGGCGGCCAAAATGTAGAAAATGGGGATCATCACGGGCCAGATTTATAAAAAAACACATTGAAGGATTTTATACATTTAGTATTTTTATTACTTTATTTCACTGTTTTAGCAATGATCCGCTGGCCACTTACTAGGTCTCAGAGGACCGGATGTGATCCGCGGGCCGCCAATTGAATAGCCCTGGCTTAGGGCATAGTTGTGTGGAGTCTGTGAAAAGAGATAAGAATGAACTATGGTATGGTTGTGTTAGTTAGTTTGTTTCTTTCGTGCCACAAGCGACACATAGGGCAGAGGTTTTGGTTCTCCATATGATGCGGTCCGCTGCCAGCAGCTTTAGTTCCTGGATGGTCTTACAGCCTATTAATTCCCCTTCTTTAAGAATGGTATTTTTAAGGGTTGTTTTAGGTCTTCCTCTTTTTCTTTTACCCTCAGGTGACCACATAAGGGCTTGCTGGTTTATTCTGTTTACATCTAGTCGTAAAACGTGACCAAGGTATTTCCATCTTTTTCTTATGATGTTTGAAGCATACTCTTGGTGTGTTTTGTCTCTTAGATCACTATTTGTGACGAAGTCACTCCATTTTATGTTCATCAGTTTGCATAGACATTTGTTTTCGAAGCTGTTTAGTTTGTTGTCTGCTGCTTGAGTTGATTTCCAGCTTTCACTACCATACGTTAGCATTGAGACAATACATGAGTTAAATAGCTTTAGTTTGGTGTTTGACCCTAGATCTTTTGATTTCCAGATATTAGTTAATTTAGCCCCATCGATGCCAACTCCTTGACGTGGAGATGGGGCTTAGTCCAGCCAACAGAGGCTGGAAACTAAGATTGGTCGGGCCAACCCAATATCGAGCAGGGTCACAATCCTGCCCAAGCAAGCACATGTGCTGAAGGCTGAGAGGCACACCAGCAACCATGGCATCATGCAAACCGAATAGTTGACATGTCTGTGAAGTTCTCCCAGGCAGGAGCAGTGCCGGATTCTGAACCTCGACAGAATCCACCCCCAGCTACTGGAGGTACCTCGTGGAGCCAGGAGTCAGAAGAGGAAAGCAACTGGCCAACCAGACAGGACGAAAACCCCTCAGAATATTATGCACTGGAATGCAGAGGGAGTTAGAAATAAAAAAACCGAACTCGAAAACACCTTGCACCAGAAAGAAATTAGTATTTGCTGCATACAGGAAACCCACCTCAACAAAAAAATAACATTCAAAATACGAGAGTACCAATGTTTTAGAGTAGACAGGAAAGATCGGAGGAAAGAAGGCATACTAACTCTGATCAAGGATAACATCAACGCCATAGAAACGAAAACACAAGAGGAAGGCACAGAATACCAGATGATTCATATAAAAAACAACTCCCTTGAATTGGACATACTAAACTTCTACTGCCCAACTGACATGACCAGTATTAACATCCCGAACAAACACTTTCTGGCAGTGGGAGACTTTAACAGCCACTCCCAAAGCTGGGGATATAACAATTTAGACAGAAGGGGAGAAGAGATAGAAAGTTGGCGAGATGATAACAACCTAATCCTCCTGAACAATCCACATGATCCACCAACTTTCTACTCAAGAAGATGGCATAGCACCTCAACCCCAGACCTGGCATTCTGCACCTCAGAACTGGCTGGAATAATGGAAAGAACAATAGGCAAACAACTTGGTGGCAGTGATCACCATCCAGTTATCATCAAAGTGAACAAATCAACAATTACAAGACCAACTAAGCCAAGATGGAACTACAAGAAAGCAAACTGGCACATATATAAACATAGAGCAAACCTACTTACAAAAGACATAAAATTAACCGGCAGAGACATCAACACTATTATCATGGAGTTTAATAAAGGAATACTTCAGGCAGCTAAGGAGACAATACCAAGATGAGCAAGGAAGAATTTTGGACCAATACACTTCAAAAACTACAGGAAGAACTGACTGAAGCACGGAATATGGCAGAGAAACAACCATCACAACAGAACCACATCGCTCTACAAAAAACCAAAGCAAAGTTCACTAAAGAAAAGATAGAAACACAGAAGTTGGAGGGAAAAAACTCAAAAATTAAATTTTGAAAAGGAAGAGAGAAAGCTGTGGAAACTAACCAAGCAAATTAATGATGATAGCAATACCCAGCAACAAAAAATTACATTGGAGGATTCAGGCAAAACCACTGTGGCAAACAAGCAGCAGACAAGCTTGCAGAATCTTACAGAAAAGAAAGCACAATTACCATCAATACATGTAGACAACGAAGCATTCGCCAAGAAATGAATAATGACAAGAACAACACAAATTGTCCCGACATCATGTCCAAATTATTCACAATAGAAGAATTAAAGGCATCTATAGGGAAACTAAAGGATAGAAAATCACCAGGACCGGACGGTGTCACCAATGAAATGCTTAGAAACCTAGGACAGGCAGCAATGTACAAATTATTACAGATATACAACTATAGTTGGGAAACAGGCAATGTACTACAGTCGTGGAGAGAAGCGTTTATGTGTCCTATTATTAAAAAAGGCAAGGACAAACAGAAGGCTGACAGTTATAGACCAATAAGTCTAACGAGTTGTGTCTGCAAGACAATGGAAAGGATGGTCAACAGAAGACTAAAGTTGTACCTGGAATCAGAGAAGCTATTGGTGCTAGAACAAGCTGGGTTTAGAGAGTGTAACAGCACATAAGACCAAATAACATTCCTGTCCCAGATCATAGAAGATGCATTTCAAGAAAAGAAAAAAGTTTTCACCCTGTGGATAGATGTCAAAAAGCTTTCGACATGGTCTGGAAAGATGGACTGATAATAAAGCTGCAAAGAAATGGAATTGGGGACAACATGAGCAAGTGGATCCATTCCTTCCTACACAATAGGAAAGCAAGAGTCACCATGGAAGGGTACAACAGCAAAAAAGTTCTCCTAAAACACAGAGTTCCTCAAGGCTCAGTGTTGTCTCCAACTCTGTTTCTTGTCTTCATAAATGATATAATTCATGAATTGCCACAAGGTGTAAAAGCTGCAATGTACGCTGATGACTTGGTGGTGTGGTGTGTATAAGAACATCTAAAGATCGCGAACAAAAAAATACAAAAAGCAGCAGACAACACAGCAGCATGGGCAGATAAATGGATGGTAAAGATAAATGCTGAAGTCTTCAACAACATTCTTCACACTCTCAAATAAGGACAAAGCAGGAGAGATAAAACTCAGAAATGTACATATCCAAACAGAAGACGAGCCGGTGTACTTGGGCACTACGCTAGATAAGAGACTGACATGGAGGCCTCACTTTGAGAAAATAGTTGCAACGGCAAGAAAGAAACTTGCCATCCTGAGGAAATTGGCAGGAACACACTGGGGAGCCAATGAGGCAACTTTGAAGAAGGTATATACTGGTGCAATTAGACTAGTACTAGAATATGGATCAACAGCATGGACTTCAGCAGCCAACTCCCATCTACAAGCCCTGAACAAGGTACAAAATCAAGCACTTCGCCATATCACAGGTGCCATGAAGACCTCTCTCATAAATGAAATGGAAAAAATTACAGGCATCACCCCCTTACCATACAGGCGAGACACTAAGACCATGGTACATGCAGAAAAGTACAAGAGCATGCCAGCACATCCAATGAGGACCAGACACAGTGACCTAGCCAGTGGAAGACTGAAGAGGAGCAGTTTTATCCACTGATCCAAAAAACTAAACAGAAAATATAAGGATGAACTACTACCAGACATAAAATACCATCCCACTGTGGCATACCAGGAAATGAAGAGGCAGACAGACTGGCAAAGGATGGAGCAACACAGGAACAAAAAGACCAAGAAATCACCTACCAAGAAAAGAAGACCCTCATCAAAGCCATCAGGAAAGTCGACCACCCAAAAGACAATTACCACTATCTTGACAGAGCAGAGCAGGTTATTATCTTCCGCCTCAGAACAGGACACAACAGATTCAACAGCCACTTAAATAGACTAAGATTGGTCCCATCACCACTGTGCCTTTGTGAGCAGGCAGCACAGACCGCTGAGCATATCCTGCAAGACTGCAATACACTAAACCAGTTAAGGGAAGAACAGTGGCCCACAGAGATGGCTATCAACAGAAAGATGTATGGGAGCACTGAGGAGCTTTCAAATACAGCAGCATTTATGAAGAAAACAGGACTTGCTGTGTAGACATGTCAGACTCTGAACGAGAAGAAGAAATTAATTTAGCAAATGTTCTAGCTGCCACTGCTATACGTGTGTTTATTTCTTTCATTGAGTCTCCGTCAACAATGGTTGTGTGGAGTCTGTGAAAAGACATGAGAATGGACTAGGGCATGGTTGTGTGGAGTCTTTGAAAAGAGATGAGAATGTATTAGAGAGTGGTGTGGAGCATGTGAAAAGAGATGAGAATGTATTAGAGAGTGGTGTGGAGCATGTGAAAAGAGATGAGAATGTATTAGAGAGTGGTGTGGAGCATGTGAAAAGAGATGAGAATGTATTAGAGAGTGGTGTGGAGCATGTGAAAAGAGATGAGAATGTATTAGAGAGTGGTGTGGAGCATGTGAAAAGAGATGAGAATGGACTAGGGCATGGTTGTGTGGATTTATTTTTAAAGAGTTGATAATGAATTATGAACTATTTATTAATTGGTTTTATTTTTTCCTATTTTTAAAACAGATAATGTGAACATGGAAAGTGAAGAAGCCATAATAGAAAATGAAAACAATTCTAATCTGGAATCAGAGTCACATGTAAGAGGTAGAGAACAGCAGCTGTTTCAGATCACCGATGAATTTGTGGATAACAACTATCCTTATGTATCCGATCCACATGACCTTACATTAGCAGTAAGCTCTCAAGAAGGTGACTCTTCCAATACAACAAACAAAGAACAACCATTTGCAAATTATACTGAAAATGCTTACAATTTTGACCGTGTGGAATCAGCTGTAGCATCTTCATCAGATACAAGAAGAGAAAATATTGTTGATTATGAAGAATTTATTGGTAGTGATGACATTTCAAGGTATGAAGGAAACCTCAAGTCTAGAGTCTCTGAGAATCCTGGATTTGATGAGACGCAAGAAAATAAGGAATTCTCAAACTCTCAGCCGCAAGATGAATTTATGGAGGTAGATAATTCTAGGTTAGATCCAATGGGAAGTTCACATACAGAATTCTCAGAGCATTCTAGTGAGGGGCAAAAAATTGATGTTGATGAAATGGTAGATGCAACTTTCCAGATGTGCCAATCAGACGATAGAGAAATGAAGTTTAAAAATAGCATATGTATGCCTGAAATTTCAGAAGAAACTACACATGAGGCTGTACAAGATTGTAAATCAGGATCTCCTAGAAACATGCATATGCTTCCTGATTCATTAAAAGATTGGGATGATGTAGATTTATTAGAAGAAGAATCAAAGAAAGATGATGTTGAAGACATTGTGCCAGGTGGAAGTATACCTGTGGATGGTAAAACTGTTCAAAATAGTATATTTAAGAAAGTGTTTGAGGATCTTGAAGACTCAGAAATTCAAGAAGTAACAGGTAGTGACATTGTAACAGAAGATTTAGAACTATCGTTACTAAAAGTTACAAAAACTCAAGTTACTTCAGAACCAATTACAGCAAACTTTTGTCCTGAAGAAATTCACGCGTTGCCAGATCATCAAAATGACTCAACAGAATCATGGAGGCGTGAAGGGTGTACTTCTGGTGAGACTGTTCAGATTTCTCCTGAACAACCAGTTTCTTCGCAAACTAATATTTACAGTCAGAATAATGGGAAGTATATTGATGATGTAGTGGAAGCAATGCTGTGTCTGCAGTCGGGTGCTTCTGTGGAAAAATGCACGGATATATCTTCTGATAAGGCTTCGAATGATACAGAAGACCATACGTCTGCAAAAAATAATCAACAGAGTACGGAAATTTTGTCAATAGGTGATCATTTGCAAGAAGTTGATTCGGTTGTAGATAATGAAGATCTGACATATGATGACAGTAAACAAGAATCTGCTAAGATAGGAATTAGAGTTGACACAGAAGAAGAAAGACAGGCTTCACAGGAGGTAGAATCAGGGTATTGTGATTCAGCTGAGGCTGCAGTCCCATTAGATAATGTAACATCTGATGTATCAGAGGATGTCATTGATTTCATGTTGTCATCAATAGACAACACTTTGTCAAGGCCCATTACTTCATCAGAACATTCAGACAGTTGTGTGGATAATCAGACTCAGGGTGATAGCATTTCTGAGGGTTTTATTGGTGTGACGGAAGTCCCTAAATTCAGGATGGACAATTCGGTTAATGTGTCTAATGTCACATCATCGCAACAGTTTGGCAGAGAAGCAGATAGTACTGATGTTCAGGATGATAGTTATATTTCAGAAGGTCTTGTGGAAGATAGCGAAGAGGTTATGGATGTTTACAATGATGACACACCGTCTGAACATCCAGAACTGGTAGATATTCTTGGGCATGATAGAGAAAGTAGTTCAAAGGGCATTAATGAAATTTCCGCAGAAGTTCATGCTACTGTTGCGTTGGTTGATCACGAGACACCTGTACAATTTAGTACTCAAGAAGACGCTATTTCCCAAGACATAAAAGATGATGATGATGCAGTTAGATTCCCAGATCAGTCCACTTCCTATAATGAGTCAAAACAGCTAGGCATTTCCCAGCACAACAACAGTATTTCAGAGGAAGATGTTTTACAAGACATCAGAGATGATGATGATGACGAGGGAAAATTCCCAGATCTTTCCACTTCATATAACCAACCAAAACAGATGGTTGTTTTCCAGGACAATAGTGTTTCAGAGGAAGATCTACAAGACATCAGAGATGATGATGACGAGGGAAAATTCCCAGATCTTTCCACTTCATATAACCAACCAAAACAGCTGGTTGTTTTCCAGGACAATAGTGTTTCAGAGGAAGATCTACAAGACATCAGAGATGATGATAACGACGACACTGGCATTAAATTTCCAGATTACTCCATTTCATATGACCAGCCAGGGCATCTAGATATTTCACAGGACAACAATTCTCTTTCAAGAAAAGATATCTCAGAAGGCAGCAAAGTGGCATATAGTGGCACAGATGCACATAGTAGTTCCATTGTAATTTCTCACCACTCTAATTCACCTGAGCACCCAGAAAAGTGTGTTCCTTTTATAGATGCTGTATCTCAGAAGAACAGTATTTCAGAGAGGGATTTCTTGGAAAGCATCAAAGAGGCGGCTGGTGATTCTTTACAACTTTCAGATTGTACTGATTTCTCAGAACATTCACAGAAGATAGATCCTCATGCAAATACTGCTACACTTGTTCATGACAGTATTTCAGATATCATAGAAGACATTACAGAAGCAGATGATAGTGATGTTAAACTGCTTCATAACTCTGCTTCTTTAGAACATTCAAGTAAGGCAGAAACAGATGCTATTGTCCAAGATAAGGTGACTAGTTCAGAAAGCACTGCTATGGAAGTTAGCACAGAAATGTCCTTTGACATTGATTTTTCATTGAGCAGTTCAAAATCCAGGCACACCAGTTCATCTGAAGATAATTCCCAATTAAATAGCATTGCCCATAAGGACAGTTTTCTGGAGGAAGAAAGTATGGACATGGATGTAAAATCTCCATTGTTTCAACTAGAAAAAGGATTTTTTGATGATAAGATTGCCTCTAGCATAGATGAGTCTTGTGTTGATGATAAGATTGCCTCTAGCATAGATGAGTCTTGTGTTGATGATAAGATTGCCTCTAGCATAGATGAGTCTTGTGTTGATGATAAGATTGCCTCTAGCATAGATGAGTCTTGTGTTGATGATAAGATTGCCTCTAGCATAGATGAGTCTTGTGTTGCGAGTGCAGATCATCGTGATGATGTACAACTTGACCCAACCATTTCTGCATTTATGGAAACTTCTAATGAAGCTTGCACGAGAAACAGTACAAATCATCCTGTTGATGACATGCAACTTGACCCAACTATTTCTGCACTTTTAGAAACTTTCAACAAAAACAATACAATGCCAATAACAAATGAAAGCAGTGAATCTTGTATAAGAAACAGTACAGCTGACTCTCTTGAAAACTCACAACTTGATTCAAGTGTACCTACATCTATGGAAACTTCTGATGAATCTTCTATTAAAAACAGTACAGCTCACTCTCTTGAAGATGCACAACTTGATCCACCTGCTTCTGCACCTATAAGAGCTTCCAATGAATCATCTATTAGAAACAATGTAGAACATCCTGTTGAAAAATTACAAATTTATCCAACTATTTCTTCACTTATGGAAACTTTTACAGAAAGGATTACGCCTCCAATAACAAATGAAAACAGTGAATCTTTTATTAGAAACAGTACACAGCATCCTCTTGAAGACTCACAAGTCGATCCAGCTGTTTCTGAACCTATAGAAGCTTCCAATGAATCTTCTAATAGAAACAGTGCAGATCCGCTTGAAGACTCACAACTTGATCGAGCTGTTTCTGCACCTATGGAAGCTTCTAATGAATCTTCTATTAGAAAAAGTGCAGCACATTCCCTTGAAGACTCACAACTTGATCCAGCTGTGTCTGCACCTATGGAAGCTTCTAATGAATCTTCTACAAGAAACAATGCAGATCCCCTTGAAGACTTACAACTTGATCCAGCTGTTTCCGCACCTATGGAAGCGTCCAATGAATCTTTTATTAGAAACAGTGCAGATCCTCTTGAAGACTCACAACTTGATCCTGCTGTTTCTGCACTTATGAAAACTTTCAATGAGAGCAATACAACTCCAATAGCAAATGAGAGCAATAAATACACAGAAAAGTCTTCTGAGTTGCCAGTTGAGGTTGATATTCATCAAAACATGGAAACCACTGCTGAACTGAGTGATACCACAAATTTGATTGGGAAAAATTACAGAAAAAAGAAAGCTAATGTAGGTCGCACCAGTAATATTTTTTCACCTCCAGCAAAAGTTACTAAAACAGACAAGGATAGTGTTCCTTTTCCAGAACCTAAATTTGGTTCCTCAAATGTAAAAAGACAAACAAAAAGCAATGAGATTCAGCTGAAGTCTAATGCATCATCCTCAGAAATTGTAAAACAGGTTCCACGAAAACAGAGCAATAGTGAGAAAGATAAAAATGTTGATAAAGAAGTAAAGGCTGTTCCAACTAAGAAAGAAGTTCAGGAGTTCAAAGTTGACGAGAATGGGCAAGATATTAAAAATTCATCGATTTCAGTTCAACTTCAGCCACTTTTGGATAGCCCTGAAAAAAGTCAAGTAAGTATTTGCATTTCCTCCTCATTCTGTTAAAGACTTTCTGTTGTCATTAACTTTCATTGTTTTGTTATATTTTACTATATCTCATCTATACACAAACTTTCATTGTTTTGTTACATGTTACTATATCTTCTTCTTCTGCGGTCGTTCTCAAACTCCTGCAGATTAGCAGGATGTAGTCCGGAGAATGAAATGCGTTATGTCATGGTTTACAGCATTGCTGCGATATCTGCGCCTTTCAGCTTGACACATCCGACTTCAGCATGGCTTTGGGTCACTGACCCTATATGGGATGGGACAGCCAACTCCATCCCATAACCTCCTTAGTCGCCTTTTACGACATTCGTGGAAGGTAAACAGTGTTGCTATTCTTTGCTCCCCTGTCTGGCCTCGGCAACACACGGGCGGTTACTATATCTCATCTATATACTAACTTTCATTGTTTTGTTACGTTACTTTATCTCATCTATACACTGTAACTTTCATTGTTTTGTTACATGTTACTATATCTCATCTATACACTGTAACTTTCATTGTTTTTTTAACATGTTGCTATATCTATGTACTGTAACTTTCATTGTTTTGTTACGTTACCATATCTCTGTATCTATACACTGTAACTTTCAATGTTATGTTACATGTTACTATATCTCTGTATCTATACACTGTAACTTTCAGTGTTTTGTTACATGTTACTATATCTCTAAGCACTGTAACTTTCATTGTTTTATTTTGTTACTATATCTCTATCAATACACTGTTTAGCTTCCTGAGGAACTTAGGTCCTCAACAAATCTACTCCATCTTCTATACCTACAACGCCATTGCATTAGTTTTATTGTCCATTAGAAATGGTTTAGTTATTACCACGAGATCCTCATTGGTGCTCTTAGAATACCATTTCAAACCTTATTCTTCAGTGTTTGTTCTCAAACTCCTGTAGATTAGCAGAATGTAGTACGGAGAACGAAATGAGCTGTGTCATGGTTTACAGCATTGCTGCCGATATCTGTGCCTTTCGGCCTGACACATCCGATTTCAGCATGGCTTTGGATCACTTTGACCCTATATGGGATGGGATAGCCCATAACCTCCTTAGTTGTCTCGTACAATATGCATGGAAGACAGTGTTGACTATTCTTTGCTCCTCTCTCATGCGCCGGCAACACACAGACTTCAGACCTTCTATTCTACACAAGCATTCATTGATGAAGCTTGGTAGTTTCCAGTTGCAGATTCTGTCCTCTTCAGGTTCATTCTTAAACTCCTGCTGGTTAGCAGGATGTCGCCCAGGGAACAGAATGAGTTGGGTCATGTTTACAGCTTTACTGTGTTATCTGCACCTTTCAACTTGATGCATCCCCCTTCAGCATGGCTTATGAGTTGCTTTGCCCTACAGGATTTGACGGCCAACCCAATACCTACCCGTAAGACATGTATGGCTCATCATAGTGTTTCTATTCATTGCTCCTCTTTTTGGGCCCTGATAACATGTGCAGCCTTTTTTTGTAGTCCTCCATGTTTCAGAGCCATACAACAGTCTCGATTTAATATTTAAGTTAAATACTCTTTAAGATGTTTTGTGTTTGATGTTGTAGTTGTATGAACCACAGGAATTACGAACAATTAGCTCTTACTTCCTGTGTGCAATGTAGTGGCTTCTCAAGAGCTTTATTTCATACCCAAAAGATTAACTCTCAGCTGTGGGCAATGCTTTAAGAAGTCTTACTCAAAAGAAGTAAATTCTAGGAAAGGAGGTCAATTCTAGGAGTTTTGTGGCTTTTCTACCTTTCTGTAACATATGACATGAAGACTCATGGTCTTCAGGCTCCCCTGCCAAGCATCCCTTCCAGTCATGTATCCTTAGCAACCTAGCTCTCGACTATGATCATTGATATGGGTGGAGCAGCCAGCTATGCATTCCCCGTCATTCGGGGGGGGGGGGCCTCTCCATTAATGCAGTCTAACATGTGTCTAATTCTGGGCTTTCCCAGGGAATTGTCACATCCTGCACACAGTTGCTTTTTACCACACCCCATGTGCCTGGACGCCATGTACACATTTGCAGCTAGGACTATGTTCAGGGTTCAAGCTTATTTGATTCACAATCGTGATGTGCTATACTGTGTTATCTGAATCTTATACCACAAATAGAAATGGTATTGTACAGATAAAATCCTGTGGAGCTGCCACATGAGAAAAACCTCACTGTACTGATGCATCATCTAGAGTTTAATGTTGCATAATGGTTTGTCCATATAGCCCAATAATGAGACCTGCATATGGTTTGTGTTTAATATAACTTCTTTAGATTTTCATATATTTCCTAGTGCAATAACTTTTTGTATTCATATCCTTGACATCCGTGTCTCTTAGATGTTACAAGCCCTGTTTTGTTTAACTATACAGTACTGTTACCAATCGGTTTTCTCACTGTAATTGTACTGATATTCTATGTTGATTCTAGTACTATCAAATTTATCAGAAGTAAAATGAATAGACAACAGCAGGATTGCAAAATCTAAGAGATTTTGGAAATGACAGGACAATAGAAATTCAGAAACATCACTATATGCTTGAGAAAACAAATGAACAAAACAAATTATCCTTTGAGATATGAGATGCGAATAAAACTGACTTTTATGGACGTCTTTTGATCAGGTCAGCAAGATTGATCTTTATTCTTTTAACCCCTTAGCTGCGCGGAGTAAAAAGCATAAGTTGTATCTACAGTGTGGGGAAATTTCAAGGGTTGTTAAATATTTTTCCTCTAACCAATTTGCCCACTACATTCTCACATTAAGAATTGGAATGCAGGCCTATTATTATTGTAGGCATATACATTAGGTCTATACTCTAATTTATGAATTTTTAAATAATGTTTCTTAATATTATGTAGCAGACATGAAAACCTTAATATACATTCGTCTCAAAAATTAAACATTATGTAAAACAAATAGACCTAATCATAATAACCCGTTTTATTTCAGGCACAAAGTTTTTCCTACCAGTAATATGCTTCTCTGCATATTTATTTGTCACATCACAAATATCTTGTATAATAGTACCATGACATACACATTCAAATTTTGTGAATACGTTTGCATGATCAATGTTTTAAATCTTAAACTATTATTGACAGAAGACAAAAATGTTTACCTTACCCGTATCATGAATTTGAAACATGAGGTCTACAGATAACTGAATCTAATTCTATATCCTACAAATCACAAATACTTATACTATCACAAATCAAATTAACACTTTCTAAATCACTTTCTACATCAGATAAACTAATGCTAGAACTATCCGAAAAACTTTCATTCAAAAGCGCATAAATCACTGATTCATTGAGTTTTCACTTCGACATATTTGTAGGCCTAGATATTGTGGTTAGAGAAAAAAATTACTGCTCTGTCCACTGACAAAATTTGAAATGAAACTTACACGTATGCCCAATTTCAAAGCCTCGATTTGGAATTGACCTGTAGATAGTTTGGACTAGCCAATAAGAGTATTCTATAACATTGAGGTGCTTTCAGGGAAAAAATATACACATACTTCTTCTTCTTCTGCGTTCGTTCTCAAACTCCTGCAGATTAGTAGGATGTAGTCCGGAGAACGGAATGCATTGTGTCATGGTTTACAGCATTGCTGCGATATCTGCGCCTTTCTGCCTCACACATCCGACTTTAGCATGGCTTTTGGTCACTGACCATATATGGGAAGGCACAGCCAACTCCATCCCATAACCTCCTTAGTCGTCTTTTATGACATGCGTGGAAGGTAAACAGTGTTGCTATTCTTTGCTCCCCTTTCGGACCCTGGAAACACACAGGTGATACACATACTTAAACAAGCACACCTTAAGGAGATTTCCGCAACATGGTGGACACTTGTCTTCGTATCCTAAAGGATGGAACGGGTTAATGATATGTGTTTCATGCTGTTGCTTGACTAGATATCTAATGCAGTTTTTGTCTTGCACTTGAACATAATGTAAGAAAAGGTCTACGAGCCACAGAGTAATAAGAATGTTCAACGACTGGTGAAATACACTAGCATGTAACTTGCAGACATAGTTTTCCAACCTCTAGAAACAAATGTAGTAAAAACAAATGTAGTAAAACATAAATAGTTTGCCAACCTCTGGGGTAGAAACAAATGTAGTAAAACATAAATAGTTTGCCAACCTCTGGGGAAGAAACATATATAGTAAAACATAAATAGTTTGCCAACCTCTGGGGTAGAAACAGATGTAGTAAAACATAAATAGTTTGCCAACCTCTGGGGTAGAAACAGATGTAGTAAAACATAAATAGTTTGCCAACGTCTGGGGTAGAAACAGATGTAGTGAAACATAAATAGTTTGCCAACCTCTGTGGTATAAACATATATAGTAAAACATAAATAGTTTGCCAACGTCTGTGGTAGAAACAGATGTAGTAAAACATAAATAGTTTGCCAACCTCTGGGGTAGAAACAGATATAGTAAAACATAAATAGTTTGCCAACGTCTGGGGTAGAAACAGATGTAGTAAACAACATTTAAAACAAATTTGTGTAACTAACATCTTATATGTTTTATTATTTCAGACTGCGTCGTCCATTGGAGGTAAGATAATGTGTTAAAGGGCTAACTTTTACAAATTGTGTGTTTATCTAGGTCTGGCTGTTCTAATTGTTTATTTAGCTGGAAATTCCAAGGTCAGGAATCTGCAGTGTCTTGTAAACATTTGAGTAGTTCTTTTTTGCCTTCACTGTCCTCGGTTTAGGAGTAGACACCTGGTTCCTTCATGATACAAAGGTTGATCTGATTTTGGTGGACATAGGCTCCTTTCTGTTTGGGTGTCCAACACTTAGAGGGCTTGAGTGTTTTATCTACACTTAGAGGGCTTGAGTGTTTTATCTACACTTAGAGGGCTTGAGTGTTTTATCTACACTTAGAGGGCTTGAGTGTTTTATCTACACTTAGAGGGCTTGAGTGTTTTATCTACACTTAGAGGGTTTGAGTGTTTTATCTACACTTAGAGGGCTTTAGTGTTTTATCTACACTTTAGCACCTGAACCGTTCTATCTTTATACTCAGTTTGCATGATCTATCACTGTTTCAACATGGTTACCAGATATAATAGATCCAGAAGTTAGATCATATCTGGCCATAGTTCCAGATTTATCCCTTCTAACTACCATAACTGTCAACTTATTTTTTCATAAATTTGTATTTTGTAGAATTTATATGCATATTCTTATAAGGACTTGCTGTGTAGACATGTCAAACTGAGAAGAAGAAGAAGAAGCAAAACATCATCACCCCTATTCTAGTTTCTCCTGCTGGATTATTTTTGCTGCAGTTATTACATATTAAGGAGATAATCTTATAGAGAATGAGTTACAAAACCTCAAGTTGTCTGTTAATACAGCCACTATTTGGTGTGTGCTTTGCTTAACCCTATATTACAGGGTGTATTTCTTCAAAAAACCATTTCGACTCTTATATCTTTGCCATTTTGTGTTCACAATTTCAACAGCTATTTCCCTTTAAAGCCAGACATGTGATGTATTCTTGAAATTTTCTAGATGATACATTATTTTTATGATATTCTGCATGTATTTTCATTTGTAAAATCAATTTTTTCCTCCCCATAAATTGTTGTAAATTATTCATTTTTGTGCATTTGATCAAAGTGCATTTTTGTCTTATTTAATTTCACTTGTTAGTTTTCTAAAATGAAATATTCAGGATTGATACCACTTTAGTTTATTTCTGCATTCAATTTTAGTAAAAATATTTGCCTTTCCCTTCAAAAATTATATTTTGGAGAAAAGGGTACCATGCCCATTGAAACATTAATATACACATTTTCCACATTTATTTTACATATTATGCACACCTGAACTTAACACACTTGAAATATTTAGCTCTCATATTTTTATCATGGAAAACCTTAGATGATGTAATAGAGGATGAAAATACTAGTATGGTGTAATTTATATTTGTTTCATACAAGAATTAAGTTTATAATTTTTAGCTAACCTGACTTATACTGTTCTCGTTATAGATGTTATCGCAGCAGAAGCAACCAGAAATAGGGCGTCAAAATCAAAAGTGCAGACATGTCTTGTTTGTCAAAAGGTTTGTACTTTTACAAAGAAAAAAATTATTTACCATACCGATGATTGAAGTTTCCATCAGTGGCTGTGTATTATATAACATTTGAAAAGGTATAAGATTACCCATGAAGAACTTATACTAAGAGCTAACAAACTTTAGTGGAGGAAGAACTAAAGAAAGAGTGCTGGAGATATATACAGCATTCATTAAAAGGCCAACAGAAAGCATTGCAAGATAGGTATTGTTCTAGTATATCTGGAGGAAATACTTATTTTCAGAAATATAAGTTATGGGTAGGACACAAACGTTTTTTTGAGAGTCTACACTCTGCAGGGAGTTAAAATTAGTAAAGATAGACCTTTCGTTCTTTTCACTTTATACCCCCTATTGCCGTGCAGTGTTAGAGGTAAAAGAGTCCTCTGGAGGTGGCCTTTTTGTGTGCTTCATATGTTTGTTTTTGTTGACTGGTTTTGTTCTTTAATCATCTTAGACATGGTCTGCCATTGGCTTTGTATCCATCATGTCTGTTTAGCAATGCTTTTTTAGTGTTGCTATTATATATTATAAAGAGAAAGGCTTCTTCCTAAATATCAAGAAAACAGAAGTAATGGTTATTTCAAAGAAACAAAATAACACACCTTGCAAGATCATAGTGAATGATATAGTATTAAAACAGGTCCACCAATTCAAATATCTAGGTACAATGATTACAGCAGATGGAAGAAGTTCAACAGAAATAAGATGCAGAATAGGACAGGCAAAAACAACATTCAGAAATATGAAAAATATACTGTGTAATAAGACCTTGTCATTAGAGGTGAGAAAGAGAGTTCTGCAGTGCTATATAACCCCAATACTAACATATGCGTGCGAGTCTTGGACAATAAACAAACTGGAAAATGGGAGATTGTAGGCAACAGAGATGTAGTTCTACAGAAGAATGCTGAGATTACCATGGACTGCCAGAAAAACTAATGTAGAGGTGTTGAAAGAGTTAAATGCGAAACGGACCTTAATCAACAATATAAGAAAAAGGCAATCTTCTTTTTTTGGCCACTTCATGAGACAGGCAGGTTTAGAGAACATAATTACAACAGGCAAGATTGAAGGCACCAGAGACAGAGGGCGACAACGTGAGAAAATATTAGACAGTTTGACAACCTGGCACGGCAAGGAAACAACAACGACTTTGATACATAATACTGTGGACAGAGAGCTGTGGAGAGCCATGACCGCCTACGCCACCCGGCATGGCACCTGATGATGATCTTATATTCAAGTGCGTTCTATCACCTAACAAACATCTGGAAATCAAACATTAAACATATCAAACTACGACTGTTCTACTCCGATGTGATATCCGTGTTGACATATGGTTGCGAAAGTTGGAAAATGATGACGGCGCTGGAGAAGAAATTGAACTCATTTGAAAATAAATGTCTTAGAAGACTCTTAAATATTGGTTGGAAAGAATTCAAGTCAAAAATGCAAGTAAGAGAAAGACACCAAACAGCAATATGTTTCAACAGCAATATGTTTCAACAGCAATAAGAAGAAAATAATGGACTTATATTGGACATGTACTTAGAATGAATGAAAGCAGACGGCCACTACAAGCATTAAAATAGGTACCAGATGGAAAAAGAGGAAGACCAAGAGAGACTCTTCGCAGAACAACCATCAAAAACCGTATGACTTGGGTCTCAAAAACATGCAAAAATTACACACAGTATCATCACATCGGTCAAACTTGAGAGCTCTGGTTTATGCCCTATTCGCAATGTTATGCGATGAAGGAAGATAGATAGATAGATAGATCTGATATTAGTCTGGAAGCCTATGAAAACCATTTAATCTGTTGTTTTCTGATGAAATCATGATTGGCATTGTGTTTTTTTTAATCTTCTAATGTTTTCATTTCTGATTGTGTCTCTTATTGTTATTCCGAGAATTATATGAAGACAAGTAATTTTTGTAACAAGTTCTTTTGGCTTTTGTTGTTAGTGTCCACTTTTGACATTGGTAGCATAGGGATGGTGTGATTATTGTTTTATATAACTGCAGAAAAATGGTCGGTTGGGGGGGGGGCGCAAAGGGTCTCGCATTGCTCTCGTGCGGACCCAGGGTTAACAGATAGCCAAGATCCTAAAAGCACCTCCTCGTGGTGCACCCTGGAAACAGAAATACAGCGGCTCTTGCTGTATTCCTGGCTAACTCTATTAGGCTCGTGTCCATGAAAGTGGAGGTAGCAGATGGAAAGAGATTTGATTGCATAAGAGACAGACAGTATCTCCGACACCATCAGCGCCAACACATGCAGTGGCACTGTCGACACAGTGACGCTAGTCAGTCCAGTCCAAGCATTGGAGGGGCGGCCAATGAAAAAAGGCACGAAAAGGTAGATGCATGGCGAGAGATGAAAAGACAACTTACTGAGTACAATAAAATGGCAGTACAGCGCCAGAGGGCAGTGCCAACTGCAAACAGAAAGTAAAAACGCTCCAAGGAAATTGTAACTACGAGCTCTGTTAGTTCGAGGCAAGCTTTTAGTTATCTGTGCTCCTTACAGGTAGAGACCCATACTCGATCATGGGCGCACGGCAAAGAAAGAAGACATGGCCCAACTCTAATCTTGAGTCTTCCTACACCGGAAACATGTTCGCAGAGAGAAAGAGTTCCGTACCAAATGGGCTCTGGCACAAGTGGGACAATGATTTTAGCCCTAAACAACTCTACTGTCGAGTTTTCCTAAACCGGAAACATACTTGCAGAGAGAAAGGGTTCAGTACCTGATGGGCTAGGCACAAATGGGACAAGGTTGTTCAGCTCGAGAACACGCCTTGCTCCTAATGCGTGGTGAGACTTGGACAAGGGGTTCCCGATGTCGGTGAACTACACCTTGACTACGAACACGAAAGAGCTCAGATACAACTCTTCTGTCGAGTTTTTCCTTAACTGAAACCAGGCTCGCTGATGAGAACAGGTTCATTACCCGGCACAGAACGTCTAATTACTCGAGGCAAGTCCGCCGGCGGTGGAACACCTCGTGTGAGATAGACGTGAAAGATATTTGTCTCCGCGAAACTAGGAAAGCCCTCTACCTGAATTTAAAACGTTACGAAAACGGATGTGCTGAGCCGAAAATGGGGCCAATCGAGGTTAACTGTAGAACTAGCAGTACAATGTACTTTATGCTCCCCTGTTGAAATCACACAATTTATTTGTTGTGGTTATAAGAGAGCGAATGCAGAAGAAGAACAAATATGTTGTATAATAGTGTCATGTGATACACATTAAAAGATTCTGAAAACATTTGCATGATCAATATTTTGAATCATTATACTATCACTGACATAAAACAAAAATGTTTACCTTACCGTATCACACATTTGAAACACATGCACTGTATATAGGGCCTATTTTCTGAATTACCAAATTAGTACTGGTATCACATGCACTTTCTAAATCACTTCCTGAACCAGATAATGCATGGTAGAATTGTCAGAGAAACTTTCTTCCAAATGTTTATAAATTTTCAAATTCATTTAATGTAGAGCCTATGTTTCACCATAGTACTGTCTAGGAAAAATGATTACACAAAGAAAGACCACCTGTGTCAACACACAGAAAGTAGTATATACGTCCAAACGTGTGCAAATACGGAATTTCAATTGTGAGACGACCTTTAGGCAGCTTGAACTAGCCAATCAGAGTATTTGAAAACTTTGAGGTGCTTTCTGGAATAAATTCTGTGAATACATGGCCCATCGCTCCTTAAGGAGATGTTCGCAAAATAGAGGTGACTTTTCATCCTATCCGTAAGGATGTCCAAAGCAGGGAAGGGGTTAAAGTCCCTAAATGTTGTGTGAAGTCTATTTATGTTTTGTTGTAGTTGTTCTTCTGATGTTGATATTGCTTGATCGTCTGCAAAAAGAAATTTGCTCAGAAGGTTGTTTAGATTGTCTTCTTAATTAGTGTTGACAAATTTTTGCAGGAAAGCTACGTATACTGCCTTTTTTTTTAACCAAGGACTAATTGATGGTGGACGTTACAGAGCCTAGTCTGAACATCAAAGCTATCGGCTACAAGAATACACTAGACAAGCTGCATACAGTCATTAAAAATAAGCGACCCGGATTGCTGTCACTCTGTGACATTCTGTTACACGACAATGCTTGCCAACATTTCACGAAATTGGGTCTTCTTTCACAAGTGCATGATCCGGCTGCTGAAGATCATTTGTTACCTATCGCCCTTTCCAAAACATTCATTCGTTTGTTGATATCCTTTGGCAATAAGAAACCGAATCACTGCTCGTTAGTCAAATTTGGATGCCGTTGTTAAAACACCGGCCATGTTGTCGACTGTCTGCACATGGCACTAAATATATGAAGAGAATAACCATGTGACCATTGTTCATCGATGTTTACACATTACATAAGTGTTAATGTTTTCACACTCCTCGTGTGCTGGCATAGGTGATGCAGCACGGACAGATTTCACTTGAACATACCTCGTATTTGTTTATGATGCAGAAAATAAGTTTCTTGACGTTTTTCATTGTTTGTTTTCAGATTTGCAAATGCAAGTACAACATTGTTCGCAATGGGGATGTTAAGCATCTATGTGATGATGCATGCTTCAAACAGTTCAGGAAAACTCCAAGCACATTCCTGAAAAGCGTAGAAAATTCTAGACCGACTAGAAAAACTGTAAAGAATTCTCAGTCTGCCACTTCTACAAAAGATGCTTTGGCTCTTTATAAACAGGAGCTCGAATCCAGGAAAACCAATAATTATAAGACATGTGCAGTGTGTCAGTTGCTAAATTTGAACACAAGTGAACCCTTTTGTAGCTGGAAGGGTTTAGATTTCTGCGGAGAGTCATGTTTAGGAAAGTTCCAAGCGAATCTGAACACTTCATGTTCATTTTGCCACGCTTACATACCGATAGACATGAGAGCAACTTGCTGCATTAAAATTGGGAACGACATGCGGCCATTTTGTAAACAGAGATGCTATAATGAATTTAAGAAAAAGTTACGATTATGTGCCTGCTGTCAGCGGGACGTTGCAGGTGTTTCCGGTGCATTTACTGCTATGGTAGGAACAGAAGGCAAATTTAAAGAGTTCTGCTCTCAAGCTTGTATGAAAAAGTTAGAGAGTGAAACACACGATATAGAGGTGTTAGGTGTGGAGAAGGGGATCTTGAAAGCAGAAATGATTACTTGTGCTGTTTGCAAAAAGAAAGGTCTTTTAAAGTACACTGTTCGGTTTCAATCTAAAGGGAATAAAATCTGCAGTGACATCTGTTTAGCTGCATTTAAGTACTCAAACAAAATCAATATGGAAACTTGTGATAACTGTGCTGCTATGTGCACTGCGGAAGAAACTCAGTCTCATTTCGTGCATTATGAAGGTCAGATGAAACACTTCTGTAGCGACAACTGTGCCAGCGTTTTCCGCAAGAATAACAGTAAAGTGGTGAATTGTGGCTGGTGCGGTACCAAAAAAGTCAACTTTGATGTGATTGAGAAACAGGATGCAGAGAATAAGACTCAGATGTTCTGTTCACTTAATTGTCTCTTGCTTTTCCGTGTTAATCATCAGGCTAAGTCTAGTCAGACGGTTGCGTGTGACCAGTGCCGGAAGGTAAGATATGCTGTTTCTTTCATAAGTTGTAGGAATCTTATGTTTTCCATATGTTCTTTCACAAATGAAACTTGGAAGGAAGCTGTTATGATATCATCGTGAACAGCGCTGTTGCATACTCATCATTTTGTGTTGTGTTCTTGGTAAAGGTCTTTTGGTCAAAACATCAATTTTTGTTTCAAAGTTTTATACTGTGTGATTAACACAATTTCATTACTGTTTCCAAGTTTCATCTGTCAGATTACAATTTTACTGCAGGTGAGACCTATTATAGCTTGTTTACAAGCTGTTTTTAGATAATAATTTACACATTATTGACAGTTATGTCCTTAGAGAGCTTATTTACTTATTAAAACTGCATAGATTGCTAACTATGTTCTTTCTTCCGAGTGTCAAGGTGGTAAAAGGCACATGTTATCTTCGGCTGTGTTATGCGTATAAAAGATGTTTGTGATCGGGGGGTTTTGTGGTAATGGTTGTTATTGCTTGTGTAGTTTTTTTGTAGAACATGGCATTCAACGGTGGATCTCTCTTGTAGCAGGACCATGGTCCTATTAGATTTCCAGCAGGATGTAGTCCTGAGAATGGAAATAAGTTGTGTCACCGTTTTATTTGCACCAATGGCCCGACAATCCATCTTTGACAGGCAGTTCTAGTTTAATTTTACATATTGTGTTTTTGTTGTTTTGTAATGTTTCCAATAGAGATCCGCAGTCTGTGAATAATGCTATGTTGGATGATCTATGGAAACGAGAGCTCCCAGTGCCTGCAGGGTGCCTCAATTTTGCCCTGAAGTGTGAGCTTCTCTGTCCTGCTGGGAATAATGCTCTTTCTCTTTCCGTTATTATATCTTATAAAGATGTCTCCTCCTGCAATTTTCATAACTCCCTCTGCTGATCCGTCTATGTACGTGTCCATATTTTAGGATAACATATGTGTGCAATCATTTCCTGTGCCAGAGACTTTAGCTGAGGTGGTGTCCGGTTCTCTGTTGATGATCCCGGGGAATACAAGTCCGAAACTGAACAATTTTACAGGATATGTAAGGTCAGGATTGGGAATCTGTGATTCTTGTTCAGTTTTTCAATCCACACATTTAGTCTGCGCTTCTGAGATTTGATACTTCTCAGTGATGCAAGCACCGTTGCTGTGCTATACTGAGTGATTGAAAGTGCAGACTCCCAGGATGTGACATCGATGTGGAACTATAGCTTGATGTGTATGTGGATTAAAGTGAGGGACAAGTTTAACTATTGGTCAACCTCACTTTCTCGTCCTGGCCTCTTTTTATCTATGTGTATAATTCCAAATATATTACATTGGAGTTAAACAGCCATAGTTTGGTATATTTACTTGTTTAAAAAAAAATGTTTGTATCACATGCATATCACCCCAGTATTATACATGTACACATTATTATATACACTATTATATACACATATACATTATTATATCCACATATACATTATTATATACATACACATTATTATTATATACATGTGCATTATTATACACATATACATTATTATATACATTATTATTATATCAGTTAGTTCCTCTTTTGTCAAGTTTGGCACATAGGGCGGATGTCATAGTTCTCCATGCCTGTTGGTCAGTGTTGCCAAGGATTGCAGGTCTTGTGCATATATGCCAGTTGATTTTAATTCAACAGTTCTTCTAAGCGTTGGTTTTGGTCTTCCCTGTTTTCTTTCCCCATCTGGTGTTCACATGAAGACTTGTGGAATTCTGTCTTCCTTCATTCTAAGTATGTGGAAGATGTATGTCTAGCTACATTTTCAGATGATATTCATCACATATTCTTGTATTGTCTCCTCTTAATATGTCGTTTGATTATATACACATATACATTATTATATACACATATTTAGCAATTGTTTCATATTATGTTATCTAGAACATTCTATTTAGTTAATATGTGATGTATTTTAGTTAATATTTGATGTATTATGCACATCTTTACAACTGATACTTGCATATTGTAAGAAGTGACTAAAAAGGTGTGGGGTAGTGTTAATTGTCCCATTCCATAGGTTATAGTGACCCAAGAGTCATGATGAAGTTGGATATGCCAAGCGGAAAATGCACATATTGCAGGGAAGCTGTAAATGATGCGTACATTATCCTTTAGCAAGCCAGATTAAAAAATACTTAACGTCTCCCTGCCACCGGATTCTTTTTTGAAAATTTGCGCTATTGATGGTGACTGTTTTGAAAATGTGATAATTTTTTGGTTGTTAAAGATATTTAAATAATATTTGCACATATAAATAAAGAATTGAATTCTGCATATATTGGTGTAATTTATGTACGTGTGTGTGTGTGATATCAGACTTATGAGAAAGTGGTAAAGATGTTTTTCACAAAAAAATATATATTTAACATATATTTTATAACAAATAAAGAGGAAAAAAATAAGTAAAAAAAATAACTTACCTTACTTAACAAAATTTCTTGGCAACACTGTAAACTAAATCACACGCAAATCTGTTGTATTTATGTTCTTTCATTACGAAATTATCAAAATATTGCCGGGGGAACTGTATAAAACATGTAGATTTACAGTAAAATCGTTCTTTGAGCTTAGGCCTAGAGTCATTTTTGGTGCCACTTCAACATATTCGATATCAAACTTGTACAAGTCCCCAAACCAACACGGCATTCTGTATATTCACTGCTGTGAAACTAAATAATTCATGATTCAAGCCACGATTCAATGTTATTTTATTCTAAATAAGATGAAAGAAAGGTCTATAGAACCGATCCACCATCATGGCATCGTACCGGTGTGCAGATGTGGTCAGATTAATTGCTATAAATCGTGTATTTTCCACCTAGACATCTTTACAACAATCATGTCAGACGTGGGAATGTACCGGCTTAGATTGCACATGCTCTGAACTATGTGCTGGCTGTGATTAGACTGTGGTACGCCTATTTAGCATGATATATCATTGGGCCGAATGCATCCGACAAAAGTAGATAGCCACCATTGAAATGTTTGTCGATCACACTTAACCAAAGCGCTGTGAAGGTTATACAACACCCACCAAAAATAACCCAAATTGTCAAAAAAGTATTGCGTAGCAGAAAGGAAATTCGTAATTGTAATGCAGTGTGCTAAAGGTTAATCATCTTTATAACCTAAGTTTTGTTGTAATCATGCACAATGGATAGGAATTTGATCTCTAACAGCTTCAACAGATTATAATCTTTGACTCTTGTAATGGAAATTTTAGGCTGAACCGGCCAAGTATCATTTGACAATGAGTGATTCCTCAGTCCGCAACTTCTGCTCCTATTCCTGTGTCATGACCTTTCAATCCCACTATTCAGCAAAGAATGCACCCGGCTCTGGACCAACTTCAGTGGTACCATCTCCACATCCTCAACCTCAACAGCTAGGGCTATTGACACCTGAACAAAAGCAGCAGCCGTCACCTGTTTCAAATAGTGCAGGGCGTACACGTGTTAGCACACGCCAAGGTTAGTTTGAGTGTGTAGAAGTTTGCATGAATTTGTAGCAGTTACTTGTCACTGAACTATTTGATTAGCCTTAATATTCTGTTCAACCAAAGTCCAACATCTTCTCAACTGTGTAGCTGAATGTTCATTAGTGTGTATGGATGATACTGTCTTGCTCCATTTGTTGCTAGTCTGTCAGCTAGGTACATTTGTCTTGTGATCAGTGGATACATTTGTCTTGTGAACTGTGGATACATTTGGCTTGTGAACTGTGGATACATTTGTCTTGTGAACTGTGGATACATTTGGCTTGTGAACTGTGAATATATTCATCATGTAAAACTGAATACATTCATCTTGTGAACAGTGGATACATTTGTCTTGTGAACAGTGGATACATTTGTCTTGTGAACTGTGGATACATTTGGCTTGTGAACTGTGAATATATTCATCATGTAAAACTGAATACATTCATCTTGTGAACAGTGGATACATTTGTCTTGTGAACAGTGGATACATTTGTCTTGTGAACAGTGGATACATTTGTCTTGTAATCAGTGGATACATTTGTCTTGTGAACTGTGGATACATTTGGCTTGTGAACTGTGAATATATTCATCATGTAAAACTGAATACATTCATCTTGTGAACAGTGGATACATTTGTCTTGTGAACAGTGGATACATTTGTCTTGTGATCAGTGGATACATTTGTCTTGTGAACTGTGGATACATTTGTCTTGTGATCAGTGGATACATTTGTCTTGTGAACTGTGGATACATTTGGCTTGTGAACTGTGAATATATTCATCATGTAAAACTGAATACATTCATCTTGTGAACAGTGGATACATTTGTCTTGTGAACACTGGATACATTTGTCTTGTGAACAGTGGATACATTTGTCTTGTGATCAGTGGATACATTTGTCTTGTGAACTGTGGATACATTTGGCTTGTGTTGTGAACTGTGAATATATTCATCATGTAAAACTGAGTACATTCATCTTGTGAACAGTGGATACATTTGTCTTGTGAACAGTGGATACATTTGTCTTGTGATATGTGGATACATTTGTCTTGTGATCTGTGGATACATTTGTCTTGTGAACTGTGGATACATTTGTCTTGTGAACTGTGGATACATTTGTCTTGTGATCTACGGATACATTTGTCTTGTGAACTGTGGATACATTTGGCTTGTGAACTGTGGATACACTAATCTTGTGAACTGTGGATACACTAATCTTCTGAAACTACATTAATCTTCTGAAACTGTGGATATATTTGTCTTATGTTTATAGCTTTTGAACTGTAATATTGTCAGTATGTTGCTGGGGCGTGAAAGGAAACTAAAGAATAGCGACACTGTTATCTGCCATACATTTCATAAGAGGCAACTAAGGCTGTTATGGAGGGGGGGGTGGAGTTGGCTGTTCCATCTCATAGAGGACCAAAATAACCTAGAACCCATGCTGAAATTGGATGTATCAGGCTGGAAGATGCAGATATTGTACCATGCTGTAAACCGTGACAACATATTCCCTTCTCTGGACTACATCCTGCCAATCTGCAGCAGCTTGAATGAACGCAGAATAAATGAATCTTTAATGCCCTTATCAGGATATACTTAATTATGTTTTCAATTATATGTGATTCATATTTTAAAAGCAGTTCTTTGCTATAAAAGTGACATTTCATCTCAATTTTGCTTGTGGACTATGCAAAATTAAACTCTGTGTTCCCATAATCTTATGTAGAACACAGGTTTTTGATGCTTCACATGAACACAACAGACAATCACTACGACTAAGGGGCTATGAAGTGTAAACACGAAAACATACAAATGACAATACACAACACTTGTTCAACATTTGAACCGTTATAAGTTCTTTCTCAAGAATATATAAAACTGTGAAAACAATGTTACCACCGCAGACACTCTATATACACTATTGACATGTAAACAATACGAAGTTCAAAGTGATAATGTGGAAACATTGTAGTCATGGAAGCGGGTTTTGTTGAACATTGGGATGGGATATGATAACAGATGTAACAAATTATTACCCCAATACAACATGGACAGCAGTACAATAGGGATCACACCAACACAAATTATTACCCCAATACAACATGGACAGCAGTACAATAGGGACCACACCAACACAAATTATTACCCAATACAACATGGACAGCAGTACAATAGGGATCACACCAACACAAATTTAAACAAATGAATGTTTAGAGATGTCCAAAAAGGCTTGAGGATGTCAAACTCAAAAATAAATCGAGCATTCCTAGATCTGTCATTGTGGTGCATGAATCCATGCCGATGAAAGGACACTGTTAGAATACGAATGTCTACAAAAGAAATAAATAATCTTAGAGGATTTATCAAGAAAGTCGTCATCATCGCGATAAGATGAAGAATGTGAGAGAAAAGAGAGTTGCGACAAGCAGGAGGATGAGAAGTGTAGAGCAGAAAACCATGTGCATCAGTAGGTTTGTAGTAAACAGATGTACTAAGGTAAGGGGGGGATGAATAGTGACAATAATGTCAAGAAAGTTGACAGAAGTAGTAGAGATGTTAGATGTGAATTGAATAGCTGGGTTAAAATTGTTGATGAAGTTGATGAAGCGAGACAATTCTGTATTTCTGTATCAGACATGGCAGTAATACCTATACCATCATCAATGTATCTATGAAATAGAAATGGAAAAGGACCTTCATAAGTCTCCTAAACCTGATGTCCCATGAAAAGACACGCTTAACTGGGTCCCATCTTAGTGCCAATCAAATTTTAAAAAGTTGAGTATAAGCACCAGTTCAAGGCAGATGAGAGTGGAAGTGGTTACAAATGGATGGGGGGTTCTTATCAAGAAAAAAAAACTGCTAATCCCTAAGACCATCAGGATGGAGTAGAGAAGTATATATAGAACAAACATCAAGTAAGAACAGACAATAAGTGCGGTCTGAAGACTTCTTCTTCTTCTTCTTTCGTTCGCTAATAATGTCTATATCTGCAGTGTTGTTTCTTGTATAAATTGGACAGTGTTTTCCATTTCTTGTTTTGTACCATAAAGTTTAACATTCATTGGTGTATCAGAAGGCCAGTATGTGCATCTTAATGTGTCATAGTTTGCACATTCTTGAAGGATATGTTCTGAAGTCTGGTTGACTTGTCCACAATTACACTTTGCTGTTGTGCCAATTTTAAATTTTGTATACATATGGCTGTTTAGTCTATTGTGTCCAGTTCTCAGTCGAAATATGATGACCTGTTCTTGTCTGTTAAGTAGGTGGTAGTCATCCCGTGGAGGTAAGTTAGGCTTTCGTTGTGCCTTTATCATGGATTTCTTTTGGTGATAGCTGATTGGTACATCCGGTTGCTGCATGTTAGCACCTTCCTTGGCGAGTTGATCAGCTCTTTCATTTCCTGCTATTCCACAGTGTGATGGAATCCATTGCAGTATAACTCTACACCTATTTTGTACTATGGACAATACCTCTTTTAACTCTGGAAGTTTATTGGACTGTAATGCCTCTAGCACTGACCTTGCATCTGTAAGTATTACAACAGGGTGTGAGGTCCTGTCCAATGTTAACAGTTTCTCTGCAGCTGTATAAATAGCCTTGACTTCAGAGTCATAGTTGTTGCAGTAATTCCCTGTTGGTATACAAGTGGTATCAGTGGTGCCATCTGGGTATTCTACATATACACCACTTCCTCCATTTTTTACTGCATTCTGTGCTGATCCATCTGTATATACTCTGGTCCATAGATCACTTGGGTAAACATCATCAAGGAAACTGAGAGCTGCTACTCTTTTCTGCAGATTATTCTGATGTTCATCCCCATGCACACCTGCTACTGTTGTTTGGATGGTCACTGGTAGGCATGTCCGTTTTTCCCATGGGGTGTGTTCTGGTTGAGATGTCAGTGGTATTGTTACCTCTGGTAGATCCGATACCTGTCTACGTAGACGCTTGGCCTGGTGTATGAAGCTGCTTCTTTTAAGCCGTCCTTGTGATAGATTCTGGAATCTCTCCTTCATTGGGTGACTATGGTGGGAAAGAAACTTTTCTCCATGAATTATAATTTTAGTATCTCTACGCTCTTTCAATGACTGCATCCCTTCGATATTCTGCATTTCTATGATTGGTGTGGATCTCATTGCGCCTGTAATGATTCTAAGTGCTTGGTTCTGTACTCTATCTAGGTTTTGTAGTGTAGTGTTTGATGATGAACTCCATGCTGTAGAACCATATTCCAAGTGTGGTCGAATGGCTTGTTGGTATACATTTTTTAGAATTCTTTCATTAGCTCCCCAAGTTGTCCCACTCAGTTTTCTTAGTATAGCTATCTTCCTTCTAGCCTTTGTTTCTGCTTTGCTGATATGATGTTTCCATGTCATTTTGGCATCAAATGTTACACCAAGATAAGTGGGTTGGTCATCTACCTTTAAGATAGTTTTATTTACATAGATGTTTCCTGCTCTTTGTTTTGGTGAAAGTGTAAAAAGGGTTGTTGCTGACTTCTCTATATTGATACTTACACACCATTTGTCAGCCCAATTAGTCAAAATGTCCATGGCTCTCTGAAGCATTTTTGTGGTAACCATGGCGCTCTCATGTGTGCACCACAGAACCAAGTCATCTGCATATAGTGCTGCCTTAGTTCCACAGGGTATTTCTTCAATTAGATCATTGATAAATATGAGAAAAAGAGTGGGTGATAGAACTCCTCCTTGAGGCACTCCATGGCGTAGTAATACTTTCCTACTTTTTTTGCCATTTACTTGTACTCTGGCTCTTCTATTGTGAAGAAAGGCTTTCGTCCATCTATACATATTTCCACATATCTTGTAGTTTCTCATTTTTTGAAGCAATCCTTCTTTCCATACTTTATCAAAGGCCTTCTGTAGATCAATCCATGCCACTAAAACTGATTTTTTGTCTTGGAAAGCATCCTCAATTTCCTGTGAGAGGTATGTGGTTTGATCCTCTGTGGAGTAGCATTGCCTGAAACCTGCCTGCTGTGGTGCAAGGAATTTTCTACTTTCCAGGTGAAATTTTAGTCTTAGGTTTATGATGCGCTCCATTGTTTTGCACAGGCAACTTGTAAGACTAATTGGTCTGTAGCTAGTTGGTGTTGTTCCATCTTTTCCAGGTTTAAGCAAAGGGACCATAATTGATTCTCTCCAGATTTGTGGTATTTTCCCAGTAGTCCAGCTAATATTTAGGATGTCCAATAGTTTCCTTCTGGCTGTTGTTCCTAGATTCTTTATCATTTCATTTGATATTTCATCAATTCCTGGGGACTTATTTAGCTTTAGTTTAGAGACTGCTAATTCTAATTCACTATATGTGAACAATGTATCCATAATTTCATCTGCACTGTTTTCATCACTGATGCTAGTCTGAGCATGTTCCAATTTACTTTTTTGGTCGCTCCGCACTGTATGCTGTTTCTCTGGACTAATTTCAATATTGCAGTCTTGAGCAAATATCCTAGCGAAATTATCTACTGCTTGCTTTCCTGTAATCATTTTGCCATTTTGTACGAGTGTTATGTTTGTGCTTCTTCCTGTTCCCTCATCATTTAGTTGTTTGACCAGTTTCCACAGTTTTCTTCCATCCTTTTCAAAATTTAAGGATTCTGTTTTCTCTTTCCAGCTCTTTCTTCTAGCTTCTAGTTTGGCTCTTTGGAATTTGGCTTTTGCGTGTTGATGTTTGTTGTGATGTTCCTGGCTTGGGTTATTTTCCACTTCCGTCCGTGCTTTTTCTAATTCCTCTTGCAGCAGTTCTAGTTGTTCACTCCAGTATGGCTTGTATTGTTTGCGTGCTCCTCTTGGTATTGCTTCCTTGGCAGCTTGATGAATACATTTATTGAACTCTTTGACTATGGCGTTTATGTCTTTTCCTTCCATGTCTATTTGTCCAGCTAAAACACTACTGCGGTGTTTAAATAGTCCCCAATTTGCTTTTTTATAATTCCATCTTGGAAGGCTACATGCATTTCCTGTGAGTTCATTTTTAATACTAAGGAGGACTGGTCGATGGTCGCTACCTCCAAGTTGCTTCCCCACTGTTCTATTGATTTCCCAGTTTAGGTCTGCTGAGTACAATGCCAAGTCTGGCGTGGAAGTGGTTTGCCATGCTCTTGAGTAGTATGTTGGAGGATCTTTTGGCTTATTAAGCAATAGAAGACATTTATCGTCTTGCCAGCTTTCAAGTTCTTCTCCTCTTTTATCCATGTGGTCATAACCCCAGCTTTGTGAGTGACTATTAAAATCTCCACATACTATCAGTCTTCCTCTGTACGGTATTGTGTCCAGGGAAAGGGACTGGTCATTTGGACAATAATAATTTAATAGGTTGAAGTCTGTGTTCTTGGTCTTTAGTTGAAGGACCTGATATTCTGCTCCTTCCATGTATAGCTCAGTTTGATGTGCGCTGATATTATTTTTGACTAGAGTTAGTATACCTCCTTTTCTTCTGTCTACTCGATCAGCTCTAAAGCACTGATAACCTGCAATTGTAAAGGCTACATCTTTGCTGAGGTGTGTCTCTTGTATGCAACAAATGCTGACCTGTTCCTTGTGAAGGGTGTTTTCTAATTCTAATTTCTTGCTAAAGCCATCTTTTTTGCTATTTACACCCTCAGCATTCCAGTGCATTATTGTAAGTGATGTCTCATTGGTTGGTAATATTTGTTGGTCAGTGATATTACTCTTGTGCCTCCTGGCTCCACAAGGCAATCGAAGAGGACCTCCAGTCGTATGGGGTGGGCCCTTTCGAGGTATAGGGCCCGGTGCTACTCCTGCCTGGTGAGTCGTCACAGGGTTAGCACCATAACGGGGTAATGCAGATATAGACATTCATGTGCGATAATGCATGACATTCTGATTGTTGCGGTGCGCCTTCTGGCCAAATGTCGCTGACTTCAGCACCTTTACTTGCTAGGCAAGACTGTGGTCCTGCCCGAATGTGGGAGGGCCCGGCCAGTCTTAGTTTCCAGCCTCTGCTGGCTGGACTAAGCCCCATCTCCACGTCAAGGAGCTGGCCTCGATGGGGGGTCTGAAGACAACTGATGCATTAATCTAGTGGTGTACATGGTTTTCTGCTCTACACTTCTTCTCATCCTCCTGCTTGTCGCAACTCTCTTCCATTCTCTGTTTCTTTGCCATCGTTGCTTATGTAGCGATGATGATGACTTTCTTGATAAATCCTCTGAGATGATTGATTTCGTAGTCGTTTGTTTCCTGACAGTGTCCTTTCATTGGCATGGCTTCATGCCCGTAATTTTGTTATCTGGACTTGATACCCTGATTAATACTCAGGGTACTTCATCCTCCTCTGATAGAGTTAAACTTGTCCTTACTTTTCATCCCCATAACTCTACTGTCCGTCGAATCGTGTTCAAGCATCATTCCCTTCTCCAGTTTGATTCTGAAACTTGTGCTGCTATCCAGGAGTTTCCTTTGGTTGCCTACATACTTGAGAAAAATCCTAATGACATCTTGGTCCACAGTCACCTCATATCTTAGTCCCTGCTCACTTTGGCACTTTGTTGCAAGCGCAGTCGTTGCTACACATGCCCCTATGTAGTTCAGATCTGCTGTTTCATTTCCTAAGGCCACTTTCATTATCGATGAGGCCTATACATGTGAATCCCGTAATGTCATTTACATTATCATATATAAGCGTTGTGACAAGATGTAGGCCTATATAGGTGAAACGGGCTTATGATTTGTAGGAATCTTCATACCATAAAACACTCATGTCTTCATTCATATAAATGGTGATGGTCATCATGGGGCCTTCGATATCTAGACCACTGCCCTCAGATCCTGCACTACGAATGACAGATCTAAGAATGCTCTATTTAATTTTGAGTTTGGTACCCTCAAGCCTTTTGGACTTAACTCTGAAAATTCTTTTGTTTAAATTTGTGATGGTGTGGTCCTTATTGTATTGCTGTCCATGTTGTATTGGGTAATAATTTGTTACATCTGTTATCATATCCCATCCCATTTTCAACAAAACTCGCTTCTAACTACGTTTCCACACATATCATTGTCACCTTAAACTCCGTATTGTTTACATGTCATTAGTGTATCTAGTACCTCTGTGGTGGTGATATTGTTATTACTGTTTTCATTGTTTTTCACTGTTTTATATATTCCTGAGAAAGACCTAACGGTTAGAAACGTTGAAAATGTCTTGTGTATTGTAATTTGTATGTTTTCGTGTTTACACCCCATAACTCCTTAGTTTTAGTGATAGTCTGTCTGTTGTGTTCAAGTGAAACATAAAAAACCTGTGTTCTTCTTTTTCTTCAGCGATCATCAAACCTGTGTTCAATGCAAGTACTATTGTTGTTATAGCAGTATTACCTTATATTGATTAAGTCTTACCATTGCAGCATACATAACTTTTTAAAATTTCTTTTAGCAGCAGCAAGGCAGCAACCTTCAATTCCAGTCATATCTAATGTTGTATCTCTGGCAGTGCAACAAGGAGGTGAGTTCTGTTTGTTCAATCCGATTTTGGTCCAATGTGATACAGATTGCAGATTTTGGTCCAATGTGATACAGATTGCAGATTTTGAAAATGCAACAATTGTAAAGCTATGTCCTATACAACAACAACAAAAAAGAAACAAAACAAAATCTTAAACAAAGAGCAAGTAAATTTGTGCTGCTTGCCAAGAAACCCATCTCAACAAGGATGTAGCTTTCAAAACAAGAGGTTTCCAATGCTATCGATCAGACAGAAAAGACAGGCTACAAGGTGGAATCCTGACACTGCTTAAGAACAATATAGTGCACAGATGTTAGAAACATATATGGAGTGAGTGGAATATCAGATACTCCATCTCAGGACAGAAAGTAAAGAATTCCGCCTCCCCAATTACTGTTGTTCGAATGACCGCCCATTAGCACTAGACACAATCTCAATGCAAGGAGAACTTGTGTGAGGAGACTTCAGTAGCCACTCACAGAGTTGGGGCTATGATCACATGGACAGGAGAGGTGAGAAACTAGAAAACTGCCAGGATGAACATGAACTTATCTTGATAAAACTAGCCAATTGACCCCCTAACCTTCTACTTCAGATCATGGCATACTACCTCTACACCAGACATGACATTCCACTCACCAAATTTGGAGGGAAACATCAACCGTGTTGTTAGACAACAGTTTAGAGGCAGAGACCATCGACCAGTCTTTCTGACTGTAGATAGTGAATATATTAAAGATAGCAGCACTCTCTCTAGGTGGAACTACAAGATGACAAATTGGACAATGTGTCGACACTACACCAGTGTACTATGTAGAGACCTACATGCAGACAAAGACATCAGTAAGGTAGTCAATGAATTCTATAGTTGTATATTACAGGCAGCTTGTAAAACCACCCATAAAGGAGCAGGCACTACAAACCTCATAGGAGTAGTGGGCTAGAAATACTGCAAAATTAAGTGGAAACAACTCTATAGCAGTCAGAAACAAAACCATGTCAAGAGCACCACAATAAATATTAACAAGCTAAGGCCAAATTTCAGAGAGCCAAGCTACAAGTCAGGCAGATAAAACAGAATCGCTGAATCTTGAGAGGGATACCAGGAAACTGTGGAAGTTGGTAAAACAACTAAATGATGAAGGTTCTAGGAGAAATCAAAAGGTCACATTATAAAAAAATATGGAAACATCCTCATGGGAAAACAGGCAGCTGAGTATTTTGCAGACTCATTTACTGAAGACAACAGCATCAAAATTAGCACAGAGAAACAAGAGAAGATTTGTTAGAAGCATGAAAACATTGAACAAGAAGGAACCATATTTGATGTCATGGAGGTGCCAACCACACTGCAAAACTATGGAGCATATCATCTACAGGTTGCACTGGTACATTGAGAGTAAAAATCTTCTTGTATCACAGCAAGCAGGCTTCAGGCAATGCTACTCTACTGAAGATCAGGCAATTTACCTTTCTCAAGAGATAGAGATTGCATTTCAAGATCAGAAACTGGTTCTACCAGCCTGGATAATTAAAAATAACTACTGACTGTTTCCAAGAGTACTTTGCCCTACTTATACCACATTAATACGCTTATTCTTCTTGTACAAAAATCGAATATAATAGTGTTAAATCTGTCATTGTTTAGTGTAAAATCTGCCATTGTCTAGTGTAAAATCTGCCATCAATAGTTTAGTGTAAAATCTGCCATTGTCTAGTGTTAAATCTGGCATTGTCTAGTGTTAAATCTGCCATTGTCGAATGCTAAATTTACTGTAGTCTAGTGTTAAATCTGCCATTGTTTAATTTTAAATCTACTAATCGATAACACTGGTCAACATTGAAATCAATACTGACTTAAAAAGGCCCTAATCTTTAGTAACTTTGTGTTCTAAAAATGAATATAACCATACAAAAATGTATTGGCTCTCTGTTTTGAAAATATTCCATGCAACTCAATTTCTATGTTTCACTATGTAAATTTATCCAGTACGACTGCAACAAAATCATTAATAAGCCTAAATGATGTAATATATATTGCATCACATTGCATAATACAATCATGAACACATCATTCAGAGTTGATTACATCATTTTCTGATGCAATGCAGTACTACTACCAGGCGGCTGCTGAAGTAAGCTGATGTCAGCAGGTATATTATATAAATCCCAGTCGGAAAGGTAGAACATTAAAAAATTTCAGACTTTGTGCGAGACAGTTTAAGCTGCTGTTACATAAAACTTATTTTATCCATTTACGTACAATACAGAACAGTGATTCCTCAGTTAATTTCGTGGACAATTTCTGTTATACTATGGGGAAGAGACATTTGCCAAACTGAAAATAAGTCTAAGTTCTTAAGTGAAGAAGGCATATTATCATTACTAATTTACTAATCAACTTATTAATTCTGAATGCTTTCTGTTTGTATCTTTGAATAGAGAGCCAGGATACCCCAGCCCCAGCACAACCAAGCTTGCCACCTCCACCTTCACCACAAGTAGCTCCTCCAGCACCACCACCGCAGTTGGCATCAACACCCAGCACGCAACCGGCGGTGTGTACTATTATTCATTTCTCATTATATGCTCATCATCTGCAGTTATGCAATAAATCAACTTGTATAATAGAAGTAGTAATCCCTATAGCTGTGAACAGGTTGTCTTGATAGCACAGTATGTCTGACATAAGTACATGTTGCGGTCAGTGAGTAACCAAGCTGCTGTTACTGAAGCTACTGAAGTATCATGTACTTGCACCATCAAAGGAATGTGTGTGTTGGGTGGGGTGGGATGTATGGATGCATGTGTTGTTGTTCGTCCATCACAAGTGATGATGACCATTTGTTACATCCACTTTTGAAAATTCAATTAAGAGTTAGTCATTGATTGAGTTCGTTATGTCAATGAGCCCTATTCGAGCTGTAAATGTCCTTGGACAGTTTGGACATGGAATGATGACTGTAGACGGATCTTGGTCTATCCGTGACTTTCTAACTGCTCTCTGCTGTTGAGCTGCTGCATTTCTCATCTTTTCACAAGATGATGCGCTCTTTTTGACTGTAGAATGCCATGTAGATCTATTTTGTGCGAGTTTTTCCCTTGTATCGTGGTCTATTTCAAAGGCTTTCAGTGAGTTCTTTAACGAGTCCTTGTAGCGCTTCTTTTGGCCACCTTGAGATCTTCTCCAGCACACCATAGTGAAGTATCTTTGGCAGACGATGGTCTGTCAAAAGTAAGAAATTAAGACAAGGCATGCACTGACACTGATGATTTCTTTCACAGGTGACAGTTTCTCAGCTTATCCCCAACTTTCCTCAGTCGCCTTCTACAACAGGACAGTGAAAGAAAGCATTGGAACTATTCTTTGCACCTGGATTTAGAAGTCCATGCCTAGTTTGCCACACAGTTGTAGAAATGTGGATACAACTAATCTCTAATCCAACTTAATTTAGGAGAACCAGTATTCATACAAATAATCAAGAATAACTAGTATTCCAGAGCATTACATTGATATACTGCCCTGGTCATGCTGGGGTCAGAGGAAATGAAAGAACCAACTTATTGGCAGGCAATGTGGTGATAGACGGTACAATGCTGAGAAGAGATAAAGCAGGCTTGATCAAGGCAGTCATAAATTCACTTCAAGATGAAGTCAGTAAGGCAGAGAAAGTACACATCCAGAGAATGTTAGAAATGGGAGTATCTAGAGGGGAGGGTAGGAAAAGTAAGTCTTTTGGAAGACCCCCAAAGATCATGCAATTAATACCTGACCAGGACTCTGAGTCTACATACACTGAGATGGCTGCTGGAACGGAGAGCTTATGGGAATGTCCCACATGATGTGAAGCCAGTTTCTAATCAAGAATCAAGAGAATCCAAAAAATAAATATTTAGGAATCACAGATAAAAAAAATGGACACACCAAAATTGAAATGGACATTTTTTAACATATTGAACTTGGTTCTTCAGTTATTAATCTTTATATGCCTCAAATGTGAGCATGGATGGAAATGTGAGAAATGTGAGCTTGAATGGGAATGTGACACTGGGAATGTGACAAATGTGAGCATGAACGGAAATGTGACACAGGGAATGTGATAAATGTAAGCAGGAATGAAAATGTGAGCATGAACGGAAATGTGACACTGGGAATGTGACAAATGTGAGCATGAACGAAAATGTGACACTGGGAATATGACATGTGAGCATGAACAGATATGTGACACTGGGAACGTGACAAATATGAGCATGAACGAAAATGTGACACTGGGAATGTGAGAAATTTGATCATGAACAGAAATGGGTAAGTTCAAATCTTACCAATACTAAAAATAACATACTAACAACAGACCATAAGGACAGATGGCATTCATAATTAAATTCAATTTCTTCATCTTCTGCATTCGTTCTCAAACTCCTCTAGATTTGCAGGATGGAGTCCAGAGAACAGAATGTGTTGTAATGGTTTACAGCTTTGCTGTGATATCTGAACTCTTTCTACATGATACTTCAGACTTCAGAATGGCTTCTGTGTTTTGATGACCCTATATAGATAGGGCAGCCAACTCCACCTTATAACCACTTTAGTTGCATCATTCTTCTTCCTCTTCTGCGTTCGTTCTCAAACTCCTGCAGATTATCAGGATGTAGTCCGGAGAACGAAATGCGTTGTCATGGTTTACAGCATTGCTGCGATATTTGCGCCTTTCGGCCTGACACATCCGACTTCAGCATGGCTTTGGGTCACTGACCCTATATGGGATTGGACAGCAAACTCCATCGCATAACCTCCTTAGTCGCCTTTTACGACATGCGTGGAAGGTAAACAGTGTTTCTATTCTTTGCTCCCTTTCGGGCCCTGACAACACATGGGCGAGTTGCATCATATTACATGAATGGAAGGAAAACAGTGTTGCCATTATATGCTTCCCTTTTGGCCCTGGCAACACACCCGTGATTAAATAAAACAGCGACACAACGCATTTCCATTTTCTAAACAACATCCTGCTGGAAATCTAGTTGGACTATTGTCCTGCTACAAGAGAGATCCAGTGGGAGTTTGAGAGTGAACCCTGAAGAAGAATGCTAGATATGCTTTACAAACAAATTATGTATTGCAGAAGTATTGTGCAGTAACATTTGAACAAGCGCATTAATACATGGTTCCCTCCATACCTAACAGACAGGTAACACAGTGCCAAGTGCAGATGGCAAGCATCAGATTCTCATTCAAACAGCTCCTCCAAAGTATGGGAAGAACAAGTCTGCTCAGTGCCGACCAGTCACACAGACAAAATCAACATCGTGCAAACCTCATTCACAAACTGTAGAGACACAGACAGGTAAAGTATCAATTGTTTATAAGTGTTGCTGGAGCCCAAATGGGATAAAGAATAGCAAAAACTGTAACTTGCCACACGTAATGTGGATGAGGTTTGAGGGAGTTTACTGTCCCATTCCATAGCTCAATGTGGATCAAAGGCCATGATGAAGTCGGATATGTTGGGCCGAAAGGCACATATATTGCAGCCAAGTTGTAAATCATGATTCAGCTCATTTTTTGTTTGTTTTGGAATGTGTCCTGCTAGCTAGCAAGAGTTTGAGAATGGGAATCCAGAAGAAATTGATTACACTGACTGATGGTAAAGTTGGGAAGATCGTGTACTGATAGATCTATTTTTATATCTTGGTTCTGAACTAATGTTATTGAACTGCAGGAAGTAGCATAGATGTCCAGTTCTGAACTAATGCCATTGAACTCCAGGCAGTCATATAGATGTCCAGTTCTGAATTAATGGCATTTCGCCTGTGTGTTGCCATGACCCGAAAGGGGAGCAAAGAATAAAAACACTGTTTACCTTCCATGCATGTCGTAAAAGGCGACTAAGGAGGTTATGGGATGGAGTTGGCTGTCCCATCCCATATAGGGTCAGTGCCCCAAATCCATGCTGAAGTCGGATGTGTTAGGCCGAAAGGCGCAAATATTGCAGCAATGCTGTAAACCATGACACAACGCATTCCGTTCTCCGGACTACATCCTGCTAATCTGCAGGAGTGAGAATAAACGCAGAAGAAAAAGAAGAAGAACTAATGCCATTGAACTCCAGGCAGTCGCATAGATGCCCAGTTCTGAACTAATGTCATTGAATTCCAGGAAGTCACATAGATGCCCAGTTCTGAACTAATGTCATTGAATTCCAGGAAGTCGCATAGCTGCCCAGACTCCTACAGTAAATGTTGAAGAATATGCATGGTGATTAATGAAATGACAGCAGAAATAGAATAGGCCTAGGCATTTAGCTGCATCATATCCATAATTAATTTGAAATGTAGTGCTACAGAAAGATTCTATGAATATCATGGACAGAAATGAAAGAATATGATTTTGAAATTACTGAAACTAAATCAAGGATGGCTTCTAAATACCATCATAAGAAGGAAGCTGCAGTTTGGACACTTAAATCAACATGATGGTATCGAAATGCTGATTCTAGAGGATAGAGTGCCGGGCAAGAGAAGAAGAGGAAGACAAAGAAGGCGATGGACCAGCAACATCAAAATTGTATGCATGTCTCTGGCCAATGCGGGTCTGCTTACCTGGAACAGAGAGGCATTCAGAGTATCCACAACGAAGACAACATTCTGGAAAGAATATGTCACTTGATGTAGTTCTTAAGTACAGACTTCAAGTTATTAGGTTATCAGCATCAAAAATTCTAGCTCAGCCAGTGAGCAGCTATATGTGTATCTTAGGTACAGAATTCAGGTTACCAGCACCAAAATGTCAAGCTCAGTGTTTATAAAATTAAGAAAATTTACTGGAACAAAATTATTAAATGCATTTTGTCTGTGTGTCCAGTTATACAGTTTATATTTTCAGATGAAGTTGCACCAAAATGCATCATGATACCTATCCCTGTGCCCATCTACATACCCATGCCATCTGTTATGTTCACTGCACCAACTCCAAAACTTGTACCATTTCCCATTCCCATACCTGTGCCCATTTTCATTCCGACAACCAGGAAGTCTATCAATGGAATCTCCAAAACAATACAGGTAGGTTTACTGTTCTACTTTCGTTTGCCTTTTTATGTGGCTGTATCTGTTGTTTTGCCCATGTTATAAAGTAGACATATTACAGCTCTTATCTATATATCTATCTGTACTCCCGTCATGGTCCTATGGTTACTTCATTGAATGCTTCAGCATACAGACCTCCAGCGACTCTTATCTTTAACGATGCGAAAGAGTGAGGAAAAAAAAATATTGTCTTGTCCAGTCCTTGATGTTGTCTGCTATGCTTCTGTTTGTTCTCTTATGCTTCTTCTACCTTTGATTATCCATGGCAATATTTCGGTGGGTGAAAGGTTTAGCTGGTGATGCCCATCACCTCTCCACTTTATCGTTATGTGATTATATAGATGCACTTTCTTTTGTGGAAAAATACAGTCCTGTAATGTTTTGCTTCCATGGGCACTACTCTCATGCTTCCTGGCTCTCCAGAGCAATTAAGAAGCTAGTCGTCAGATCATCATCACACCTACTAGGGTGTTACTCTTGCAAAGAAAAGCAAGACTGATTACCTTCCGTGCATGCAGTAAGAGGCGACTAAGGAAGCTGTGGGCTTTCCTATTCCATATAGGGTCAAAGTTACCCAGAAGCTATGCTGAAGTCGGATGCGTCAGGCCGAAAGGCTGATATCGTAGCAAAGTTATCTGTGACACAAAACATTCCGTTTTCCAGACAGCATTCAGCTAATCTGCTGTAGTTTAAGAATGAATGAAGACACAGAAGATTCAGCTGTTTAAGGATGACTGCAATAAAAATCAAGACCTATCTTTTCTTTGATATTATCAGTCCAGTATTATCATTTTCTCTTGGTTGCTGTTTGTTTTGATCCATAAAAATTACAAGCAATAGAGCTCTTGTATCATTTTGTTTTATGGGGAGTGTTTCTCCAGAGCTTTATTCCATACACAAGGGTTTCCAACTCTCAGCAATATAAAATAATAACTGAAAAGGTTTAAAAGATGTAGAGGATTGACTTAATTGTACTCAGGTTACCCCATGTGTACGCCATCCCTCTCAATGAAGTGGCACGTCACCTGTTGAGAGTACCACACATAGCTCCATAACTTCAAGTGATAATCCCCAGGGATCTAAAAAAGAATCCACTTTATAAACACAATGACACGAACAGGTATTGAACCCACAACCTTTTGAACACAAAGGAAATGGCTTAACCACTACTCCTGGGAGACAGGGAGTATAAAATTGTATCAAAATGCAGTTGAGGATTTTACAAGAGTTCGGCTTTATATTTGCTTCTTTTTTTCCTCAGCATCCGTTCTCATCTTCATCATCGGTTAATTCTCAAACTCCCGCTGATCTCTCTTGTAGCAGAACAATGGTCCTACTAGAGTTACAGCAGGATGTAGTCCAAAGAATGGGAAATGCGCTGTGCTGCCGTTTTATTTGCGCCAATGACCCGATAGTGCACGAGTGAGGGTTGTCTTTTCAGGTACATCATATGCTCATTCTTCTGCGTTTGTTCTCAGACCCCTGCAAATTAACAGAATCTAGAGGTGCAAAGGGTACCGCATTTCTCGGTGGACCCAGAGTTAGATAACCAAGATCCCAAAACTACCTCCTCGGGGTGCACTCTGGAAACAGAAGTACACGGCTCATGCTGCTTCTGGCAAGCACTTTTCAGATTGTGCCTGGGAATGTGGAGGCAGCAGACAGAATGAGATTTGACTGCATAGACACGCGATATCTCCAACACCTCTATTCCAACACATACAGCGTCATTGTCACCACACAGTTCGAGAGTCCGAGCATTTGAGGGGCAGTCAATGCAATTGACACGAAACGGCCAGTTGCATAGAGAGAATAGAAAAGATTACATACTGAGTACAATACTAGAGGGCAGCGCAATATGCACATAGAAAGGGACATTGTTTCAAGAAAATCGAAACTAAAAGTTCTGTTAGCTTGAGACAAGCTTCTAGCTAGCGTTGCTTCTTACGGGAAAAGACCCAATCGTGGGATCTCTGTCAAGAAGGTAGACTGGGTTCAGTACCCAGTGGGCTGAAGCACAAATGGGACAAATTTGTTCAGCTCGAGAACACACTTCAAAATTAAAGGCATAGCAAAAACAGATGTGCTCTGCCTCAGTTGTCGTGGCCATATAGCCAGCGAGGTTCAGATAACCCACACTTCTAATGTAGAGCTAGTGGTACAACGTACTTCACTCTCCCAGGTGGAAATCACACAATTTTTCTTGGTAGTTATCAGAAAGCAAATGCAGAAGAAGAAGAGAAGAAGAACAGAATCTAGTCCACAACGAAATGTGTTGTGTCATGGATTACAGCTTTGCTGCGATATCCGTTCCTTTCAGCCTGACACATTCAACTTCAGTGTGGTCTCTGTGTGATTTTGACCCTATATGGGATTGGACAGCCAACTCCATCCAATAATCTCCACTTGATATGCATGACAAGTAAGCAGTTGGGTCATTGGTGAGATATACAGTGTATCGAAAGAAGTGTAGGTGGAAATGAATTTTACATGTTAGAGCATGAGATATTGCCTGTGTGTTGTTGTGGTCCGAAAGGGGAGCAAACAATAGTAACATTATTTACCTTCCATGCATGCTGTAACAGGTCAAAGTGACCCAGAAGCCATGCTGCAGTCAGATGTGTTAGGCTAAAAGGCGCATACATCGCAGCAAAGCTGTAAACCATGACACAACAGTTTCGATTCTGTGGACTAGATTCTATTAATATACATGAGTTTGTGAAACAAGTGAGGCATATATGATGTGAAATAACTGAAATGAAGGTTGTTTAGAGCAGAGATGTGGATAGTCCTGTATCCCTATGCTACTGGTGCCCAATAGGAAGCAAAGAATAGCAACACTTTTACCTGCCATGCATGTCGTAAGAGGAGTTTAGAAAGTTTTGTACAATGGAATTGGCTGTCCCATCCTATAGAGGTTCAAAGAGACCCATAGGCCACACTGAAGTCAAATGGGTCAGGCTGAGAATGTGTAGATATCGCATCTAATCTGTAAACCACAGCACAACATATTCCGTTCTCTAGACTAGATTCTGTTTATCAGAAGTTTCAGAATGAACAGATAAGAAGATAGTCCCTTGTGATACATCATGCAAATGTTAAATGTAAGTCAAATGATTTATTGTTCAGAAGTATTGTGTGTTCTAATTGTTCTTTGTCTCTTCCAGGAAATTGTGGAACGGATGCCTGCAGATCCTCTTGAGGCAGAACTTTTGATGATGGCGGAGGCTGTTGCAGGTGACAAGAGACCAGGGGACAGCGACACCGACTCTGAGGCTGATAATGGGGCAGATGAATTTGGTGCTCCTGGTAAGAAATTGCTTTGATAGACAGCATGGATAGTGAAAAAGCGCAACAAATAGACCAAGGATGTTAGTAGAAGTAAAAATTTTTCTGGTACTATCTTGGCAAACCATAGTACTATTTTGGTACTACCATCCAACTTTTTATAAAATTTGTGCGGATCTGAAATTTGTGATATCACTGACTACCGGCTGATTCTTAAATACAAAATGGCTTACATAGTTGCCTACATATTACTGTACTTTTATCAATAAAATTATGTTTATTTCAATGTATGATTGTATGTATGTATGATGTTTTGCTTCATTCATGAGCTATTTTCGATTATCCGAATCAACCTGATCCCCAATTAATTCGGATAATCAGATTTCTACTGTAGTTTTGCACTTTGCAAAAAAAAAAGGTAGACGTTTTCTGGGATTCTGGGGTAGAACCGTTTTTCTCCCCAATATACTTTCCTATTTTGATAATTTTGTTATGTCATATTTTAATAATGTTTACTTCATATAGTCTTGACATACATATTTTGTTCCTTATAGATAATATTTGTTAAGAAAAATATTTTGAAATGAAATATATTTCAGGCACAACAAGAATTGAGTCAGATGACAGATTCTGAACACATAGGTTGCTATGTTAAATAAGACTGAGGAAGGTTTACTGTAGGATAGCTGGCTGAAACAGCAGGCTAAAAAAATGTTTATTTTAAAGCTATTTATCATCAGTTTACTCCTGTTTACTTTCTACATAATCTCTGAGAGAGTTGAGTTTCAATGATTCTTTATGTGGACACCATTATGAATATGTTGTTCATCCATCACACGTGATGATGACCATTTGTTACATCCAAGTGAGGGGGAGGGGGAGAGAGCACTTTGGTATATTACTGTTAGGTATAGTGGATCATCATCAAGTGCCGTGCCGAATGGCGTTGGTGATCATATTTCTCCATGTACATCGATCTCTCATATATGTCATCATCTCTGTTGGTGTCGTCAATCGAAGCCATTTAGTCAAACTGTCCAATATCTTTTCTCTGGTCTTCCCATTGATATTTTCCCTTCTATCTTTCCTGTTGTTACTATATTTTCAATGCCTCCTCTTCTCATTATGTGCCCAATAAATGTTGACTATCTTTTTCTTATATTATCAATAATGCATCTTTTCACATCCATCCTCCTAAGACATTCTTCATCAATAATCTTTGCTGTCCAAGGAATGCGTAACATTCTTCGAATAAACCACATTTCCGCTGCCTCCAATGATTTTTGTGATGTCTTATTTATTGTCCATGCTTCACTTCCATAGAGTAGCACTGGTTCATTGTAGCATTTGAGGACACCTTTAGTGGATACTTGTGCTTAATGTTTACTCAAAGCACAAAAAGTGTTTCAACTGGGTTTCCGTTAATGACCAGAATGCTCTAAATTGATATAAATATGTAATATATAACATGTATCTCAGGTCTCTGAAATAAATATGCGTAGCATTGTTTTGCTTCTGTTCAATCAATCAAGTGTCATGCCGAGTGGCGTAGGCGATCATGTTTCTCCAGGACTCTCTGTCTCTTGTGTTGTCAATAAGCTCGGTTGGTGAACTTCTACCATGCCACAATACTAGTCCATCTAGCAACTTTTCTCTTTGTCGTCCCCTATCTCTTCTCCCCTTGATCTTTCCAGTGGTTATAAAGTGTTCAAATTGTGTTCTTCTAGCACATGCCCTAGAAACGTTAACTGTCTGCCCCTAATGTTTGATATGATTGATTTTTAACGTCAGCATAAGTGAGAACCGCTACATTAGTTTTCTTAGCTGTCACTGTATTTTCATCATTCTTCTCAGAAACCACATCTCTGTAGCCTCTAATTCAATTTTAATTTTTTTTTTTACAGTCCATGCTTCACATCCATAAAAAAAGAAATGGTTTGATATCATCTCAGCGTTCAAATTTGACTTCCATTGCACAAAATGGTTATAATTTTTTTAATGCTGATTCGGCATGTGCATCTCACTTGAGCATCTACCTTCTGATGTTACAGAGTGCCAAGATATTTCACTTTTTTTGCTGTTACATGACTTAATTGATGACATCCATAAGGAAAATATTGTAATTTGTGTTTTCTTGTTTGCACATCATAATCCCTTATTTTAGTGATAGTCCATCGTGTCTAAGTGGAACATTCTAAAAACCTGTTTTACGTAAGTACGACATTCATAACAAGAAGATGCAAAAATATGAAACCTATATGTTATTTTATTCATGCATCACATTAAACTCCTGAAACAGCTCATATGAATATGTAATATGTTCTCTGTCTTACAGTAGAAGAGGTAGTCATTAGACCAATCCCCAAGGAGGATGAGACAGTTATGTTGAGGAAGCAGGATAGACAAGGAGAAGAAGACATGATTCAGATGGCACTCAGAATGGCAGAGGAAATGTCAGGTCCAATAGAAGATTTGGAGACATCTGTTGAACCAGTAGCCGTTAGCAATGGTAACTCTTAACTAATCTGTGCTTGTAGTTAACTCTATATTATATTGTGTTTTTTTTTATACTACAAGAGAATTGTGCCAAGAATTTTCTTATGAATGTGTTGAAGGCTTTCAAAATGAAGTGCCGTAGAAGAGTTCAGAGAATACTAAGGACCGCAAGAAAGACCAACTAAGACATGCTAAGAAAAATCAACGTTCAAGAAGGCTGGCTTTTGAACACCACATTAAGAAGGAAGTTAGGTTTTTTTCAAACATTTGAAGAGACACAATGGCATAGAAAGAGTGTTGTTAGAGAGAGCGATAGAAGACAGTAGAGGTAGAGGCCGACCAAGACGTTGTTGGACAAGAGACATTCAGGAATGCATGCAAATGTCGCTGGAGGAAGCAGGACAACCTGCCAGTGAGGATTTCAGGAGATAATAAGAAAGACTATGTTCTGGAAAGAATCCGTCACATGACATATGTCTTGGTCATTTTTGTGTTTCAAGAGTAGACACCCTGCAAAGCCAAATGTTTTTCGATGGATTTGTATGATATTCTGCATGTATTTAAATTTATAAAAAAATATTTATTCTAGAACAATTGTTTTAATAAAAGACTTATTTGCATTTTTACAAGATCTATTTTTCTTAATTAGTTTAACTTCCGTTAGTTTCCTAAAATGAAATATTCAGCATTGATACCATTTGAGTTTACTCATGCATTCAGTTTTTGGACACAATAGTGTACATATTTTTCTAATTTCCGTGTACACATGTATTGTGTACTATGAATACCTGAACCTAATACACTTATAATAGTCAGTCATCTATTTTTTATCAAGGAAAATCTTAAACAGTCTGAGGGATAATTGTCTGAACATATTCCATCTTCACAGTTAACTTTATGAACATATTCCATCTTCACAGTTAACTTTATGAACATGTTCCATCTTCACAGTTAACTTTATGAACATGTTCTATCTTCACAGTTAACTTTATGAACATGTTCCATCTTCACAGTTAGCAACCAAAAAAGATAATGCCAAAGAAAAGCTTGTAAGAAAGGAACACTTACCATGTGCCATTGGCTGAAATAAAATGACAGCACATCACATCTCTGGACTATATCCTCTGGAAATCTAATAGGAACATCCTTCTGCAAGAGAGAACTGATAGGAGTGTGAGAGAAAGTGACCGCTCAAATCAAATCAAAATTTGGACAAGGATGCTTTTATTGAGCAAAGAAGAGAAGGAAGAAATCAGCCAATCCATGACACAGAAGTTGATAGACCCCAAATATTGCCACAAAAATGAGACTTTATAATAAACGGCAAAAGATCAAGCAATGTTGACCGTATGTGACATTTAAATTAGTGAAAGAGACAATGTTGATGAACATGTTGCTCTGCATGTCTGGCCTGATATCTAGATTTCTATGAATATCAATGTTATCTAAACTTCTTCTTCAGCGTTCATTCTCAAATTCCCACCGGATATCTCTTCTAGCATGACGATGGTCCTACTAGGTTTCCAGCAGGATGTAGTCCAGAGAATGGAAATATGTTGTGTCGCTGTTTTATGTGCGCCAGTGGCCCGACACATCCATTTTCGGAAGGGGTTATCTATACTAAATCCTGCTGGAAACATAGAACCATTATCCGCTATAAGAGAGAGAGATCCAGCAGAAGTTTGAAAACAAATGATTTTTAAAAAATAAAAAATTTGCTATGTTTGTCACCCTATAGAAACACCTCCAACCCAAACTATTCAGTCGTACGAAAGTCAAATTGAAGAAGATTACACCCCACCACGACCTAATCAGAATCGTGTTGTCAAGAGAGCAAATCGAGGAAGACCACAAGCACCCAGAGCGAAGAGGCAGCGGACAGAACGATCATACAATGAAGATGATTCTGTACAACCTGAGCCTTCGGTACAACAACAGCAGTCTGTAAGTATTGACTATGCAATCACTTCTATGATTGATTATTGATCATGATTGAACACAGAGGGAGTATGAGACTATCATTGTTCATTTTGTCAGGCAGTGGAGTTTCACTTTCAAATCCTGATTGGTGTATCTTTACATTCTTTCTTAATTGGAAAGTTGTCCAGAAGTTGTGTGCAAGTCTCAGTTGACATTTTCTCTATATGGTTCTAGTCTGCTTCTTCTTGTGTTTGCTCTCAAACTCCCATAGATTAACATTATAGTCTATAGAACAGAGTGCATTGTGTCATGGTTTACAGCTTGGCAGTGATATCTGCACTTATCATCCAGATTAAAAAAACAACTGTCATACTGTATTTTTCCTGGTAGGGTGTATTCGAGTGGCTTGTGTGATAAAAATTGCATGCTCTTGCAGTCGACATGAGTTCAGGGTGAGATTTTTAAATTTACACTCAGACAGAAAAAAAAATCTAGTCCTTAGATCAAACTGTGGATGTCATGGGTGTGAAACAACACTCTAACCTCTCTGCCATGCTTGATAACTCATCAGTCTGATGACTTCTGGATAGCTTTGACATTCTATATAAATCAACCCTCGCCCCCAAAACTTTCTTAGTTGCCACTTATGACATATACGGTAAGTCGCAGTGTTGCTATTCTTTGTTTCATTTTTGGGCTTCAACAAGTGGCTGATAGTGGATGCCATGATATGGGCAGGCTTATGCTCTGGGGGTGACATTGCTTTTACTTTCATGTAACCCGAATTGTCAAGGCATGCCGAAATCGGATGTGCTAGGCCTACAAGGCGCATAACGGTGGCACAACATAATCACGCTCCCGGCGGAAATCGCACGGATATCCGTGATGGTTACAATGGAGCGAACGCAAAACAAACAAACAAACTTTCATGTAATTTTTTAGCATGCTGCTTATGAAAGGGTTGATTTATCAGCAGTCCAAGCGTGGTCATAAGCAGGCTTGTTGTTTGTCTGTGTTCGTTTCTCTGATAACCAACACAAGAATTTGTGTGATTTCCGCCGGGGAGCTTGAAGTACGTTATGCTACAGTTCAATTTGCACCATGTAGGCCTAGCACATCCATTTTTAGCATGACTTTAATTCGGGTTGGCTTTACAGCCTTCCTATCTGTTGTCAAATGGTGAATGTGTATCAATTCTATGCTGTGGTGGTTTATCACCCACTTTGCCTTTCGACTTTGCAGGCCAAAACATTTCATTGAGTAGTAGTCTCAGAGAAGGTGGTAATCAAGGATTTAGGCTTGGGTTGACTATACAAGCAAGTTTTTTTTATTGTTGTTTGAGAACCTCATGAATTGCGAGTGATTAGCTCTTACTTCCTATGTGCAGTGGGGTGGTTTTTCTGAGTTTATTTTCATACCCAGGAGACTTCAGCTTTCGGTTTAGTGCAGTGTCTATTGAAGGAGTCTTCTACTCAGAGAGGGTCTATAATTGTATAGATGACGGCATGTCATCTACTTAGGTTTTCTATTACATGGGTGATTTGTCTAGTGGGCCATTGGTGAGACCCGCAGATGCAACCACATGCGTACAAGCAGTCTTAATCACAGCAGAGATTGTGGAGTGGGGGTGCATGTAAACTTAACACACAACCTCCTTAGAGGCCTCTTACAACATGAATGGCAGGTGGTAGTGTTAGTATTTTCTCCTGTCTACATCTCAGTAATGACGCTTTCAAGAGAAAATTAAGGCCAAAAGAAACTTTACGTAGAACTATTACAGGAGAACATCGGTATCAGAAACAATGAAGATCTAAAGCAAATTGCAATGAAATGAGAGACATGGAAATCTATGACATCCGTCTTTGGCTCTAAAGGAATAACTAACTAAACTAACTAGCACCCGCTAACACAAGTGCAATGGTTTAAATTATTAATAGTTATAATATCACTTTATAATTTACATTACTCAGTAAGTATCAATGTCTTGGCTAGTGCGGAATTGGAACTCTAGAAACTCAACTCAAAATTCTGCTGAAGATGGATGTCTCAGGCCATTAGCGCAGGTAACACACCACTGGTTTTCTGTGGGTACACAATACACCTCTGGTTTTCTGGGTCACATCCTGCTGGAAATCTCGTGGGAGTTTGAGAATGAAGGACAAGAAAACCTTAAAGTTGTAAAATATTCGTAGTAAATATAGTCTAGAAATGAGTGTAGATAAAAAGTAAAATATTAGTAGTACGTCTCTACGTTCGCACTTTGATAACCACCACGAATAAATCATGTGATTTGCACTAGGGACGTGAAGTATGTTGTACTGCAAGTTCCACAGTCGAACTGTGTTATTTGCACCTTGGTTGGCTCATTCTGTGGCCTTGACATCTGAGGCCCAGTACATCTGATATCATACCTTTAATTTGAGTAGTGGGCTTCCCTAGCCTGTGACAGACTGCCTATCTGTCAACGGACTGCGAATGTCGTTGGGTGCTGACTCTTTGCAGAGACAAGTTAGTAGTAAATATGTTATAGAAATGAGTGTAGATAAAAGTAAGATATGGGTGGCTAGTTGCTGGGACCTGAAAGTGGTGCAAAGAGTAGTGATACTGTTACTTACCATGCACATCCTAAGAGGCGACTAAGGAGGTATTGGGGATAAAGTTGCGTGTCTCATCCCATAGATGGTCAAAGTAACCCATAAGTCGTGCTGAAATCTGATGTGTCAGACAAAAAGGTGCAGATATCACAGCTAAGCTGTAAACCATACACAGTGTATTCTGTTCTCCAGACTTCTTGCTAATCTGCAGTAGGTGCATGGATTCTTCAGCTATGGTCGTGTCTGTATATAGGGTGTTAGTGATAGAGGGATTTTGTGGTAGTAATAGATGTTTCTATAAATCTAGTAGTGCAGGGCAGTCAATAAGATGGTGTTTTACTGTTTCCTACTCTTGTCTGTTGCAGTGTTTGCAGTATGATGTATTGTCTGCAGTAATTCGTTGTAGTGTTTAAGTTATACATGTGTTGTTCGCAACCTAAATGTTGTGGTTTCAAGGGTAGACTAAAAATCCTATAGTTTCATTTAGGAGAATTCCTAGCACTTAAGGCAGCCCAAACTACAGCCTGTTCCGCACACAGATGATCTTTAGGTGAAGACTTTGTATAGGATACTAATGATCTTAAGGGGTTGAGAACACAATAATTCTTCATTCTCAGACTGCTGCAGATTAGATGTATTAGAGAGAACGGAATGAATAGTGGCATGGTTTATAGCTTGGCTGCAATATCTGTACATTCAGCCTAGCGCATCAGACTTCAGTGCGGCTTTTGGGTAACTTTGACCCACTATATGATAGGACAGGCAACCCAACCTGAATACCTTCCTAGTTGCGACATGTGGCTGGGGAGTGTTGCAATTCTTTTTTCCCCTTCCAGTCCTCAGCAACACATAGATGACACATCTGATAGTTGGTCAGATGGAGACTCTGCCGAAGACGGATGTGTCGGCACAAATAAAACAGCAACGCAACACATTTCCATTCTCTGGACTACATTCTATTGGAAATCTATTATTACTGTTGTTCTGCTATAAGAGAGAACCAGTGGAATTTGAGAATGTCCACTGAAGAGGAGGAAGAAAAAAAATGGAAGATCCCACAAAATTTACAATAGTTTCCGAATGATTGGATAGTGATAAATATCTTATGTCGTATTAATTTAATTTATTTAACCTGCGTGTTACCAGGGTCCTCAAAGAGTAGCAGCACTGATCCACCATGCATGTCATACAATGAGACTGTGGGCTGGGTTAGTATAAATAGTGGTTTCATTGGCCTGTACTGCTATCTGTTTAGTTATTTCCTTAAGTGGTCTTCCCATCATGCTTCGCTGCAAAAGTGACTAGATAACGCAAGACAGCATTAACTACTATTTTATATTTAAATATTAAATATATTAACAGATGGAGCCACCTCCTGACGCCAACTACCGTCTGAAGTTTACCTATGGCGTGAATGCATGGCGACATTGGATTATGAGTAAAAATGCTGCTATTGAAAAAGCCAAACAGATGACTGGAAGTCAAAGATTGAGGCCATTCACTACAGATATTCTGAAGTGCACCACTGATGAACTGAACTATACATTGTGCATGTTTATCAAAGAAGTGCGCAAACCAAACGGGGAAGTCTATTCACCAGACAGTATCTACTATCTTTGTTTAGGTAGGGTTATACATTTTTTATTTGTAATTTTTGTGTATGTACACATTTGTATGCGAATGTGATGATATATATATCATTTTAATAATTGTAATATAATTGACTGGATGGGCTGTAAAACAAAAACAAAGTTATGTTAGAAGCCGATACTTGTTTCCGATGGTCACAGATGGATTACTGTTATTCTAATGAGTTCCGGAGCACTCAGAAATATGTTTCAGACTTTCTATATTAGTTTTTTCATTCATAAATTTCATTTTCGTGTACCAAAACTGTGTGTAAAATTAACCATATTTTTTGTACCAAAACTGTGTGTAAAATTAACCATATTTTTTGTACCAAAACTGTGTGTAAAATTAACCATATTTTTTGTACCATAAATGTGTGTAAAATTAACCATATTTTCTTGTACCAAAAATGTGTGTAAAATTGCCCATATTTTTTTGTACCAAAAATGTGTGTGAAATTAGCCATATTTTCTTAAACGTCAAGAATTACCTTACACTTTTAGCAGAATATAATTGTATTAACCTTTAGGACCCTGTAGGCGCAATATTGCTACTGTAGTGTACGCTCCGGGGTGCCTGTGGTCGCAATATTGCTACCATATGATATCGCCCGATTCCCGAGTACGGAACTTCACAAACTTAAGCTCATGTGACGTAGAATTCCCGCCACACAAAGCTAGGAATACATCACAGTTTAAAGGTCAAATTCTTTTACACAGCATTGTATAGAAGGGAAAGCCGGCTGATTTTGTCAATGCATTTCTAGAAAAAAACAAACAAATAGGTTGTTGTTTGGTCCACTGCAAGTTAAAAGCCCAGACAGATCAAACGTTATTGGCTGTAGAGTGTGGAGAAACTTGTGGATGGTACAAACTAACATTTTTCAGCCCCTGGTGCATCAATGCAATTTTGCCGGAAACTAATCTGCAGGAATAATTCTAAAAATTCAATTACCTTACTATCCGAAGAAATATATTCAGATATTTTCTTAGACTTATATTTTCAACAAAAACCTAGCTGTATTTATTTTACACGTGTGTGCAAACATATTAGCAGGAGACCAACCTGATTCTAATTTACTTGATGAACTACGTAGAATATGCCCTCTTCCACTCCCATAGATTGTAATTTGACCCACTGATGAACCAATATTATTACAACTGTCGTAATTTATAGGCCTACTATAAATATTAATTTTCGCCTAGTCTCACTCGATACTTCTGAGTCTTTTTCCATATCATATTCAGAATAATCACCATCTAAGTCTAATTCATCGTCTTTCAAACACAAACTCAACTAGTTCAGCTGAACATAAACAAAAATCCAGATTTTTCAACATGTCGTTTTCAATTTAAAATACAAATATTATGAACGACACACTGTCTACACTTGTACACCCATTTTGTGAAGCAGCTATCCCACAATGCTTGCATAATGACATTGGTAGAATGCGTAAATTGATTTATTAATGATAATTAATTATGCGGTAAAAAGTAAAGTAACCCATAGCATTTATTAATGCCGTAGCGGTGTGAGATGTTAGTGATCTCACATTTCAGAGGCTCTGCAAATGAGGGCAGTAACCATCTCCTCTCCCTCGCGGTCTTTACTTCCCGGATTAATCCGGTACTCATTTAAGACTGGGTCTACCTGGGAGCCGTTGCGATCTGAAAAACATTTCCGCCTTAACTGGGGAATGAACCCAGGACCACTCATATGTGAAGCCAGTGCGCTAACCACTGCGCTATGCGGCTCCCCTATGTGGGATATGGGGTACGGTTTTGTGAAGTCGAAGTACAGAAAAATTGGTATCTCGGAGAAGCCATATTTTGTGTAAATCCCAGAATTTCAGGATCTCAGGTTCTAAGAGTCAAGAATGGACTAGTCTAAAAAGTAAAACTCCACCACCATAGAATTGGAACAAGAATGAGAAACTCATATTACATTGGAATTCTATCATCATTATGTGCCAGTTTGATTAATAAAATCATTAATCTACTTTCAACAGGTATCCAGCAATATTTGTATGAGAACTGTAGAATTGATAACATCTTCACAGACTCGTACTTTGAGAAGTTCACAGATTGCTTAAATGATATCTTGAAAACGCTGCGGCCTAAAGTTAACAGCCAAGGTGAGAGGAAATAAGTAGTTGTACTAGTATCGTAATGGATATAGTATGTAGGTTGACTAAAATAAAGACACGTTTAGTCAAATCACATTTTCGCCCAAGTTTTATCATTGCCACAGAGCAAGTGATTCATGTCCCATATCATAGCCATAGAGAAAGCAAGTGATTCATGTCCCAAATCAGTGTACAGGTATAAGACATTTACACCTGTATGATGAATATCCACGGGACATATGGAGGAGAGTATGTTGTTAATCCATCACAAGTGATGTCCATTTGTTACATCCACTTTTGAAATTCAGTAAGAGTTATGTGCTTGATTATGAGTTTATAGAAGGCTAATAAGCCATAGTCTGGTCACAAAGTTCCGTGGACAGTTCGTGCATGGGATGACCACTGCAGATGATTTTGATCTACCTGTGACTTTCTAGCTATTCTCCATTCTTGAGCTGCTGCATTTCTCCACTTTTAACGTTACGCCTTTTTTTAAAAGAGCACCATGTATAGCTCTGTTATGGAAGCTCTTACCATGCATCTTGGTCTATTTCAAAGTCTTTCAGTGAGGTCTTTAGCGAGTCCTTGTAGCTGTTCTTTTGGCCACCTTGAGAATGTATGCCCTTCTGCAACTCACCATAGAGAAATATCTTTGGCAGTTGATGATCTGACATACGACGTGCCATATGACGTGCCAAGCGAATGTGCCTACATCAGAATAGTGTCAATGCTAAGTATGCAAGATCTGTCAAAGACAGTGGTATTCGGAATCTTGTCTTGCCATCTGATAACTTTTCTTTTCATAACTTTTCTTTTCATAACTTTTCTGACACAAGTTTGTGAAAGTGTGAACAGATGGACACACGGAGCAGGGTATATACAGAAGGGTGTATAGAGTACCCAAACAATGTCCTGTTCTGTGATGGAGTGGTAGAGTGCATCTTAGATCTGCAAGATATCAAGTTGAAACCCTGCCACAGGCAACTGTGTAGCCAGACCATTCAGAAAGTACTGACAACTCACTGAACATTTATATTGCCTACAAAATTGCTACAATGAAAAAATGACACTGGAAATTATTTTCACAAATCGGCACAGGAAATTATTTCTACACAATGACATTAGAAATATTTCTACACAATGACACTGAGTTTGACCCAACCTCAGGAAATAGTTCTGGAAGAAATATGAGATAGTAAAGGAAGACAAGGCTGTTGAATTATGATGTGCTTTACCGTTGGTGCAAATAAAATGGCAATACAACACTTCTCTATTCTCTGGACTGCAAACTGGAAATCTCATTGTTCTTCTGCAAGAGAGATTCAGTGGCGTTTGAGAATGGACGACAAACAAAAAACAATGAATAAAAAGAAAAAGGCCAGTGAGTTATGTTGACAGAATTGATGCTGAGGTTGGATGTTTTGGCTCAAAAGTCGCAGAAGTTGCAGCTAAGCTGTAAGCCCAACACAATGCATTTTCTTTACTAATTAAGAATGAACACAAGAACTAAGCAAAGAAGAATTCTTAACAGTTGTTCTCTGCATTTTTAATTTCTGGTAATGAACCAAATCACTCTTAATAAATTGTTTTTCTTTTGATGACATCCCATAATATTTTTCTTTATTAGGTCAGATGCTGTGTCGCATTGAAGAGGAACACTTATGGGAAAGTAAACAGCTAGGGGCCCACTCACCCTTTATCCTCCTCAACACTTTAATATACTTCCATACCAAACACTTCATCTTAAAGACAGCACAGGAACACCTGGCACTCTCATTTGCCCAGATTCTCAAACATTGGAAGAAGGGCATGCCAGTCAAGGGACACAATGCAGCAGGTGGCAAGAATGTTTCTCTCAGGTTTTACTGCTTGGCCAATGGCAAGAAAGGTTGGTTATAGTGGTTAGGGTCTAAACCAGAAGTGGGCAATAATTTTGGGTTTGCAATCAAAATTGTAGATTATTATTATTCAGTGTTTGGAATGGGATAAATCCTGCCAGTCAAACAATGTGAATTTTTTTTTTAAAAGTCCTTTTGGTTCTTTCTTAGGAGGAGGGCCTACATTTGACACTTTTTAAAGAAATCTTCGCAGATCCGAAATGTTTATAAATGTGTGACATCACTCTGCCGGGTCATTTTTATTTAAAAAATGGCTGCTGTAACTATGCTGAACTTACCTTCGGTCACCAAAAGTGCAGTACATATGTTACAGCTCGGACAGCACATTAAGTTCTTGTCTCTGAGGACACAGCAGACCAATTCTAATTTCCATTTACAAAATGGCTGCTGCACTATTCTGAACCTGTCTTCCAATGATAGTGATGCAATACGGTTATACGATATGCGCACAGGGCCCGAACAAAGAGCTGTCTGTTCCCACCCATGAAATCTTCCTATCCCCAGTCTGTTCCCACCCATACAACCCTCCATAAATAGATCTCCCCCAATTTCTTGTCTTTAAACAATGCAACATAAACATGCAGCCGACGCCTGATAAATATATACAAGGGATATAAAAACAAATAAGGAGAACAGTGTTGTTTCCCTTTTTTTGGGATCTTTCGTTTCACATCCTGAAAAATTGTAGACCCCATCCAGGAAAGAACCGTCCTTTGAAGTTGCAAACTAAAGGATGATGTAAAATTTCTGACTAACCTACGGAAATAACCCCAGACATCATTACATAACTAGGGCCTGTAGGTGTCTCCATTTACCCCCGTTGCTATGACCCGATCCATCAGTACGGAATCACAAGAAGTTAAGCTCATATGACGTAGAATTCCCGACACACGCAGCTAGGAATATTGCACAATGGTCAAATTCCTTTACACGTTACGATTGTAAGGAGAAAGCTGGCTGATTTTGTCAACAAATTTCTGGAACAACGACTATGGATATGCGTCGTCATATTTTACTATTAGACGTAGTACTGTGCATGGTGCGTGGCATAGTTTATGATCATCATGGTAATGTCTACATGTTTTATTTGTTGTTAAATTAGAAGTATCATTTAGAATGTTCATTTATTCATTGAAAAACACACAAAAACTATATGTATCAGGTGTTCCAGTGTTGGCATTTAAAATAAAAACGTGTCCCCTGCTAGGACTAGTCTTCAACGAAGGACGATGTATGCGATTTCTTCACATTTTATTAGTTTGTTCAGTCCATATTATATTAGTTTGGGTTTGAAATAACATATGTACAGCAGGAATAGGTATTTAGAATGATTTTTATCAATATTTCATGCCGAAATCGGATGTGCTAGGCCTACAAGGCGCATAATGGTGGCACAACGTAATCACGCTCCCGGCGGAAATCGCACGGATATCCGTGATGGTTACAATGGAGCGAACGCAAAACCAAAAAAATCAATTTTTCCACTCATTGCTCAAGTATTAGGGTCGTCACGAAATTATATTTTCAATTTTTTAAATGGCGTTTTGAGATCCCCCCCCCCAATTTTCAGCTTCACAGTTTGCTCACAACTGTTATATCACACGTAACAACAAAAACACAATTATATTCATTATTCACTCCTTTATTTGTATGTTAAAAAATTATTTTATCTTTACAAAAAACATCGCGTTTACCAAACACACACAAACAAATTATGCACGTTGCCAAAAAAGAAGCCAGGTCCAGGGGAGAAATTCCATCATTTTAATTCAAGGGCCTAAAGGTTAAATTTATGAAATTTTTCCCCTGCGCCTGGATAATTTTTTGGAAAATTTGCGTTATTTATGGTGAGTGTTTGGTAAATGCGATAACTTTTTTGTTTGTAAATATATCAAAATAATTTTTGTACATGTAAGTAAAGGAGTGAATAATTAATATAATTGTTTCTATTGTTGTTGTATGTGTAATATAACAGTTGTGAGCAAGCTTTGAAGTTGAAAATTGAAGGAAAAATCTCAAAACGACATTTAAAAAAAATAGCAAATATTTCTTGACGACCCTAATTTATACTTGAGCACTGTGCAGCAACAACACAGTTGGTCCTACATCAGGCATGTCCTACGCATTGACATCAACAGAATACACCACCAATCGCTTGAATGGATACCTACAGGCAAAAGAGCCAGGGGTAGACCAAAAGAAACACTCAGAAGAACAATACTTAGAGAAATTAAAACAATCAATATCCATACTATTCAAGAACTGCACAGAATAGCTTTGAACAGACAGAATTGGAGAGATCTGACCTCTGCCCTATGCGCTAACTGCAGCGCAAAAGAAGAATGAATGAATGTGTGGCAACATTGATAAAATCCTCCTAAATACCTATTCCTGCGGTATATATGTTATTTCATATTCAAACTGATATAATATGAACTGAACAAACTAATAAAACATGAAGAAATCGCATACAATGTCCGTACGTCCAACACTATGTCTAAATATTCCATGCAGACACTTGGCACCCCTGATACATATTGTTTTTGTGTTATTCAATAAATAAACAAACATTCTTATAATATAGCAACAACTAAAACATAAAAACAACAATTAAAACTATGTAGATATTTCTTTCCATGATGATTACTTACCATGCCATTCAGTACTACATTTGATAGTAAAATATGACGTTGAAAATGGACAAAGTCGTTCCAGAAATTAGTTCACAAAATCAGCCAGCTTTTTCCCTTCTTACAATCATAATGTGTAAAGGAATTTGACATTTAGGCTGTGACCTATTCCTAGCTGTGTGTGGCGGGAATTCTACGTCACAGCTTAGCTTCATGTGATTCCGTACTGATGAATCGGGGCATAGCAACGAGGGTGACTGGAGACGTCTACTACGACCAGTTATGTAATGGCGTCGGGGGCTATAGGCTCTTGTAGAGCCCGTAAGGTTAAGATAGCTTGTGATTTGATATTTTCTTATCTTGGGTGCCAGTGCATATAGTAACTTAAATTGGCTTGGCGGGCAAGTTAAAAAATAATTGGCCGGCCACATTTGGCCATTGGAAATTGTTCTAGAAAAAATATGGCATGTATATTTTTCCCACCAGGGGCCCAGACTTCTTATATAAAACATTTTTTGTTGACCATTGCCAGGTAAGTACCTATTTTCTTAAATGTGATCTTTGTTGTTTGTATATTTCTTGTGGGAGTACTTTAACCATTACTACGTCAAATATAAATTACATAAGTTTCCCCTCCAAGCCAGATTTTCTTTAACAATTGTCTAATAATGACAAATGGATAGAAAAATTTGTTTCAAATGATTGATTTACGACCTTATTCAACATATGTATTCCTTCACAAAATTGAAATATCTATCATATTTCTAATGAAATTAATAATGTTATATCATAACCAAACTGACATAAACAAACTAGCCAAAATAAAACATTTAGATGTTAAAATTCTCGATACAATCTTGAAGTAGATATAAGAATTTCTTCAACCCACTACACACTCAACGTGGTGTAAATTCAATGCATGATGTCTATATCTAATGTTGCGATGCCATTTCATAGCGAAACTATATGTTCCATATCTTATTTGAAAATAAATGTAACTTCCAACAATTCATGTCTAAAATAAAATCCATAAGAATTTCACAAAAATGGATTCCATTTCAAGTGAATTTGCGAGCATTGAAACGTGATAACTGGAACTATGAAAATTATAATAATCAGCCAGACTTTTGCACATAGCCTTGACTGGAAACAAGGTTATATTTAATTGCTAGCAGTATTGCCACTTTTCCCAGAAAGAAAAAGCTAAATTTGAACTTTTTATTTAACTTACACAGAAGTGTAAGCGATGGTCACAATTTAGCTACCGCAGCATTAAGCCCAGTATGACTGGATGTGGGTTTTTGGCACCTATGGCATGCAAAAGATTAAGGGAACACATTGTATCAGGGCTGCCCAACTGTAAATCAACTAGGGATCACATTTTATAGTCTTATACCAGATTTGGATAAACTTCTTGGGTTGGCCTGTCGGAGAGAACATTTCTCATGTAGTATGAGACCAAAACACTCTTTCGAAGTCATAACTCCAAGCAGTACTATCTGATCTTGGGATCAGTGCATACAGTAGTTTTTATATGATCTTGATGGGCCAGTAAAAATGGAGTAGCATGATGGTTTTTTTTTTCCACATTTGTCCTAGATGCATGGGTGATTAAAGGTAACAAAAAATAATCACTGTCCGAGTCTTCCGTATAGCAGATTAGTTAAATCCCAGTAAATCATACCTTAATTTGATCAACACACTTCTTCTTCTTCTTTCGTTCACTTGAAACATGTCTATATCTGTAATTCTGTCTCCTTAATAAAACTCACTGTCTTTTGTAGTTCATACAGTGTCCCATAGAGCTTTGATTCCAGTGTTGTTTCCTCTGGCCAATATGTCTGCCTCAGCGTTTCATGCTCAGAACACTCTTGAAGTATATGTTTGGCACTCTGTGCTGCCTGTCCACATGTACACATGGCCGTGTTGCCAATCTTGAACTTTGTATACATGTGACTGCGGAGTCGGTTGTGTCCTGTTCTGAGACGTAGAATTATAACTTGTTCTGGTCTGTTCATAATATGATAGTCATCTTGTGTTGGTGTTTGTGGCTTTCTTATTGACTTGATCATCTGTTTTTTCTGATGGTAGGTGATTGGTATATCTGGTTGGTCTTCGGCAGCACCTTCCTTTGCCAGTTGGTCTGCTTTTTCATTTCCTGGTATTCCACAGTGAGAGGGTATCCACTGCATGGTTACCCTATACTGGTAAGACAATTCGCTAAGGTTTTTTCAAGTCTGTTAGTTTTTCAGACTGGAGAGCTTGAAGCACTGACCTTGCATCTGTCAGGAATACCACAGGCTGTAGGTCAGAGTTGGAGTTCAGCAGTTTATTTAGCTGCCACACTAATTGCCTGGATTTCTGCATCATAATTATTGCAGAATTTCCTGTCGGTGTTCTGATTGTATCTCTAGGCTTGTGTGGATATTCTATATATACACCTGCACCTCCATTCCTCACAGTATTCTGTGCTGACCCATCTGTGTATGCTCTGACCCATATATCTTGTGGATATTCCTCATCCAGAAAACTGAGGGTGACTGTCCTTTGCTGCACACTGTTCTGTTTGTCCTCGCTTAGTATTCCTTTCACATGGGTCTGAATGTATATTGGCATTCCATGTCTTTCACTCCACGGGGTTTGTTCTGGTACAGGCCTTAAGGGGCTGTCAACTTCAGGTAGGTCTGTAAGTTGTCTGCGGAGTCGTTTAGCTTGATGGATAAAGCTGCTTCTTTTCAATCGTCCCATTGCTAGATTTTGGAATCTTTCCTTCATTGGATGACTTGGCATACACTGAAACTTTTCTGCCTGAATTAGTACTTTTGTGTCTCTGCGTTCGCTAAGTGTTTGCATTCTTCCCATTTTCTGCATCTCTGCTATGGGTATTGATTTCATTGCTCCCAACATTATTCTAAGTGCCTGGTTTTTCACTTTATCTAGATCTTGTAATGTGGTGTTTGATGCAGGACACCACGCAGCTGAACCATATTCCAGGTTTGGTCTTATGCCTTGCTGGTAAACTTTACTGAGTATATTCCCACTGGCTCCCCATGTGGTTCCACTTAGTTTTCTCAGGATAGCTAACTTCCTCCTGGCTTTTGTTGTTGCTTTGTTTATGTGCTGCTTCCATGTCAGTTTATCATCAAAGTAACTCCGAGGTATGTGGGTTGTTTGTCTTCTTTCAAGAGCTCTCCATCTATTTTGATATGACGGCTTTTTGTTGTGGTAAGAGGGTAAAGAGTCTAGTGCTGCATTTATCTGTGTTAATGCTGACGCACCATCTATTAGCCCATAAGGTTAGGGCATCGATAGCTCTTTGTATTTGTTTAGTGGCCACTGTCACATGTTCTTCTGTGCACGAGATCACCAGGTCGTCAGCATACATTGCCACTTTGATCCCGTGTGGTAGTTCAGCAACTAGGTCATTGATGTAAACCAAGAAAATTGTGGGTGACAGGACTCCTCCCTGGGGGACTCCATGACGCAGTAGAACTTTCTTGCTCTTGAGACCATTTAATTGTACCCTGGCTCTTCTATTATGCAGGTATGCTTTTACCCATTTGTACATTCTTGAGCTAACCCTGCAATTTCGCAATTTCACTAGGAGCCCTTCTTTCCAGACCTTATCAAAAGCTTTTCTGAGGTCTATCCATGCTGCTAGTACCAGTTTCTTATCTTGGAAGGCATCCTCAATCTCTTGGGAGAGGTAGGTTGCCTGATCTTCAGTAGAGTAGCACTGTCTGAAACCTGCTTGCTGTGATACCAGAAGGTTTTCACTTTCAAGGTACCACTGCATCCTAAGATTGATAATGCGTTCCATTGTTTTGCATAGACAGATTGTGAGGCTGATGGGCCTGTAGTTGTAGACTGTGTTGCCATCTTTTCCTGATTTGAGGAGTGGTATCATTATTGCTTCTCTCCACGCCTGTGGTACATTACCTGTGGACCAGATTGTGTTAAAGATCTGGAGTAGCTTTGCTCTTGCTGCAGTTCCCAGGTTTCTAATCATTTCATTGGACACTCCATCAGCTCCAGGGGACTTTTTCATTTTCAATTTGGATATTGCATGCTCCAGTTCTCTCATTGTGATTGGTGCCTCCATGACTTCAGGTATAGGTTCGCCTTGTCCAATGTTTTGCTGGTTCTCTCGAACCTCCTGTTGTTTGTCTGGGCTGACTTTGATATTGTCTTCTGCAAAGGAATCTGCAAAGTAATCAGCTGCATGTTTACCTGTTAAAATGTTTCTATCTTTATAAAGCGTGATCCTGTTATTTCTCCATGTTCCTTCATCATTTAGTTGTTTTACAAGTTTCCATAATTTCCTAGTATCTCTTTCTAGGTTCAGCGACTCTGTTTTTTCTTTCCAGCTACTCCGTCTGACTTGTAACTTGGCTCTTTGAAATTTAGCCTTTGTTTGCTGATATTTGTTGTGATGTTCTTGGCTAGGTCTGTTCTCAGCCTGCTGTCTAGATGTTTCCATCTCATTTTGCAGCTTTTCCAGTTCATCATTGAAGTAAGGTTTGTAGTTTTTGCGTGCCCCCTGGGTATGGTTTTACTAGCAGCATGTAGTATACATCTATTAAATTCACTCACTGCTCTATTGATGTCTTTGTCCAAGTTCATGTCCTTAGCTAGAACACTGGTTAAATGCTGGTACATTTTCCAGTCTGCCCTCTTATAGTTCCACCTAGTGAGCGTGCTGCTGTCCTTGGTAAATGCATTGTGGATTTCCAGAAATACTGGTCTGTGGTCACTACCCCCAAGCTGCTTTTCAACGACACGTGTGATGTTCCATTCCAGGCCTGGTGAGTGGAATGCCAGATCTGGTGTAGAGGTGGTGTGCCATGCTCTCGAGTAGAAGGTTGGTGAGTCTGCTGGCTGGTTAATAAGGATGAGATTATTTTCATCCTGCCAGCTCTCAAGTTCCTCACCTCTCTTGTCGATATGATCGTAGCCCCAGCTCTGAGAGTGGCTGTTGAAGTCACCACACACCATAAGTCTCTCTTTATCTGGAATTGTGTCTAGTGCCAATGGTTTATCATTTGGGCAGTAGTAGTTCAGGAGATGGAATTCTGCACTGTCTGTTTTTAGGTTGAACATCTGGTATTCTGCCCCTTCCATATATACTTCCAGCTGACATGCGCTGATATTGTTTTTAACAAGTGTCAGAATTCCACCCTTTCGCCTGTCCTTTTGGTCAGATCGGTAGCACTGGTAGCCTCTGATTTTGAAGGCTATGTCGCTGCTGAGGTGTGTTTCTTGGATACAGCATATATTAACTTGTTCTTCACTGAGGACATTTTCAAGTTCCAATTTTTTACTGTATCCATCTCTTTTACTGTTGACACCCTCAGCATTCCAGTGCATTATTTTTATTGGTCGTTTAAAGTTTGTTTTGCCAGTAGCTATATTCCCTTGCCTCCTGGGCCCTTACGAGGTATAGTGAACGTCCGCCTCAGGGCAGGCACCATAACTTTTTATAGATACAGACATGTTTCCATTGTGTTTTGTGCGTGGCATCCTGATTATCTGTGCGCCTTTTGGCTGGATACCTCCGTCTTCAGCACTCTGCTTACTTGGGCAGGACTATGGTCCTGCTCAAATGGGACTGCCCGACCAGTCTTAGTTTCCAGCGCCTAATGGCTGAACTAAGCCCCATCACCACTGCACGGTGCTGGCCTTGATGGGGATGAACACACTAAACAAGGTGGCATATACCTGACCTATACTGAAGGTTGTTTGTTTGAGAATTCTAGAGAATTGCGATCAATTAGCTCTTACTTCCTATGTGCAATGGGGTTGTTTTTCTAAGCTTTCTTTCATACCCAGGAGACTTCAGCTTTCAACTTAGTGCAATGCCTATTGAAGGAGCCTTCTACTCAGAGGGGGTAGATACTGAAGATATAATATTGTCATAATAATTTCTTTAATTGTGGTTAGTTGTCTAGCAGCACTTTCATAATGTTCTTAACTTAGAGACAAAATATTTTTTGATACATGGCCTTAAAACAGTCAATTTTATTTAATTATCTCCCCCTTGTGTCTGGATTTACCATATGGAAACTATTTGTGGGCTTCTATGGTTATATTGATAGCTTTGAGCATGATGACCTGCATATAAGTGCAAAAACCAGTTCTCTTGTATGGCTGAGCCACAACACTAACCATACGGTTACAGATATCCACCATTCAGTAGAAGTAGTTACCACAGCAGACTTTGGATGTGTCGGATCAATGGCACAGATAAAACGGCAGCACAATGTATTTCCATTCTCTAGACTACATCCTGCTGGAAATCTAGTAGGGCCACTGTTGTGCTTGAGATTTGGTGGGAGCTTGAGAATAAATGGAAAAAAAAGACAAGGAAACTATTTGTAAAGAACTGATTTTCTGGTTTGTTATATTCATCTAGCACAATTCTAAATCTTGAACAATGAAAGCATGTCCACATTTCTTTGATAAAAAAATATCATGCCCAATATAATAATGGCACTACTTCAGCTATAAACACATTCCAGACGAAAGAAAGAATTGATGTTCATCATCACTGGGGATATATATGGGGAGATAACTAAATACAAGTGCCTGCTTTGAGGACAAATACCTAAATTCAGATATCAATAATGATTGATTTTCATTCTTCTTAATATCAATTCAGATGGGTTGGCAGCAAGAAAGAACAAAGATGGCGTTCCAGTTTATGAAGTTACAGAAAACTTTGATAATCCACTACGGTGTCCAGTCAAGTTGTATGAATTTTTCTTATCCAAGTGGTAAGACTCTTATTGTTAATTCTTTCCCCCTTGTCTGGCCAGACTTGTTATCTTTTTTCTCTTTCAAATGGTTGAAGTTTTTTGTTTGTTTAGAGAGTACCAATTGATAATGTTAAAGACTGGATAAACTGGAATACCACTCTCCACACTGGAACAAGATTAATAATATTAAAGATTGGACATGAATATCACTCTCTACTCTCAAACAAGAAAGTGATACTAAATAGCATGGTGGGATTTTTGTGTGGATATTTTCAGAGTGGCAACCCTGGGGGTTTATGGATTTAATATAATATTTTGGGCATCTGTGACTTAGTAGATAGTGATGCAAGACAGTGGCAAAAAGGTCAAACATGGGTGACCATTTTTTAAAATAGCTTGGTGACCAGTTTGTAAGTATAAGGAGAAGCGGTTCTGTTGTACGTCTAGCTTGGTTCATCCATTGTTCAGTAGAAGTAGGACAAACCCTGAACGTATTCGTTGCAGAAACCGGTTGAGTCAGGTTATGGGTGCATATAAAACAGCTACCATGAATATTTTTGTTCTATGGAATCAGACATCCTGCTGAAATCGAATAGGACAATTGTTCTACTATATAAGTGATCCGGTGGGAGTTTGAGAACAAAAGAAAAAAAATGGTTTTGTTCGTTGTTTTTCCCCCCGTGTAATTGTAAGCAGGCATCAATCACATCAAAGTTCTATGTGTTATGTAGACATATGAAGGCATGTTCCATCATTTTTTATGGAGACATTCAATCACATAAAATGTCTGCAACCATGTGCTGGTATTAATGTTGGTTATAAACTTCCTAAAACTGTTTGACAAGGAGCAGTTGCTGGTGGAAGGACCAATTTATAGAAGAAACAAAACTGCAGATATATACATATTAATAATAATAACAACAACAAACAATAATAATAAATAAAGACCCACAGGGTTGTATACTATAAATAGCACAGAAAACTCTCCAAACATCTCTATTTTCAGTCATGCGGAGGATTGTAGAAAAATTGATGCACAGACCATTTGTTGATGTTATCCATCCAAGATTTCTCTGTCATCCTTCTCCTTTCTCCCTCGACTGTTGCTTGAAAAATAATTTTAGAAAGAGTGATGTGTCTTATTACATGTCCAAACCAGACAAGTTTATGTCGTTTCACCACTGCCAAAAGTTGTTCTTGATAACCTGCAAGTTCTTTTAATTTCTGCAGGACAAATATATTAGTCTTGTGTTCTATATAGCTAATTCTTAACAAACACTTGTTTTCAAATGCCTGAATCCTTATTTCTGTGTCTGCATTGAGAGCCGAACTATCACATCCGTACAAAAGTATACTTAGCACTAGCAGATCTGAAAAGATTGATCTTTACTGTAATATACTGATCTTATTTTTCTACATCATATTTAATCTTGCCATGGCAGCTATAGATATAGACATTACTAGCGAATGAAAGCAAAACGGAGGAAGGAGAAGAGATAGCCAGAGAAATTCCTGGATTGACAACATCAAGGAATGGTCACAACATGATGTTTTATACTCATTTGCATGGTTGAGGATAGAAGTGTTTGGAGGACATTTTTTTGTGTTGATGTCTCCAATGTGGCATCCCTACTACCCTGACTGGTTATTGGTCTTAATATTATTATTATTATTGTTCAGTCAAATCACACTGCCTAGACAGACGGAATGTTTATATCACAATGGAAATTAGCTATATACAATATACCGCATATTTCCATATATAAGCCAAGGAATTATATATTTTTTCCACTACTTATGCAGGGGGTTCTGCTTGTATATGCACAGAATAAAATTGTATTGCAAGTTATTACCAGTACAAAAACAAAAATGGTAGCACAGAATACAGAAAAATAAACCTACTAGTAGGATAAGTCATTAGAGAACCACTGTCTGAAACAGTTCGGGAATTTCATCCTGGTTAGTAGAAACATCATAGAGGCCAAATGTCTTCCTCTGTCATGCATCCTAAAAACACAGTGAAACATGTCTTCTCATGTTCAGTTGTCTTTACAAAAACCATCTTCAAGCCTTTTTGTTTCACTGTGAGATTTGAAGACAAATCTAAAGGACAAGTTTCCATTATCCATTGAACCTGATCCATTCATTGACTAGGCTTTGAATTTAGGGTAAAGGCTGATGCTATCATAGCAGGCAACCTATGTTGCAGAGACTGCACTGAATAAATGAATGAATTTGATATCTGAGAACTCTCTGGTACCTGGTGATAGCAGGTTTTATAGGTTAGCAACACCTGTAAGGAAAGGTCACACTGTATTATTCTAGATGTTGTATTTTATGAGTACATGTAGGGTGGGGCAAATGGAAGTAATGACCTTGCATTGTCTTATCATTGCTAAGGTTTGTGTTCATTTCCTTTTAGCAATATTTCACTTGTCACTTCATTCTTATAATAAGGGGATTGCCAGTGTTTTTACCTGTATTATTTTTTATACCTGTCTATACACTGGTTCCTGACTTTTGTTACATTTTGGACATTAAACATCAGCTTATAAACGATCGGCTTATATTTGGAAATATATGGTAAGCAATAAAGAATGAGTATAATTGGGGATCTGGAAAAATGTTGTTAAAGAGGGAAATATGTTATATGTGAATGTGCTATAGAGGTATTCCACTGTATTAATATAGGCTACTTTTTATACAGTTCATATGATTACATGAATTTAATAAGAACTGAATGTTGGGATAAGAAGACAAGAGCAAGAGGGAACTTTATTGTGTCAGAAAATATACAGACATAAACAAATATTAAATCAAATAAATACTAAATGGAAAATACAGATCTAAACATTTCAACAGCAACAGAAACAAATGGGTCAAAATATTTTATCAGATAATGGAACACTGCTACTTAAAGGGTTAAAGGCACACTTACATTGAATTGATGTTAGCGACTCTACAGGCTTTATCAGCAGAGCAGGAACACAAACACCAGAGCACATGACTGTCTCAACTTTGGTCCACAGCTACCCCAGACCAGATGTCTTTAGTCATTTTGACATCATCAGCTGTAGACGTAGGAGGTGCCACATGTACCTATATCGTACAGACCCAGTCTGTCACATTCCTTAAAGTCACTTTCACCGTCAAAGAGGGTTTCACATGTCCCATAATGCCATTTATGCAATCATTTACATACCATGATATACCTAAGAGAGACGAGTTTGTTTAAGGTTCGCAGACCTATTTTGTCAATATGTGCACAGTATTAAATATCGGTCTGGGACTTCTGACCACTTTAATGGTGCAGGCTATCAGGGTGCTCTTGATGTCCAGGTTACGTTCATTAAAGCTTACTTCTTTAATGACCTGACTTGACATTCACTTGAGAACTGGTATATCCAACAATTTGGCACATTATGTCCCTTGGGGGTTAACATCCATCATTTATATATTATGTTGGTTATATTAAAAACATGGCATCTTGTTGAAGACCTTACAATTGAGGGGAGCAGAGATACACATGGCATCTTGTTGAAGACCTTACAATTGAGGGGAGCAGAGAAGGAGGTAGGCAGAGATACAAATGGCATCTTGTTGAAGACCTTACAATTGAGGGGAGCAGAGATACACATGGCATCTTGTTGAAGACCTTACAATTGAGGGGAGCAGAGAAGGAGGTAGGCAGATATACACATGGGAGACAAACATCACGAGGTGGACAGGTTATAGTCTAACATAATCTTAAAGACAAGAAAGAGACTAAGGATGTTGGGAGGTCAGATGCAGCCAACTTTTGTTGCAGATATGGCATTTGATAATGATTCTTATGTGTAGATATCCTGTTATATTATGTCATTTTTATTTGTTTTGATTTTTCAATATCCCATGATATTCTATCAAATTTCTATTTGGTTTTGTTTACTTTCTATCCTTCTAGTTTTCTAATTATTTATACCCTACCGTACTTCAGGATTTATCACTCTAGCCATTCTTGTGTGAACATGGACAGTGCCGTTTCTTACTTGTCATGTGTTATGTTATGTTCATGACAAAGGCCTTTCTGTCGAAACGTGATGTATGTGTTACTAGTCACTTTAACTTATGGTATGGGACTGCCAACGCTGTCATCTATACATAGAAAGAATCTGTGCTTTTGCACTGACACAGAATGGGAACCATCATCTTGCATACCTTCATTATGTGCTGGAAGAGACTGAACACTTAATAGTTTGTTGTGTGCACCAAGGACTTAATGCAGTAGCAGTCTGCCAGTATGGTCAATTCCCTATTACATCCAGGTGTGAACATAGGTATCCACACTTTCTGAGTGAGGGTGTTTTGTAGCCATCACTGGACCTACAACAGCAAGTGCTCTGATGCTAACACTATCAACTACCAAGAAAGGACTGAGCACCTATAGAGAATGGGCTTATTGAGTGAGAAGACATCTATTGTAACAAGATTTCCTTCTCCTTATGTGTGGTGCCTGGATAACATTGATTCAGTATAAGTGTGCCGTTTATCCTTCATTACCTTGTGTTCCAAGTTGTGTCTGTTCCAGGTTGTGTCTGTTCCAGGTTGTGTCTGTTCCAAGTTGTGTCTGTTCCAGGTTGTGTCTGTTCCAGGTTGTGTCTGTTCCAGGTTGTGTCTGTTCCAGGTTGTGTCTGTTCCAAGTTGTGTCTGTTCCAGGTTGTGTCTGTTCCAGGTTGTGTCTGTTCCAGGTTGTGTCTGTTCCAAGTTGTGTCTGCTCCAAGTTGTGTCTGTTCCAAGTTGTGTCTGTTCCTTGTGCCTGTTCCAAGTTGTGCCTGTTCCATGTTGTGTCTGTTCCTTGTTGTGTCTGTTCCATGTTGTGTCTGTTCCATGTTGTGTTTGTTCCATGTTGTGTCTGTTCCAGGTTGTGTCTGTTCCAGGTTGTGTCTGTTCCTTGAACTACATTCACCACATTTTCTCATTTATTATTTGTTAAAATGGAATAATTTCTATAAAATTATTGACATTAATTTTGTATACATTAATTTTGTGTACATTTTTTTTCCCCACAGTCCTGAGAGCATAAAAAATCGCAATGATATATTTTACCCAGTTCCAGAACGTTCTTGTGTTCCGGATAGTCCAGTGTGGTACTCAACACAGTCGGTAGATGTTCACACCATGGACAAGATGCTGTCGCGGTTGCTGCTAGTTCGAGAGATACAAGAAGCTCACCTCCATGCACAGCCTGTGTACATGTAGAAGACTTGACATTCATGCCTAGAGACTATACAACCTTTGGATTGCAATATGTTTCTTATAAGGAATAAGGACAGATGGAGATTTCTTAATGTATACAGAGATATATATCTGTATGTTTATGCACATAGAAAGAGAGAGATTCTTCTTTCACATTGAAGTCCCCCTGAGAAGCAATGTTCCCTATAATTTTCTTCTCGTGTGAGCAAATCTGAAGATGTCTGAGCAGTGACCATTTCTGTGCTGCACATGTTAAAGGGAATACTGGCTTAGGAGCATATCTTCAAGATATCTCTTCTGATGTGTTTTTCAAACACCCGCCTCACTTGATTTGTGCTGTAATATTTTTAACCCCTCTGAGTAGAAGGCTTCTTCTCAAAGCATTGCACAGATATGAGAGTTTGAATCTTCTGGGGAAAAGCTTCTGGAGAAACTCCCCATATTGCACAAAAGTAAGCAAGAGATCTATTGCTTGTTCTTCATTTTCAGATTCCTGCTGCTTAGCAAGATGTAGGCAGAATAACGGACTGGATTGTGTCATATTTAAAAAACTTGTCTGTGATATATGTACCTAGTGGACTGACACATCCAACTTCAGCATGGGTTTTGGTAGCTTTTTCTTATGGTATGGGACAGCCAATGTCGTTATGTATACATAGAAAGAATATGTGCTTTTTCACTGACACAGATTGGGAACCATCATCTTGCATACCTTCATTGTGTGCTGAAAAAGATTGACCACTTAATAGTTTGTTGTGTGAATCAAGGACTTAATGCAGTGGCAGTCTGCCAGTATGGTCAATTCCATATTACATCCAGGTGAACATAGGTATCCACACTTTCTGAGTGAGGATGTTTTGGAGCCATCACTGGACCTACAACAGCAAATCCTCCAATGCTAACACTTACAACATCCAAGAAAGGACTGAGCATAAATAGATAGTGGGCTTATTAAGTGAAAAGACATCTATTGTAACAAGATTTCCTTCTGTGTAATGCCTGTACATGGGGAGCAAAGAATAACAACACATTGACTTTCCATGCATGTCATAAGAAGCAACTAAAGACGTTTGGAGGTGCAGTAGTCACACCCCATAGATTAAAGTGACCCAATAGACTTGCTGAAATCATGTGTCAGGCCAAAAGGCACAGGTACAACAGCCAAACTGTTGAATGGTTGAGAACGCATAGAGAATTGACTTCATTGTACTCAGTGTTCACATATGTATTACTTCCCTCTCACTGGAGTGGCACTCTACCTGCCAATAGTAACACTTATAGTATGTAACTTCATAACCTCATGTGAGAATCCTCAGATAAATTTGCCCTGTAAACTCACATTTCAGGTTCGAACCTGCGACTTCTTGAGTAAAAAGCAATGTAAACCAATATGACAGAAAGAGGCCCCCCCCCCACTGCCAAGCCATGAACTAAATCATGACACAACTCACTCTATTCTCCGGACTACATCCTGCTAACCAGAAGTAGTTTGAGAACATATACCAGAAGACTAACTTCTCAGCTATTTTCAATACAAGACAAACTTCTCAGCTATTTTCAATACGCATTGAGAGTTATGGACATTGTATATATTTCAACAAGCACACCGAGAAATATGTACATATATAATTACACATTTATACATAAGTATATACATAACTTTTTTGTAATATATGTGTTTTGTAGTTGTCTGACATATCTCACTTGTATAACATAACGTGTCGACAACTCCTATTCCAACTGACGTGATTTAAGGCTTCCCATGAAATATAGCCTAGTGGCTATATAAAGTGAACAATTAATATAATTATCACAGCTTATCCAAGTATAGTTGAAAGTGTATCCTATTCAGGATATACCGATCAACTCACTATTTTATGGCTCTGGTGATTTCATATCTAGGCCAGGAGTCGAGGAATTTTATCTATTACCCCAATAAATATGTTAGCAAAGTAAAATATTGCAAATGAATTAGAAAACAATACTTTCATCTCGATTGATATAAAATAGTATGTGAATTTTCTTCACATTCAATAACCAAAAATTTTAATTTTTAACCCATTTTGGGGTAATTTACCAGAGTTCCCCGATCACCGATCAAGGCAATATTTACATTCAGTAGGTTGCCATTGGTTTCTGATGCACAATTATCTGCTGCAGAATTTGAACCTTTTCCCTTGTTCTCCAAGATGTGACTTTGTACCTCTCCACCATAGATCCGAACATAGACTGTTAGGGATATTGATTAACTTATGTAGAGTTTTAGGTACTATTTGTACCTATAATCATTTTACCAATACAACGGGGACAGTAAGATTTCTCTGACATCGAGCCTCAACCGAATATGCATGGGTTTGATTTGTGAGACTGACTTGCTAACCTCTCTACCACTGAATGTCACAAAGTGAGAAATAAATTTAAGCTTCCAAAATGTAGCACATATAGTGATCTTTTCACAATAATATTTTCACTTCACCAGAAATAAGCGCACAATGTAGAAGGACGTATAGCAGCACACCAGAAATAAGTGCATAATGCTCAGAGCAAAGCATGTATCATTTCTCAATAATACTACATCATTAAAAATACAATATTTAGATAGCCCTTGAAAATTGCAATTCAACGACACATCAACCAAGTCTGTACGTCAACCCTGAAAAAAGTTATGAATTTTTCCCGAATTAATTTGGCATCAAAATAATTTACATGAAACATGAAGGAAAATATAAATAAAACTTGACCACAAAAATGTAACTGAGTTGACAATTTCTGAATTATCTTCGTTATTTTCAATAAATTGAATAATACAGCACAAACTATTACATTTTTGTGTTCGTGAAGACAAGACGCTTAAGTTGATCACATTTCTGGAATGTTCAGATGGACACAGAACTAATTGATATTCAAAATGGCTGCTAATTTGCATAATTATAATGAAAATAAATTAAATATCTATTAAACATAATAAAATACCACAGAAACTATATATTTTTGTATTCACAAAGACAAGACGCATCTGTTGATCACATTGATGTGATTCTCTGAAGCATGTACAACTAATTAATATTCAAAATGACAGCCAATTTGCATAAATGAAATGCATGTTGATGTTTTTAAAAAATTTACTGCCGTTATCAGCATCGAGCAGCATCCTTAAAAGTTACATATATAAAAATAAAAATGGTTAAAGAACATAATAAATCTGGTTGCAGACACACGAAAAGCGGCAAAAAAACTGAATGTAAACATTAGTCCAAGAAATGTATAACTTGAGCACAATTTTCTGTACAAGCAAATCCCGGATGTCCAAGTACCTACTTTTACTGTACAGGGATTGTTTTTTTAAGTGTACAGAGACAGTCTGTAATTGTTTGGATTGTTTTTTTAATCTTGTTTTAGCAGAGTTACAATTCTCTCTCTCTCTCTCTCTCTCTCTCTCTCTCTCTCTCTCTCTCTATATATATATATATATATATATATATATATATATATATATATAAATTGTAATATAACGACCATCCTTCGCATGTGATGACAACAGTTTCAGACTTGTGCTGTTGCATCTCTCTGGGGGAGGATGAAAAGTCCCGTCCTGGAATAGATTCCCCTGCCACATTTGGTTAGACATGTATGTTCAGAATTGAGGGTTGTCTTTCTTGCACTGTATTCACAGAGAATGTTTTCTCTGTACTTCTGAGATTTCATGTTACTCGTCGATGCAAGCACCGTTGCTGGTTTTGCGTATGCCAGACTGGGAAATTTCTGAGTGACAGATCCCCGGGATGTGGTGTCAATGTTGAATCTCTTTAGGGGTACTTTATAGAGTCTGTGATGCTTTTCTTCTTCCCACCGACTAGTTGTTTTTCCCTTAAGGAATGCACCATTTATCGGCTATTTTGGGATGCATTTGTCAGATACATGCACAACATGTCTGGGCCATCTCAATTGGACCTTCTTACTTTTTTGTATATGGTACTTTATCCTGAGACGTTTGTGGATACAAAATTGTGGAAGTGATTTAACGTTCTGACGTGTCTGCTGTACACTGTCTAGGTGTCAAGTGTATAGCACGGATAGTGAACACGGTGGAGCGATATAATTTTATTTTTCTGACTTTTAGTTTAGTTTTGACAAACACAACCGTTGTTTTAGAGATTCTGTTGTTGACTTCGGGTAACAATGTTGTCAGCTTTGGAGAGAGTATTAGCGAGATAAGGTAATCTGTCAACTGGCAGGAGACAATTGTTATTGACCTTGGTGACATAAGTCAGGGTATTGTTCACTGGGAGAGGTTTCTTCTTCAGCGTTCATTCTCAAACTCCTGCTGGATTTCTCTTGTAACAGGACAATTGTCCTACAAGATTTCCAGATGAATATAGTCCAGAGAATGGAAATGCGTTGTGTTGCCGTTTTATTTGCGCCAATGGCCCAGCACATCCGTCTTCGGCGATACTGGGAGAGGTTTGAAACATTTCACAAGCTGTAGAAAATCTATCCATTCTTGCTTGCATGTTTTTTTCGGAACTGGCAGTGAGTGTATAGTCATCAGCAAACAGTAGATTTGTGATGGCTATCTCTTTAACCTTGGTGTAGGCTTAAATCCGTGGGTAGTCTTCAAACATCCGACACTGTCTCAGCAACAAAATAGTGTTCACTGGGTGAGGGCTGAGACATTACCTTCATATTTTTGGTATTGATGGTCAACCAAATCTAACAATTACAGTGGAATCCCGTTATAACAACTTGGTCCGGACAGACAAAATATGCATGTAATAGTGGAATCCCGTTATAACAACTTGGTCCGGACAGACAAAATATGCATGTAATAGTGGAATCCCGTTATAACAACTTGGTCCGGACAGACAAAATATGCATGTAATAGTGGAATCCCGTTATAACAACTTGGTCCGGACAGACAAAATATGCATGTAATAGTGGAATCCCGTTATAACAACTTTGTCCGGACAGACAAAATATGCATGTAATAGTGGAATCCCGTTATAACAACTTGGTCCGGACAGACAAAATATGCATGTAATAGTGGAATCCCGTTATAACAACTTGGTCCGGACAGACAAAATATGCATGTAATAGTGGAATCCCGTTATAACAACTTGGTCCGGACAGACAAAATATGCATGTAATAACAGAAATTCACTATCTACAGTCATGCCGAAATCGGATGTGCTAGGCCTACAAGGCGCATAACGGTGGCACAATGTAATCACGCTCCCAGCGGAAATCGCACGGATATCCGTGATGGTTACAATGGAGCGAACGCAAAACAAACAAAACAAACAAACTATCTACAGTATAAATAATATAGAATATATATTGGGGATTTGGAAAAGTGTTGTTATATAGGAAAATATGTTATAAAAGAATGCACTATAGAGGAATTCCACTATACATAGATTGTATTTAACCTGCAGCAACCTGCTAACGGTATTCATTCATTCATTGGTACCATGCCTTACGGCGTAGGCGATCATGTCTCTCCAGTCTTCTGTTTGTTATACATTTAAATGTAGTTTAAATGATGATTCGCTTTCAAGCCGGCGGTATATGTCACATATTTCCTGTCCCGATAGCAACCCAATGGCGACATATGTCACATTCCAATTTGCCATTTGTTGTCATGGTAAACAGTCTCACATGATCTTTTCCGATCATGATTGTGTAATAACTATTTACTAGAGTGATTGTCCTTGAATTTTTCAGCACTATTTCAAAGACCCGTACATTATATTTGGACTTTTATCGTTAGGAAGCCACATTGTTTATTTCGCTTTGAAAAGCCATTCTTCGTGTAGGCCTATTCTTCTTGGATGCTGATTCGATTGAATGAAATTTTGAAGGCTTCAGTGTGTCAGTTACTGTAGATTAAGGTATAATAATGGAAATGTTGATAATATATAATAATAATAGTGCTGTAAATACTGTCAGTAGTGACTTGGAAGTTAAGGAGCTATTTTCTGGCTATCCTCATCCGTGGCTCCGTGAGTGGACTAGATCTAGTCTAGGCATATCAGGAAACTGTAAGTGCTTTATGTGTGTGTTTTTTTGTTCATGTTGGTAGTTCCACTGACAATAAACAACACCACCATATCCAGCATCCACTTATCCAGCATCCACATATCCAGCATCCACTTATCCAGCATCCACTTAATCTCTATTGTCTCTGAATTTGAAATCAATAACTCAATAAATAAAAAAGTTATTCCAAAAAAGACAAACACATGCAGGAAAAAAACCATAAGTCATAAAAATGTCAATGTGCCAGAGCAAGTATGCATAATTTTTCTCTGGGTTGCTACAGGTTAACAAACAGGAAGAGTTCTAAATATCTAGACTGTTCTTAACATACAGATGATTCATTATAATTGTACAGAAATTACCGATTATCATAGAGAAAAAGATTATTTGCTGGAGCGAGGCTCATTACTATGTCTTCTAGTGAATGATGTTGCCATTTGTGCTTTGCAATTTGTAAAAGAAAATTAATAAAGATTTATATGGAATAGTTTCTTTCTCTTATTGTTACATTATTTATGCATGTCTGTGTCAAACACCAGTTCATTTATCTTGTCTGACTCTAAGACCATGGTATTTGTCTGGTCTTGACAATTGTTATACATGTCCTAACCAAATGTGGCAGGGGATTATATGCCAGGATGCGACTTTTCATCCTCCCCCAGAGAGATGCAACAACACAAGTCTGAAACTGTTGTCTTCATCACATGCGAAGGATGGTCCATGATATTAGTCTGGCCTGACTCTGAGACCATAATATTTGTCTAGTCTGACTCTCAGTCCATAATATTTATCTGGTCTGATTCCCAGACCATAATATTTGTCTAGTCTGACTCTTAAGTCTTAGTCCATATTATTTGTCTAGACTGACTCTCAGTCCATGACATTTATATTATCTAATTCCCATGATATTCATCTCATCTAATTCCCATGATATTCATGTTGACTGACTCAATTCACAGTATTTATCTTGTCAGACTCTCAATCTTTAGTACTTGTCTGACTTTATAGTATCAATCTTTTTTTTTTATGGTATCAGCTTTCAAGTAGAAAGTTGAGAGGTTCATATACCCGCTTAGGAAAATCTAACTCCATGAAACTGAGGATAGCCCCCTACACTCTTATGATCACAGTACTAACAATATAGTGGCTACTTCGAAGAATCAGTAAAAGAAGGTGAACAACTGTTCCCTCATATTTTATTCTTTCTCCTGGTCACAGTGGAATCGTATCTATTTCATCCGAGGTCTTTTGCAGTAAACTTTCAATGTGCAGACAACACATGATGATGATTAGCAGATGATTAGCCAACTAACTTTCTTAATAAACTCGAAAAACACCCAGCACATCCTGCCTACCAGTCACATACAGAAGTCACATCCTGCCTACCAGTCACATACAGAAGTCACATCCTGCCTACCAGTCACATACAGAAGTCACATCCTGCCTACCAGTCACATACAGAAGTCACATCCTGCCTACCAGTCACATACAGAAGTCACATCTTGCCTACCAGTCACACAGAAGACAAATTCTGCCTACCAGTCACACAGAAGACACATCCTGCCTACCAGTCACACAGAAGACACATCCTGCCTACCAGTCACACAGAAGACACATCCTGCCTACCAGTCACACACAGAAGACACTTTCTGCCTACCAGTCACAGAAGACACATCCTGCCTACCAGTCACACACAGAAGTCACATCCTGCCTACCAGTCACACACAGAAGTCACATCCTGCCTACCAGTCACACACAGAAATCACACACTACCTATCGGTCACAGACATCACACACTATCTAACAGTCACAGAAGTGTCACACCCTGCCTACTAGTTAAACTCACAGTAGTTACATTCTGCTTACCAGTCAGATACACAGAAGTCACACCCTGCCTACCAGTCAGATACACAGAAGTCATACCTTGCCTACCAGTCAGATACAGAGAAGTCACATTCTGCCTACCAGTCAGATACACAGAAGTCATACCCTGCCTACCAGTCAGACATACAGAAGTCACTCTACATAACAGTCACACACTGCCAACTAGTCATACACTGCATACCAGTTGCACAGAAGTCACACACTGACTACCAGTCACATAGAAGTCACACACTGACTACCAGTCACACAGAGGTCACACACTCTGGCTACCAGTCACACAGAGGTCACACACTGACTACCAGTCACACAGAGGTCACACACTCTGGCTACCAGTCACACAGAAGTCACACACTGACTACCAGTCACACCCTGACTACCAGTCACATTCTGACTACCAGTCACACGCTGACTGCCAGTGGCACAGAAGTCAGAAACACAATTTGGTTATACATTGATTAAGTACTGTATTTGAGGTAATAACAAAACAATCATATCATGTCAAAGTTGGGAGAAACAAAATACAGGAAAATGACATTTGGGGGATTGAACATTAATGTCAACAATTGGGGGAAAGGGGGGGGGGTGTGTGGTGTTTTCGAAAAAATTAAATTGCCAGCTGTTGAAAGTTGAGAGGTCTGACAAAAATTGATGTACACAAAATTTGGCATACACCACATAAGGTGACGTGACTTATAAAATGACGTGACACAAGGTGGTGTGACATATTCTTTTCAGAAAGTAGTATTCTTTATGAATCTTCTGAACTTCTGACGTTTCTGTGTGAATTGACCCGCCGCTGTCATGCGCATGTTTAAACAGTCTAAGATGTCTTATATATCGTCATCGTGGCTGCCCCTTACCTCTGTTGACAGCATCCATACCTTCCAATATTAATTTGACCATGCTATTATGTGTTGATATGGACAATAAAAGTCAACTTTTTTATTATGTTTTTAAGATTACAAGATATTTTATACGTCTATCATCATCATTATTTTCCTCTTGTGTCAAGCTTGGCACATAGGGCAAATGTCATAGCTCTCGATGCTTGTCAAGCGTGGCACATAGGGCAGATGTCATAGATCTCGATGCTTGTCAAGCTTGGCATATGGGGCAGATGTCATAGCTATCGATGCTTGTCAAGCTTGGCATAAAGGGCAGATGTCATAGCTCTCGATGCTTGTATAGCTTGGCACATAGGACAGATGTCATAGCTCTCCATGCTTGTCAAGTTTGGCACATAGGGCAGATGTCATAGATCTCGATGCTTGTCAAGCTTGGCATATGGGGCAGATGTCATAGCTTTCGATGCTTGTCAAGCTTGGCACATAGTGCAGATGCCATAGCTCTCGATGCTTGTCAAACTTGGCATATGGGGCAGATGTCAAAGCTCTCGATGCTTGTCAAGCTTGGAACATAGGGCAGATGTCATAGCTCTCCATGCTTGTCAAGCTTGGCACATAGGGCAGATGTCATAGCTCTCGATGCTTGTCAAACTAGGCATATGGGGCAGATGTCATAGCTCTTCATACTTGTCAAGCTTGACACATAGAGCATATTTCATAGCTCTTCATACTTGTCAAGCTTGGCACATAGGGCAGATGTCATAGCTCTCCATGCTTGTCAAACTTGGCACATAGGGCAGATGTCATAGCTCTCCATGCTTGTCAAGCTTGGCACATAGGGCAGATGTCATAGCTCTCCATGCTTGTCAAACTTGGCACATAGGGCAGATGTCATAGCTCTCCATGCTTGTCAAACTTGGCACATAGTGCAGATGTCATAGCTCTCGATGCTTGTCAAACTTGGCATATGGGGCAGATGCCATAGCTCTCGATGCTTGTCAAGCTTGGCACATAGGGCTGATGTCATAGCTATCGATGTTTGTCAAGCTTGGCATATAGGGCAGATGTCATAGCTCTCCATGCTTGTCAAGCTTGGCACATAGGGCAGATGTCATAACTATCGATGCTTGTCAAGCTTGGCACATAGGGCAGATGTCATAGATCTCGATGCTTGTCGAGCTTGGCATATAGGGCAGATTGTATATCTGTCCATGCTTGTCAAGCTTGGCACATAGGGCAGATTGTATATCTTTCCTTGCTTGTCAAGCTTGGCACATAGGGCAGATGTCATAGCTCTCCATGTTTGTCAAGCTTGGCACATAGGGCAGATGTCATAGCTCTCCATGCTTGTCAAGCTTGGCACATAGGGCAGATGTCATAGCTCTCCATGCTTGTCGATCAACAGCCAGTTGTTACAGATCGTACATTTTCAGACCAGCTGTTGTGATTTCTTTCTCAATAGTTTTTTTCAGTGTTGTTTTTGGTCTTCCCCTTTTTCTCCTACCACTCGGTAACCATGTAAAGACTTGACGTGGTATTCTGTCTTCATTCATTCTGAGTGCTTTACCGATGTATGCCCAACGCCTTTTTCTAGTAATGTCTGCGTTGTATTCTTGTTTTATCTCTTAGTGTCTCTTTTGACTTTAAAGTCTTTCCAGTTTGTGACGTGGTATTCTATACATCAATTAAATTAAACTGTTGAAATTTTAATTCTTTCTAAAAGATACGAAACAAAACATGTATTTTATCATATTTTTTCTGCAATATTTTATTAGTCCGGGCATAAGGGGGTGAGGGGGGGGGGGTGTTTTACATAAATAAGAAAGGGCGAGGGGTTACAGATTGGTACAAAATTGTTGATATAATTTATGTACAGCACCTTTACAAAATTGCAAGAATGGTAAATGAAAATAATGTTGGAATAAATGATATAGATGTTTAAGGTTTGTGTGTTTGCCGATCCAGCTGTCTGTGGATTCATGTCCTTTTGACTAAATGCCCTTCTGTAATGTATACATCTGCTTGTGAGCAGTTTTATTTGTTCCGTATAGAGTTAAAACAGTTGAAATTACTTAGCGAATTATCTTACCAGTATAGGGTAACCATGAAGTGGATACCCTCTCACTGTGAAATACCAGGAAATGAAAAAGCAGACCAACTGGCTAAGGAAGGTGCTGTCGAAGACCAACCAGATATACCAATCACCTACCATCAGGAAAAACAGATGATCAAGTCAATAAGAAAGCCACAAACACCAACACAAGATGACTATCACATTATGAACAGATCAGAACAAGTTATAATTCTACGTCTCAGAACAGGACACAACCGACTCCGCAGTCACATGTATACAAAGTTCAAGATTGGCAACATGTGTACATGTGGACAGGCAGCACAGAGTGCCAAACATATACTTCAAGAGTGTTCTGAGCATGAAACGCTGAGGCAGACATATTGGACAGAGGAAACAACACGGGAATCAAAACTCTATGGGACACTGTATGAACTACAAAAGACAGTGAGTTTTATTAAGGAGACAGAATTACAGATATAGACATGTTTCAAGTGAACGAAAGAAGAAGAAGAAGAAAAAGAGTTGAAAAGACGTAAAGGATTGACTTTACTTGTGTTTGGGCTATACCATATTTATTCTGTCCCTTTAAACGAAGAGGCACGCCTCCTGCAGAGAGTACGACTCATAACTGTGCATCAAGCGATAGTGACGAGAGATCTAATAAAATCATGCACTTTGTAACAAGACGTTGCAAGCAGAATTTCAAATCTCAACTTCTTGAGCACATAACCAAAGACTTAATCACTGCCTACCTACACCAGTGAGATCCATGGTTATCGCATGTACACCTGGTTATCGTGTGTACGCATGGTGGAAGGATGTGTACCTGGTTATTGCGTGTATACCCGGTAGAAAGATGTGTACGTCTGGTTTATCGCGTGTACGCCTGGTGTGGCTGTCATGGTACCCATACCAGTTTCAGTACCTGGGAGGTTGCGTTGGTACCATACCTAGTTTCGGTGCTGGTGAGGTTGCCAGGGTACCAATACAAGTTTCGGTGCTGGTGAGGTTGCCAGGGTACTCATACAAGTTTCGGTGCTGGTGAGGTTGCCAGGGTACCCATACAAGTTTCGGTGCTGGTGAGGTTGTCAGGGTACCCATACAAGTTTCGGTGCTGGTGAGGTTGTCAGGGTACCCATACAAGTTTCGGTGCTGGTGAGGTTGTCAGGGTACCCATACAAGTTTCGGTGCTGGTGAGGTTGTCAGGGTACCCATACAAGTTTCGGTGCTGGTGAGGTTGTCAGGGTACCCATACAAGTTTCGGTGCTGGTGAGGTTGCCAGGGTACCCATACAAGTTTCGGTGCTGTGTAAGATAACAAGCGGAGAAGACAAAGGAAATTGTAGTTTTTATCTTTACAGAATTACTGGAGGACCCAATTATGTTGTTCGTCCATCACAAGTGATGATGACCATTTGTTACATCAACTTTTGAAAATTCAATTTTAGTTATGTCCTTGATTATGAGTTCGTAGATGGCATATCTGAGCCCTATTCCAGCTATAAATGTCCTTGGACAGTTTGGACAAAGAATAACGACTGTAGACGGATCTTGGTCTATCCGTGACTTTCTAGCTACTCTCCGCTGTTGATCTGCTGCATTTCTCTTCTTTTCACAAGATGATGCGCTCTTTTTTAATTTTAGAACGCCATGTAGATCTATTTTGTGCAAGTTCTTCCCATGTATCGTGGTCTATTTCAAAGGCTTTCAGTGAGTCCTTTAACGAGTCCTTGTAGCGCTTCATTTGGCCACCTTGAGATCGTATACCCTTCTCTAGCTCACCATAGAGAAGTATCATTGGCAGACGATGGTCTGGCATGCGCACCAAATTACCTGCCCAACGAATCTGTGTCTGCATCAGGATCGTGTCAATGCTTGGGATGCCAGCTCTATCAAGGACAGTGGTATTATACGGAGTTATCGAAGGACCCCATTTTACAGAATGGGTCAAAATAGAGAATTTTGGGTATTTTTTGGAGCAGAAATACGGATTGATCCTTCTGGAAATTGACAGAGATCTCCTACATTGAGTATTTCATTCATCTCCGTATAGAACCTAGTATAATTGTTTTTGATGATGATGATGTTCCTCCTTCGCAAGCGAAGATGAGCATGGCAGGAAAAACAATAAATGCGATGAAAAAAAAGTTTAAATAAATAAATAAATAATAATAAAAATGGTAATGATCTAATTTGGTTTGTGAGTTCGTAGATGCTCGATGAGTCCGATTCGCACACGGAAAGTTCTATTGCAGTGCATGCAGGAGTGCTGAAGGTTCGGGGTAGGAGAAATTTCGGATTTGTCCTTCCGCTTCTTGCGCTTGTGGATTGCCCGCAGTGTTCTTTATTTTTCAAATTTCGTTATGCCAGCAGTGATCTGGGTGTGCCAGGCTGAGCGATCAAGTACTATAGTCTTCCAGGAGCTAGAATCGATGCTGCAGTGCTTGAGAGAGCTTTTCAGGTGATCCTAAAAATCATAATTGTATTTATGAAATGCTGGTAGCAGGATTGCCAAATTTATTTTCGAAAAAAATGCTAAACGTCACCAGGAAAATACTTAAAAGGCCAAAACTCCTCGTCAGGTAGAATATCCTGAACTGGATGTAGCACTCATCATAGCCTTTCGAAACTTCTGTCGATCTTGAGCTAATCTTCCTTCTTTTATTACTGTTATGTTCAGGTGATCTGTGATGTTTTGTGTCCATCTTTTTCTTGGTCTACCTCTTATTCGTATCCCTGGCATCATCCCCTCCATAATGGTCTTCTCTAGGCTGAAGGACAAACCGCACCAGAAAAATGTCCCCCCCCCCCCGCAAAAAAGCCAAACTAATTTACACTAGTTTTTCATACATCAGATGAGAAATTCGACATCCATTTCTCTATAGTCATCCTTACTTGACAAAGTGGAACCTTCAGCGTAGACTTTGTCAGCAGTCAAGTTTTTAAGGATTTTTTCGGAGTCTTTACGAATGAAGTTGAATAAAGTCTTGACAACATTTGTTTGAAAGTAAAAATTCTGGCCTTATCCTTACAATCACATCAAGTACATTCCGTTGCATCTTGTTCCTTGCCTTTGTCTTCACAGAGGTCATTAGAGAGAACATTCTCTCAACCCTCTAAAGATATCAACAGACCACAATATTTCGCCTTAGAACAGGCCACTGCAGACTGTTGGGTCACCTTTATCGATTAAGGATCTCATACACAGATGAATGTCCATGTGGATCCGGAACCCAGACTCCGGAACACATACTTCAGGACTGCCCAACATACTAACAGCGGAGACAGCAGACCTGGCCAGAGGATACAGACTTGAGGCAAAAGCTATGGGGCAGCCGCTCTGACCTGGAGAAGACAGTGGACTTCGTCTTGACGACAGGCCTGACGGTATAGCATGGCCACAGATGCTGAACGCAGAAGAAGAAGATTCTCTCAACCACAGCGTTAGTAACTGGGGTTATCAAGCAAGTAAGGGCAAAAGTTTCAAGCTCCTTAAATGCACGATGCTGAAGTATTCAAATCCAAACTGTTCAGTATCTGTAGTGGTACCATTTTTCTTCAATTGAGCCTCTTCTTTCCAAGCTACAAATACTAATTATCTATATTGTTTTTCAATTACAGTAATGTTGTTTTCAACAACATGCAAAAATGGAAGATCTAAAAATGAGCTTCTATAAAACTGATTCAAAATGGCAGCGGGATGGAACTTTGATAAATTTTGAAGATAATTCACAGAGAAAAGTTTACTTGTGATTCGACTAATGGCTTCCTCAGAGCGCAGAGTTGCGTGAAAATAGAACGGGAAATATTAAAATAAAATAAGAACTAAAGCTTTGTTTAGCTCGATGTTTAACTTCTAGTCCCATGTTTAGCTCGATGTTTAACTTCAAGTCCCATGTTTAGCTCGATGTTTAACTTCTAGTCCCATATTTAGATCGATGTTTAACTTCTAGTTCCATGTTTAGCTCGATGTTTAACTTCTAGTCCCATGTTTAGCTCGATGTTTAACTTCTAGTCCCATGTTTAGCTCGATGTTTAACTTCTAGTCCCATGTTTAGCTCGATGTTTAACTTCTAGTCCCATGTTTAGCTCGATGTGGTTTAACTTCTAGTCCCATGTTTAGCTCGATGTGGTTTAACTTCTAGTCCCATGTTTAGCTCGATGTTTAACTTCTAGTCCCATGTACTCCTAAAAATGTGTCGAGACTCAGACTTGGACGAGGGATTCACGATGTTGGTAAATGATATCTCTGCTAAGAGGCCGAACGAGCCTGGGCCCAACTCTACCGTCGATGCTTTCCTATACTGGATTCATGTAGGCGGAGAGAAAAGCTTCAGTGCCCAATGGGCACAGGCATTATAAGTCTACTTTTAAAGACGAGTTCACCGACAGCGGAACACCTCGTACGAGTTTGATGTAGTCGACCCATGCCTAAATCCCTGATTAGAGCCTTCTTGGAGACTGCCACCCAGGGACATGTTTTGGTCCGTAAAGTCCAAGTGCACAGTGAGTCGAAAACCTTCATGGCAGAGTCGATACACATCCATCGTCTGGCGACAGATAGTAAAGCTGTCAAGACTAGGGAAACCCACCCAAATTAAAGGCATGTCGAAAACGAATGTGTTGGATCCTCCGTAGGCAAATAACACAGTGCTGCTGTGTAACTATAAACAGAGTATAGCAGCGCATCACACTTCAGGCTTCCTCGGGGAAATCAGACGAACTTTCGTGCTAGTTATCATAGAGAGAACTTTCGTGTTGGTTATGATAGAGTGATTGCAGAAAAAGATGCAGGATGAAGCCATAACCGATGTTATATTTGTATATTAGTAAACATCATTGAGGATCTACTTGGCGTATTGGTTAAGTCATTTACTGTGTGCTCAAGAAGCCACAAGTTCAAATACCACTTGCAATGAATGGGGGTCATAATTGACGCTACGGAGTAACGTGCTGTTAGTGGTACTCTCTACAAATGGTGTTCTATTTTGTTGAGAGTGACGGTGCACATAGGGGGTTATCAAAATACAATGAAGTCAGCCCTCTGCATTTAAATTTCGTCTTTTGAACTAGTAAACATCGTTCATACTGTGGGTACACAATTCAGAGAAGAGCAAACATGCTTCAGATGAAGTAGATTATGTATAGAACAAACATGCTTCAGATGAAGTAGATTATGTATAGAACAAACATGCTTCAGATGAAGTAGATTATGTATAGAACAAACATGCTTCAGATGAAGTAGATTATGTATAGAACAAACATGCTTCAGATGAAACAGATCATGTTTGGAGCAGAAACTTCCATCCTCATGTTTGTCAAATAGTACACATTATGTTCATGAACTACCGGCACTCGGGCTTAATGTAATATGCCAATATTTGTACTTATCCATGTGTTGTCTGGGCCCCAAAATGGGGAGAAAAGGATCGCAACACATTGGTCTGCTGCCATATATGTCGTAGAAGGTGACCGAGGAGATATTGGAATGGAGTTGGCTGTCCTATTCCGTAGGTCAACATGACCTAACAACCACGATGAAATCAACTGTCAGAAAGGTGCAGGTATCACATCCAAGCTATAAACTATGGCACAACACATTCTGTTCTTCTGACTATATTTTAATAAACAGCAGGAGCTGATACATTGGAATTCCTCTATAACGCATCCTTTTATAACAATTTTCCCTATTTAACAACACTTTCAAAAATCCTCAATTATATTTAGTCTATAGTATTTGTACGGTATTGGCCTATAGTAAATTTCTGCTATTACATACATATTTTGTCGGCCCAGACCGTTGTTATAACGGGATTCCACTGTACCAGGAATTCTGACGCCCTGAACCAGCTCCATCGCCCCCCCCCCATCCCTTTACATAAGGTAAATTAGTTTCAGTTGTGGAATCCTAGGTTATTGCTTGCTCAACCAGTGAAGTTGTGGAATCCTAGGTTATTGCTTGCTCAACCAGTGAAGTTGTGGAATCCTAGGTTATTGCGTGCTCAACCAGTGAAGTTGTGGAATCCTAGGTTATTGCTTGCTCAACCAGTGAAGTTGTGGAATCCTAGGTTATTGCTTGCTCAACCAGTGAAGTTGTGGAATTCTAGGTTATTGCTTGCTCAACCAGTGAAGTTGTGGAATCCTAGGTTATTGCTTGCTCAACCAGTGAAGTTGTGGAATCCTAGGTTATTGCTTGCTCAACCAGTGAAGTTGTGGAATCCTAGGTTATTGCTTGCTCAACCAGTGAAGTTGTGGAATCCTAGGTTATTGCTTGCTCAACCAGTGAAGTTGTGGAATCCTAGGTTATTGCTTGCTCAACCAGTGAAGTTGGTTTCATATCTCAAGCGAGAGCGTCGACTGTATAGAAGTCTTTCCAACAAAATTAATTAGGACCCCATTCTTGACGTTTTTGATTATTGTTGGGATTTCGGTTAAAGATTATTTATATACTTGGAGTGGCCTTGGCTATTTTTGGAATTCGAGTTCAAGTATGTAAAGAGTGATCAATCGAAAGCCAAACAATAATAAAAAACGTCTCGAATGGGGTCTTAATTAATTATGTTAGATTAATTATATAAATCTTCCGCCGAAGACGGACGTGCCGGGCCATTTGCGCAAATAAAACGGAGGCACAACGCATTTCCATTCTCTGGACTACATCCTGCTAGAAATCTAGTAGGACAATGATCTTGCTAAAAGGGAGATCCAGCGGGAGTTTGAGAATGAACGATGAAGAAGAAGATATAAATCTGAACATTCAACATAATTAGTTAGTGGTCGGATCTTCATCACTGCAAACTAAACACGTCCGTAGTTGCTCCGATCTCTTCCTTTACACTTTACACTTCCTTTACGGCCATTACACTTATGCTGACAGTACCGGTCCTCTGCTGGTTGACCATCATTCTTCTAAGCCAATCCTGGACATTGAAAGGAATCCTCCTCCCCACTAGTCTCACTCTCGCGTGATATATTTCTTATGGAGTTCAAATCCATTGCCCCATAGCCCTGTGCCACAATCGCGCATGACGCCAGTTGATCTGCTCTTTCATTGCCTCGAACACCCACATGTCCCGGTACGAAATTAAATGTAGCTACTTTTAAACTCGCATTTCTCAATGCCACACTCCATAATTCGAAAGCGAGACCCATTTGTACCTTCCTAATCATACTCATAGTCACTCAAGATGCAGATCCTATAATGATAATATGGCTACCAGAAATACAGAGCTCTGGTAATATAGAAGTCTGGCGACAGTCTGATAAACTTGATGTCTGGTAACATTGACTGTGGTGACATAGAAGCTTGGTAACATTGACGTCTGGGGACGAGGAAGGCTGGTAAGATTGAAATCTGGTAACATAGAAATCTGTTGTAACATGGAAGTCTTGTAACATAGAAGTCTTGTAACATAGAAGTCTGGTAACATAGAAATGGTAATATTGACGTCTGGTGACACGAAAGGCTTGTAACATTGTTACTAAATTATTGAAACATAAATACTATAATTTACATAACATGAAATTTTCTATACTAGAATTTATAGATCACTAGATCGAACTTTAGAGAAATCTATCTTTACACCATGGCCTTGCAAATATCTCTGAAATTCTAATATATCATCTTCTGAGTTATCGATTGTCTCAGGTGGGTTAGTCTGCACTTCACTGCGCATGGAGTTTGAATTAAAATGGTTATTGTCTTTGCTTTGAGAGAAATTATCTTGGCAAGTACCGGTATTTGTCAAGTCATC